>CM019740.1:11630923-12039541 GCA_009761775.1 Ficus carica
TAACCTTATAATTTTTATTGAACTACCTCTTATTGAAATGCCCTCACTTGCTTTGCATGGATAGTAAACTTAATTTCTTTTCTCTCCTCTCAAAAAAAAAAAAAAAAAAAAAAAAAAAAAACTTGAATTCATATTCAATCTTTAAGGACATTTAGGTCCTTTTGTGATCAACTGATCATTGACTAATAAAGGATGAGAGGTGGTATTACATATAGAGTTTTGGAGATATTTGAATTGGAGTTAATATGAGTTTTAGAAATATGTGCTTTGTTTAAAAAAAAAAAAAAAAACTATTTGAAATGAAAAAGTATAAAAATTTAAAATATGTTTGAGAAAAAAAAATCAAAATGGATCTTGTTTTGTTGTTATTGACATTCTATGCAATTTATCATTTTCATTTTGGACTTGAAAGAACAAAATTACGTAGTTTTAAAATTTAAGTTTGTTGCGGATATTTGGAGAAGTTAATAGTGAAAATTAGTTTTAAATTGAAGAAAAAACACAAAAAAAAAAAAAAAAAAAAGGTTAAGAAAGGTGGCTTTCAAAACCTCCCCACATTGTGAAAATGTGTTAGTCTAAAATAGAATGTATAACTTCTTTATTAGAGAGGGGAAAAAAAAAAAAAAAAAAAGGAGAGAGAATACACATTTTGATAACTTCAAAATACAAGTAAATTCTTTCTAAGAAAAATACATGTAAATTAAAAAAAAAAAAAAATAGGAAGAATGACCAACATGAGAAAAGATTCAATGCTTTTTTTTTGTTTTTTGTTTTTTTTTTTTTGTTTTTTGTTTTTGGATAACATAGGATTCGACTTCAAGGATCTCACCAAATGAAAGGTCTAAGGTTCGAATCATATGCCACCCTAGGGGAGTGTCCTATCTGTGTGGGCTCAATAAACGGAAAATGATAAGGTCACTCCCAGATCATTTTTCTAGCCAATATATATATATATATATATATATATTTAATGCTACTTGAATGTTTACATTGAGGACTTAAATGAGCAAAAAAAAAAAAAAAAAAAAAAAAAAAAGTGTAGACCGACCTAAATGAAACACAAATTAATGATGGGAAAATATTGCGCAAATAAGCCAACAAAAAGAAAAGAAAGGTTTTATGTAGTATTGTTGAGTTGATTTCAAATTTAGTCCTCAAAGCGTAGATCTAGTTGTCTTATTACATTGCTCGTTGTAACTTAAAATGGATAAAAATTAACCTAATCTTTAAACTTCTTATTAATTGCAACCTTATATAATTGAGTAAATATATATATTTTTTTAACAAAAAGAAACGAAGATAATTTGTTTTTTTTTTAAGGAAATATAATTTGTTTTTACTTGTATTTTTAAATAATTAAGATTTAAATTAAAATATATTTAATTAATGCATATTGACATGCCACATTGACAATTCCGCCGAATTTTTAACCGAAGTGGATAGTGGGAGTAAAGTGAAAGATTTTATGTGGATAAGGAAACATAATGAATGGTTTTAATAATAGGGTACCTAATGCAAAAGCATTCATGAAATTAATCTTAATTTTGATCATATATAAGTCACACGAAGACCACACGTAACTAAATCATTAAAAAACTGTCGTTTTAGTGAAGTACTAGTTAAAGTAAAACCTAAAGTCAGAGGAGATAGTTGTCATATTTTAAAGTATAGGGGCTAAAATGAACAATCCTTATTTTTAAGGGACAAATTTGAAATAAACCTAAAAAGGACCCTTTGTCCTGTAAATTTCTCATGTCGTGCCCTTTTCACTCTCTCTGCTGCCTCACTCCACTTCCACTGTCAAACAGACCAGAGAGACCCAACATTGCAACCCCCCAAAGCAGATCCAAATTCCACTTCTAATTTTCCCGGGAAACAAACTCCTAAGATTTCCAGGAAAAATTCAACGAACCAAAAAAAAAATATATAAAAATACAAAACTGATATATATATATATATATATATATCAAAACTTGATCATTTTTGCCTTCCCATGGCGAATGCCTGGAAAAGAGACAGAGGCATGAAGCTCGTCTCCCCGAAATCCCTCTTCCTCCGCTTCTCACTCTCCCTCCTCCTCTTCTTTCTCTCCAGCTCCTCAAACCCTAACCGTAACCCTAATTCGACCTCCTCCACCATTGCAATCAAAACCGCCGAATCTCCATTCCGCGCAATTCAGCCCTTCGACTGCTTCAAGTGTCCACAGTCCCACCCCGTGATCGCCAACGTCGTCGAAGGCCTCAAACACCCGTTCCTCTACTCGCTCGCCGATCTGGGGAATCTCCCGGAGAAGCCGCACAAGAACATCGTCAGGATGCTCAAAGGCAAGCCCTTTCGGAAGCCCGATATCTCCGACACGATCCAGGGGATTCTCGACCGCTTCGACGCCGAAGGGAGAAGGCAGCGGGGCGTTGTCGTCGATGTCGGAGGCAATGTCGGCATGGCGAGCTTCGCCGCCGCCGTTATGGGGTTTAAGGTTCTGGTTTTCGAGCCTGTGTTTGAGAATCTGCAGAGGATTTGTGATGGGATTTACTTGAATCGGGTTGGCGATTTGGTCACCGTCTTCGAGGCTGCTGCTTCTGATCGTTTGGGTAATATCACCTTCCATAAGGTAAATTGTTTGTCAATTTCATTCATTTCTGTTCTTTTTTGGTTCTTGTTTTTTGGGGAATTTTTTGTTTCCAGTTTTGTTATATAAAGTTTGTGCATTTTTTCGATACAAGGAAGTATGTTAGATAGATAGCTTTGTTTAGAATTCAAGTTTTTAGGATGCTCGATTGGATATCTTAGTGTAGATTGAATCCAAAAATTGTATATCTACACCTACTATGAATTTGCGTAATTCCGGTTAGGGTAAATCCGGTTTGGGATAGCTTAGCGGGTCTCAGGATTGAAATCTAGGAGTATTTTCATTTCTCTTTAATAAATGAGAGCCACAGCCACACGTGTAGATTGAATCCAAAAATTGTATATCTACACCTACCATGAATTCCGGATATAATTCCGGCTCAGGATAGCTTAGCGGGTCTCAGGATCGGAATCTAGGAGTATTTTCATTTGTCTTTAATAAATGAGAGCCACAGCCACAAGTGTAGATTGAATCCAAAAATTGTATATCGGCACCTACTATGAATTTTGGATATAATTCCAGCTCGGAATAGCTTAGCGGGGTCTCAGGATCGAAATCTAGGAGTATTTTCATTGTCTTTGATAGATGAGAGCCACGCCACATGCTGAAAAAAATAATTTTGATCTACTATGTTTAGATTGAATCCAAAATTGTGTATGTACATCTACTATGAATTTTGGGACATAATTCCCGCTGAACTAGTTCAGCGGGTGGGATGGGAGGGAAGGGGTTTCGGTAGAAGCTTTTTGTTCGAAATCTAGGAGTTCTCTAATCTCTTTAATAAAGTGGAGCCGTAGCCTTGTTTAAAAAAATAAAAATAAAAAGAAAAGAAGAAGAAGAAGAAGAAGAATTTTGAGATAATTAAAAACTGGTCAAATGGTTACATTTAGTTGTCATGAATCTGAATTGATTTGAAATTTAGATGGGATTTTGGCTGAAATTCTTTTGGGATGCTAGGATAATATTGATTGTGAATTGTCCTTTTGCTCGGTTAGTTTAGTTGTGACCATCAGGTTCGAATTATTTAGTGTTTGAGATTCTATTACAATGTACAATCTTGGCGGGAATCGGATTTGTGTTGCTTGTTTAGTAAGATATCATTCGAACTCTTTTTGTCTTCTATGTGGCTGATGTTGATTGCCCTGTTTTGTATCAGTTGGTGGGTCGGCTTGACAACAGTGCTGTTTCAGCCACTGGTGCGAAGTTGGCGTTCAAGTCAAATGAAGAAATAGAACTTCAAGTGAGGTCCATTCCTCTTGATGAAGTAATCCTAGAGTCGGAACCTGTGCTTCTACTCAAAATCGATGTACAGGGTTGGGAATATCACGTTCTTAAAGGAGCGTCCAAGTTACTGTCGAGAAAGGGAAGTGAAGCCCCATATGTCATTTATGAAGAAGATGAGCGGTTGTTGCAAGCCAGTAATAGCAGTTCAAAGAGATACGAGATTTTCTTCACACGGTGGGATACAATCACTGCACTCAGCATGGTACAGATGCACATTGCACCAAGAAAGATTGACATGAATTATTTACCAAAGAGTTAGAAACGAAATCAGAACCAAACTGCTGTATGGTTGAGTTCGAATTTGCTTCCTCTCTCAGACAGACATACAAGCGATTCAATATTGTTATTATTCTTTTTGCCATGACTGTATGGACAAGTGTGTCGAAGATCATATCGATGACTATAAGACAATCACGGATCGGGAGGAATGCAGAGCATTTGAAGGCAAGCTTCTCAGATGCTCAGCGGTTTTGGATAGGCTCTTGCTTTGCTCACGAAGATGTGTTGGGTGGCTTGCTTACTAGTTTTGTCTTTGTATTGTAAGATGTACTTGAAGCTTTGTTTGTAAAATGCTTTGTTCTCTTGATTGATACATCTCTGCGATAAAAATAAAGAAATAAAAAATAAAAATAAAAAGTTTCATCCAAGTTCTGAGTATCATTCAACTACTTGTAAATTTTTATTAGTTTGAAATGGTTAACGAATATAAATTATTTTGCATTAAAAAACAAAATCGTATTTGCGTATTTGTACCTTGTTTAGTCGCTGAAACACAATAGTATCTTCATCAATGCTGAGAAGATTCACATTATAAAAATAATAATAATAAATAAAATAATAAAATAAAACTAAACAAAGACAAAAGCAAAGAGTTAATTTAAAATTTAGCCCTCAAAAAATAGGGATAGACTCGCTTTGTCCTCCCTACAACTCAATGAAACAAAACTCTTGACATCATCAATTTTGGTATTTTCCTCCTTGGAACATCAAATTTTTAATGGTTTTAATTGCATACAAGTCATGTGACAGGTCGGTAAGGAGCAAGTTTAACGATTTTAATCATGTGGGAGAAACTCAACAAGTATTTATGAATAAAATCAGTTAAAAAATTGATATTTTAATGACGAAAATATCAAAGTTGCAACTTATTATAAACTCATGGGAGATTTTTGTTACATTTGGAGTTGAAGAGCAAAATGAGACGAGCATTATTCTTTGGGGGTCAAATTTGAAATCAACCCAAAAACAAAACAAACACTAATCCGGGTTATAAGAGGAAAATTGAATAATGAAAACTAGTAATCATGTACAGATGTTTAGTTTTACAGATATGAACATCAAAAGTAGAAAGTATATAAAAATATTTTGGAAGCCAATTTGAAGAGTAGGTATCACTGCACAACAATGAAATATCATATGCATTTAAGTGATCTTAAAACAGAGAAAATTCTAAAGGGACTATAACAATGTGTATAGATGTAGGAAAAGTAGCTTCAACTCCTCTTACCTACAAGAAAGATGAATCAAAATCAGTTATAAAATAGGCGCAAAATTGTTCCGAAATTCAAAATCACTTTATTCTAGAACTATTCATCCTACCGTGCGGAAACCCAACCCGGCATAGTTCAAACTGTTGCAATGACAATGGTCAGGCTATTTTGGTCCACTATTTTGAGAAGGGCCAGCTCTTTCCACCATGACGTCGTAAAGTTGCTTCCCATTCTGCAGGCGATAAACAACACCAGAAATAAGAAAAGAAAAGAAAGGAAAAAAAAAAAAAAAAAAAAAAAAAACCCTGCATCTCAAACGTACGTATGAACATAAAATTGAACCGACTTGGTACTTACAAAGATTACTGGAAAGAAGTGAATTTGCCCTTCAGGCTTAGTTTGTGTCTCTTTGAAGTACACCAGAATGGGGAAGTTTGGCCACCAGAGCTCCCAATTCACGAATGTTGAATACCTGTAGTCAAGCAAATTGGCGAATATTCACTTTTTCTTTCAAAAGCTGAAATCAGTGGGTGCGAATAGTGAGCTTACTTCCAGCGGTTTTTCCCACCGACGAAGACATTTTCACCTGAATCCTTAAGCTCATCCCCCACTTTTACCTCCTAAAAAAAAAAAACAATGTAAATATAGATATCCCGATGTTTTAATATGCTAACGTAACATATGAAGTAAGATTAAGTGTAGTGAAAAAAACTAGATCGAGGTACAATGTAGTACACCGTTTCTACACGAGCAAATTTTCTATGGCATGGCTTCAGAATAATCTAAAACGACAAACTTTTATAGAAGGGTGAGAAACAAACCAGAGCTTCATCATCGAAAACAAATCTGACTCTAGTAGTCTGGACAAAAGAAAAATAAAAGAGTTAGCCGATTTGGGATAAAAAGTAAATGCAGCGAAATATAAAGAGGATCAAAGAAAAAGAACAGGCAAATCAGTGGACTACTAATTGTATGGATTCTAAACAAAATTAAGCTCATTCAAAATAAAATCATCGCTGAATCGAAACTCTTCATGCTAGAGTCACCACGGGAAACGCCATCTCCAGAGGCTATTTAAGGATACTACTTACCTGGAACAACAAAAGTAAGCCAAGAAGACCTACAGGTACAGCGGGGTACCAAATTATCTGTGTAAGCTAAGCCACCAGCTAGACCTGTTTTAAAGTCATAAAAAGGTGAGATATTATACATCGATATATCTATCTAGTGACGAAGTGAAAATAGATTCGGGTGATATGATAATGACCGGCTGAATCTCATGTCTCAAGAATTTGCGCTAGCTAAAATTGACTACAAACGGAGAAAGAAGACTCGTAAAAGAAGGGAAAGGAATCCCCAAACCCACCTAGTAGGACAATTGGAATTCTGTAATCAGGTTCGGGAATCACCGTCTCCATGGTTTTTGCCTTTCTACTTCCAAGCTGCCAAACATGAAAATTACACACCAAAAGTTGCACAGAAAATATAGCCCTGTATACAAAAGTTTATTGAAAGTTATCGTTGCATTTTGAATGACCCACTAGATTGATTTTCACAAGAAGGGACCGTAATGGAAAGTAATGGGAAAAGTACTGGATTTGGAATGGGAAGGACTAAAGTACTGGATTTTCACAAGGACTAAGAATCATTAATTCCTTTTCTAGTACTTACTTATCTAACAGTAAGTGGAAGTGTTGTTTACTAAACTTACGAATAGGAATCTTATCAATGTAATTACTAAAATATCCTTTTACGCAACCAACAAAATAAGCTAGACACATGGAAGGGTTCGGTGTTATTTTCATAACTTGACAAGGAGTGACGGATTGACATTAGGGCCAGTGGGGGCACGTGCCCCCACTGAAGAAACCACATCTCGTTTTTTAAGCAAAACATGTTGATTAGTTTTTCACTCGTGCGCCCTCTCAATGGTCGTTATGTTAAAGTCTTTTGGACTGTAATTTCAACTAGTTGGGCTTCGTTAACTTCTACCATTCTGTTTTGAAATGGTTTAGGTTTTTAGTTTGTTTGTTCTTTTTTTTTTTTTCTTCTTTTTTTTCCAATAACTCTTTTAAGCCCTCTTTTTCTTTTATAGTTTTCTTTACTTTTTTTCCTGATATTTTTTTTTTAGTTTGCTCATGGAAAATGGCTCTCTCCTCCTTTTTCCCTCTGAAGTCTCATTTCTTTCTCCCTCTAAAGTACTTTACAATATTTATTAATTATTTTTATTTTAGAAGATTAGTTTTGATGCATATATTTGTATTTGATTTTAATACACATGATGTTATTTTAGAATGCGTGGATATTTGATGAAAAACTATTATCTAATATTTTCCAATATTTTAATTTAAAAATTCAAATTGTATTCGTGCCCTTTCTGAAATCAAATCCTGACAAGGATACACAAGTAAATTTTGTGTTCGTTCCCGTTAACCAGGAAACAACACTAAGGAGGTGATAGGATTGACTTAACCCTTTTCCTCATTCCCTACATTATGTCCGACTTCACCAAAATATCATTCAGTAAACACATGACTAGATAAGGAAAAGAGAAACACTCCTCGTTTTTCTTTCCCGTTCACGTGAAGTAAACATGTCCTTGATGTTTCCTTTCGCAATTCTGGCTAAAATTCATCTTTAAATTAGGTGCAGCTAGCAAGTCGAATCTAAAATGTCGGAAAATTGTGCTAGCGAGCTATGTTTGATGCAATAAAAAGGACATAAAAAGAGAACTGTAAGAGGGTGAAGAACTAAACCACTGAGGCCACCACAAGGTAGTTGCCATGACTCGCACTTAATTTTCTTCCCACTGAGCATTGAGAATACACAATTTTTCCACAAAATGAGCTTCTGAAATTCGTTAAACCCACTTTCCTCTCTGCTTGAAATTAAAAAAAAACAAACTCAATCAGCTCATCATTCATACATACTTACATACATACATACAAATATATATATATATATATAATATACATGTACACTTCAATATCCACTGGTCCTTTTACTGAATTGTCTCAAACATGCACATACACATAAAATAATAATTTTTTTTATATTTTTTTTTTCATCTAATGCACATAAAACGAGCTAATTCTGAGAAAAGAAGCCAACAGTTGTTAATTACAGTAGAAGGGAGAAACAAGAACTAACCAGAATTACAAAGAGAAAAGAGCTCTATTAGTTTCGTAATCAAAACCCAGTTAAGAAAAAATCAGATATTGAACTTCAAATTTTAAAAGACCAAACTTGTCAAACGTACCTTGCAGGGAGAGAGAGCAAGGAGCTGCCAAGAGAGAGCTCGCCATTTTTTTTTCTTGTTTTTTCTTTTCTTCTTTTATTATTTTATATTATTTTCTATACATATTTTTTATTTATGTAGTTTTTATGAGGTGCAACTGAATGCTTCGAGAGAATGAAACGGTAGGGAGTGAATTTTCAGTATTACCCGTGTGAGATAGGGCCTCAAATTTACACTATTGACATTTGACAGTAGCTTTTTTTTGTTTTTTGTTTTTTTGGACAACTTGTCTAATAAACTTTTATAGCACGTTTACTTCCCATTAAAAAAATAATCACATTATTCATCATTATACTGTTTAATAGATAAGTAAATACTAAAATGAAAATACTATTTTATTTTACTTTTCAATCTTATGATTTTTCTTATTACATCCATTTACGGTTTGATAAACGTGTTCTTAGTATGGATATATGAGTTTATGAAATTATTACAGAACATCTCACATCAGTGATGATTATTAAAATTTAGACAAACACTCGCATACACATTATTCGAACTTTGTTTGAAGAAAAATATTATAATTTTGAATGATGATCGGAATGAGTCAAATCACATGAATGAAAACGGTTTGTTCTAAATGATGTTATAATTCATCGATTTACAAAGTATTCTATAATATTTCATTAAATTCAAGGGATAATTCGCCACAATTAAAAGTTTAGGTTACAACTACTAATTAAGCCTACCTTTGAAATTCAGGTTGAGTTTGAACTTAATTATACTTTACGGTTAGTTTTTTATCTTTTTCTGAAAAATTCAACAAAAATTATGACTAGTTTTTGAAAAATCAACTAATTTCAATCTAAAAATTTTATTTCATCTCAAACTCAACCCGAACAACAAATGCATCATCCTAAGTCAAAATAAAGGAGACAATTGCAAAAAAATCATTTCCATAAGGGCATATAGGTAATGACATGGGTATAATGACCTTTGATTATTTTGTTTTATTTATTTATTTATTTTTTTAAAAGATGACCTTTGGAATCTGGGGAAGAGAGTTGCGAAAAAAAACTGCCTTATCCTGTCCCACTCCAGCACTTGTATTGCTCACCACCAACACATTTCAAAGACACAAAGGCACCTCTCTTCAACTCTAGCTGCAGAGTTAATCTGATAAATTCCCAACTCAAAGGGTAAAAAAAAAAGATACAAAATTTAATTCTCTGTAAATGGCAAGCTCTCTCTGTTTCACACCTGTTTCTTCCTTGAAGGCCTCAGACAAACCAGGTCTCTCTCTCTCTCTCTCTCTCGGTGATTTTCTATTAACTTCAATTTAATTGCTGGTTTTGGGCAATTTGTGATAGGACTGTTCATTGGGAATTCAGTTCCTGGGAAAGTTCTTCGGGCAAGTGAAGTAATTCAGCACTCAAAGGCCTCAAAGTTTCAGTCTTTAGAAGTCAAGGTTAGATTTTTAAGCGAACCCGTATTTCCTCTTATTGAAAAAAGATGGAATTTTCGTTTTTTCATTTTTTTTTATTTTTTTTTACCACAAGAACATTGCTTGAATTATCTAATTGTGGGTTTGAGTCCTTTGCTTTACTGGTTTATCCAATGCATTTTAGGAAGCTCAAAAGTTTGTGGGTGATTGGAAATTATGAGGAAATGTGGGTAATGAAAGTGGGTTATAATATAGGTTGTTCTTTGTCAAAAGTAGTTGTTTGGAGGCTGAGAAATACAATTATTTGGTTTTCAAGTGAAAATACCTGGAAATTAAGGTGGGAAGTAAGGACTGATAAGATTGTTTATAAGGAAATGTTAAATATGATTTGTTTAGTTTGGAGACTGATAAATACCAAAAAGGATTGTTCTTTGGTGGGGTATGAAAACTCTCCCACGAAGACGCAATTATTGGCAGTCATTGTGTTTGAATCATATCATATTGAGAAAAGTATGACTTTTTAACGGAACATGATAAACTTCTGACGGTTCAAAGCCGCCTTCTACTGGAACGGTAATTCTCTTGAACATCATAGTCAAAGTGGGAAGCGTATTATGGAGAATCCTAAGGTTACTTAAAGAAACTCGAAAGGTCATCATAGCATTTTACGAAATTCAATAAGAAGGTTAAAGGAAGAGATAAAATGATCTTTGATTGTAAGATTGAGAAACTATTTTGCTTCACAAAATGAATCCATGTAAGCGTGTGAAGAAGACTTGTCCACACAAATTAGAAAAATAGGTGGAATGAGCTAAATGTTGGTCTAAAGTGAATCGGTAAATTTTCATTGACTAATTCATTTCCTTGGAACTCCCTTTGACTTGTTTTTACAGGCTACAAATGATAAACAAAGCACCAAGCCAAGTAGCATTGTCTGTGCTAACTGTGATGGAAATGGTTAGACAATTCCTTTCACTCTTCCTTTTATTCTTGGAATTAGATATCATGCAGATGTTTGTAGACATAAGGGCTTCTTGAATGTATTACAACTCCAATACGAATCGGAAAATGTTGAATTATGCTGCGAATTTAATCGAGTCTTTCCTTAAAATATATATTTTGTGTAAACCAATTCCACTCAATGTCTTTGAGCTTTATTGATACTTTTTCAGACGTGATAATGAATTTAAACCTATGACATTGTTCTGTAATGAGACCTTACTTGTCTAACATTGAAATTCTTGTTCACTTGACTAATGTACTTCTGGGATTTCTATGTCCTTAATGCGGATGTCGGTCTTTGGTACTATGAACAAGTTACTCCACATGCCTATAATTGGAAATAGTAGCTGAGATTCTTAGATAACCAAGACTTTTTTTTTTTTTTCCCCATTCAACTACCAGGTGCCGTGGCATGCTCTCAATGCAAAGGAACTGGAGTTAATTCTAAGGACCACTTCAACGGACAATTCAAAGCCGGCGGATTATGCTGGCTTTGCAGGTACTTGCTTTGAACCGTCTTTTCTTCTTCTAACTCTGCTAAAACTATTGTGCTATGCTTTTGCGTCTTCAATCATACTATACTTTTTCCAGGAATTGATCTCAGGTTCATTCAAAATAACAGCAACTCACGGTTCTCGATAGTTAGGCTTGATTTCAATAAATTGGATTTTTATAATTTTATGTTGTGTCTATTCCTTCAGGGGTAGAAGGGATATGCTATGTGGGGATTGTAACGGAGCCGGGTTTATTGGTGGGTTCATGAGCACGTTCGACGAGTAGAAGATTTCGTAAAGTGGATCCTTGTGGAATTTCCATATCTCAACCAGAGAAGTTTTTATATCTAGATGTTACTTTTGTTTTTGTTCGGGTTCAACTAAGTTGTTTCAGATTTTGAGATCTACATGACGTTTTGTTGAATATTAAACGAGGCTACTTAAATTCAAATGCTTCTTTTTTTTTTTTTCTTTTTTTTTTCTTCCCCAGTTGTGTGACTTGTTTAAAAAAAAAAAAAATTAAGTTGTTAAAGTTCATGGATCCATGTCTCTTATATTTGATGATTCGATTTAAATCTACCCACACAGGAGGTCTCGAATACGCGGTTTTGTCGGGTTTTAGCGATAAAAACTCACGTTAGTTGTAAGTGTAATTGTATTAACTACCTTTAATTATCTTTTAGACACAATGCCAATAATTGTAGATGAGGTCGAATATTAATGATGCCAAATTGTATCTACAACAAATCAAGATTCCAAATTAGAACACCTGAAAAGCCATGCGATTTGTCGTGCCAACAATTGTTTACTATGAACCAAAACCTATTACTTTAAAGGAGGGTATCAAAATTGATTAGAAAAATAAGTACGACACACATAATAACAACTTATGAATATGAACACTTATCATATTTAAAAGTTTTAATCTATCTATCTTTATTCTTCTACGAAGAGTTTCACCCTTGCACCCCAGCAAAATGAAAATTACATTGAGCAGATAAAGAACAAACTATAAAAGAGATATAAGCATAACTTCAGTGAAAACAATAATGATTACAACAAAAAGGAGTACAAGAACAAAGCAAAGGATAATGAAAATTATATAATACTCAAATTGTCCCTAATGCTTCTTTCAAGCACCTATTTTAACAAAGGCTGGCTAAAGTTGACCACAAAAAATTGACGTTTTCTTTTGCAATTCTTGAGCCCACAATTCGAATCCAGAAGTCGAATTGATGCAGTTCTTGATCTTGAAAAAGATGCTTCAATCCTTTATAAAATTGTAGTTCAAATTGAAATGCAATTCAAATATATAGTCGGTCAAAATCAAAACATAATAAAATTGAATTATAACAACGACCTTATCTGATATGCTTCATACTCTTTTAATAATTGTTCTTACTATTTTATTTTTTTTATTATTATTATATTTTTTATATAAACAGAAAATTCAAGGTAATGTTGTTGTTGTCGGTTTTATTTTTTATTTTTATTTTTTTAATGCCAAATGCTAGAAAAATACATTAGACAAAAAAGAAAAAAGAAAAGAAAACTTGTGAAAAATTGGTTACGACACGCCTGGTAGGGGTCGAACCTACAACTTCTGCTTAGGAGACAGACGCTCTATCCAATGTGCTACAGGCGCTGTGCTTCTTATTAGTGTACAGTGTCAAGAAATTCAAGAATGTGAATGAATAACATCTCCAATACTAATTGTCAGCATATGCAGAACTGTTGTGAAACTTGCATGTGTTAATAATCACAATTTTTTTACTACATAATGACAATATTACCATTAACCGATTTGTAAAATGGTGATAATTATATAGTTCACTTCTACATTTACATCCATGCATTATTCTACTACATTTTTCTTCACAATCTTTTAGATGTAGTGCCAAATTGCTAATAATGATTATATGGTAATTTTAAAAGTAAATGAGAATTGATTTGACATTTTGCTGGTTTAGTTATTGAAAGGTTTATTAATAGGATTTTTTTTTATTGAGATTAAATGGTTATCTTTTGCAAATAAAGTGTTGGAGTACAATATGAATATAACATGGTAAATATAAGACTTTGGAATCGTCGATCCTAAATCTAGCATTAACACGGCTTTGTGCATTGGAGATGGTAAGAAAATAGAATGAGAAAATTTGTTCGAGTACTAAAGTGTTATAACGCTGAATTAATCAATGCGATACTCCTACGGAAAACTCGATCCATCTTCATATAAAAAGAACTTACGTCCAAAACCAACATATATGAGAAGGTAAAGAAGACAAAGTAGCATGAGACGATTCTCTACAACCGTAACTTCCGAAAAGCGAGCAACATGACTACTCAGGGGATGCCATTTACAAACTCTTGACAGGGTAAAAGAAGGATAAAAGACGTAAGACATTCAATTTCTATATGAAATAAATTCATTGCTTTTCAATCATCAAATAAGCAATTTACAAAGGCATAAAAACCTTTGATCACATCATCATTCACATAGAACAGAAAACAAATGCTTCTCAACTGTTTCATTTTCATTTTCACTGTCTATCCGAATCCCGCCAGAATTTAATGATATGAAGACTCTCTTCATCCGTCGATCTTTGGAGGACAATCCTTGAGGCATACCCCCTTTCTCTCATTTGAAGGCACAACTGCAAGGGATGGTTTGATTCGAGAGTAACAAGGTACAACCAGCCTTTACCAGATAAAAGATTATCAACAACGGGCAATATCCTGTCTATAACGCTACGGCCGTCCTCTCCTCCAGCCCAAGCAGAGGTGATTCCTTCGCGACCGACTTCATCTTCAGGGGTGGGAACATAAGGCGGGTTCACCACCATTACATCAACCAATCCGGCGAGACGCTTCTCCAATCCAGAGGCGATGTCAGTGGATATCAACTCTGCATGAACCCCATGCGCTTCCAATGTCTCGCGGGTCACTCTCACCGCGTGTGGGTTGATATCAGTGGCGAAATAGTGAACCCCATGAGACTCCTGTCCAAGAAGAAGGGCAAGAGAAGTGATAACATAGCCACTTCCACAACCCACTTCCATACACAACTTCGGCTTATGTTCTATTAGTTTAGATCGGTCTGCTAGCAATGCATCAACTAGAGCAAAAGAATCGTCACATGGTTCATAAACCTCGGAATGAGAACTCACAAGGCGGATTTGGGCCGTTCTGAAGGGCATCTTGTGAAGAACCTGTCGTAACAGCACAGCTTATAGGGCTACATAGACTAATGTAAAACAACCCTTCCAAGTATTCTCACTCGAGACTATAGGCCCTGTTTGGACAAACAATCGGATAGTTAGTTTTGGCTATGGTTTCCAAAAGCCGTTTGTTTACACAACTTAATTACAAATGCACCTCTCTTTACTCTCTTCCATTTTCATGGAAACCAAACTTTAAAAATCCGTAACTTTCTTATTTCAAGTCGAAATGAGATGATTCTTTTTTCTAAATGATCGCAACGATGAGGAGAACGAAACAATCCATAATCTCGTCAAAATCCAAAGACATTTCAGGTTTCTACACTATCCAAATATCCCAGTTCATTTTCAATTCCCATTTCAACACAATTCCAATAAAAAAAATATAAAAAAATAAATAACTTCAAAAGTCTAACTCCAACCAATTGTCCAAACGGCCCTAAAATCTCTCTGGTTTGGCAAAACGTACATTTCAGAAAAAACCTGTTATTGTAAATCAAAAAAAAAAATATATATATTAACCTGTTAATCCTCCATTAGCTTGTCCTTGAACATAAGAGATCAGCAGTTATAGGCTGCTGTTCATACCAGAAAAATAACATAACAATAACAAAATACAATACATATTAGCATCCTTTTTACAATCAATATGTACCAAAACACAACCAATATATACCAATGCAAGATAAATACTATATTAAAATTGTCCAATCAGTACCATATAATATATATTTTTTATTCCAAATATTTCCTCTAATTGCACCAAACCCACAAATAAAAATAAAAAGAAAAACCCATTATTCAAACTCGTAATTTAAAAATACAATAATTTTTCATTAGGCCTCAGCTTGAAATCTATGGAGAAAACTTGAATTCAATTGGGAAATTTCAGATTAAAGTCATTCAAGAGAGAAAAACCCTACCTCACATATTTTGAGCTCTCTAACATTTTCTATTCCCACGGGGAAGTTTCACGGCAGAGATTGGAGTTCTACTGAGTCGAAAGCTCGGGGGTGAAGCCGAAACCTTGGGTTGTGCTTCCGTGCACACAGAGAGAGAGAGAGAGAGAGGAGAGAGAGAGAGAGAGAGTCAAAACGGTCAGAGTAAGAAGAATGGGCAACAAACAAAAGAAGAAAGACAGATAGTCAAGGAGAGAGGTTCATTCATTTAACAAGTTTGAGGCACTTTTGCAATTGAAATAATATGAGGGTGGAAAACATAATTTTAAAAGTTAAGAGGTCAAAAATATAATTTTGGCACAGTTCCTCGAATTTTCTGTAAGGGTATCAATGCAAACTCACTTTATTTTAAATTGGAAATGATTCATGATTGGGGGTTGGGGGAAGATTAAAGGTGTCTCAGGAAACTAAAAAAATAATTTGTTAAGAGCAAAAAAAAAAAAAAAAAAGATAAAACAGTCATTTCAATTTGTAAATTCATAAATTTCAGATATTTGACTATTTATGATATTCACAATAAAAATTTCCATCTAGTGTGATGTAGGAAATCTATGAAGATAGAGCCAAATCCATGGTAAAGACCAAATTCATGGCCGATTAAGACAAAATCGCCGACAGCCCAAAAAGGGGAATGCAATTCTCTATTATGTTCTTAAAAAGTGCCTATTACAGATGTTATTACTAGCTTATTAAGCTACTCAAACCAGAGGTGGAGTTAGAAGGGTGCGAGTGGAGGCTACAGCTCTCATTAAAATTTTTTGTTCTTTTAATTTTGCCTTAAAATTTTATAACTTTTATAATTTGTATTTACTGAAAATAAAAAATTCACATGTAATTCTTGCTTTACACTTGTTAAAAATAACATAATCTCTACTAATATTAATCCTAAAAAAAAAAAAAAAGGAGTTTATATTTTTACTGTTTATCCTCATTAAAATTATAAAATTTTCACATAACTTATTAAAATTTATTTTATATTAAAAAAAGATTATGTACGTGGCTCCGGGAGCCACGGTTCTAAACAACACTAAACTTACATACCAAAAACGACAAGAAATATGAAATGAAGAAAATGACAAAAGGAATGTCCACATCACAACCTCCTGCATCAGTTTTCCTCTGCCAGAAAGAAGAAGAAGAAGGAAGAGAGAGAGAGAGAGAGAGAGAGAAGGAAAAAAAGAAAAGAGGACTCGCCCTCGAGTATACTTCAAAAGCAACAACGAACATAGTTTTCAGGAACACGCCAGTAAAGGGTTGACCAGTGCTTTTCTTTGAATGATTCTGATAGACACCCACGGAGAATTCTCTTCATACCTCTTCTTTGCACCATTGCCGCAGCAAAAGAATTGCAACAATTAAACATGTGAAATTGTTGCTTATAGATTGAAGGAATTGTGTCTTTTGATTTGCTTTTTGTTGTCAACTTTCCCCAAAGATCAGTTACTTTTGGAAAAGAACTCCGAACCCGACAAATATCAACGAGGGGATATCAATCCATGTTGAAGCCAACCGTGAAGTCCCTTTCCAGAGGATCCACCAAAGCAATCTTCCAAATATCATTTTCCACGACAAGAACGCTATCAACAAGATTAAAACAATTTAAAGCAAGCATCACTGTAACTTCGTTTTGTTTCCTTCTTTTCTTCACAGAAACAATAAGACAAGAAAAGAATTGTATTATAGCAAGGCATGAGATTCACCTGAGATCCCCGCTCTCACTTCTATTTCTGGTTTTGCATCAGCCAAGCATCTCTCCAGATCTTGAATTATTTCTGAATCTCTTGATTCTTGACAAAGAAAGATAACCAAACAAACGACATGACACATGGGAATTAAAAACTGACAACTAACAGAAAAGAAGGATAACCAACAACCACAATCTTCCATTGCCATCTGAAATGTTGCCCCAAATGGGCCGTTAGACTGAAAAGAAAGATAACCAAACCACCACAACCTTGCATTGGACATCCACTTGAAGAAAACAGAGAGCACATCAAAGCTCCTACATCAATGTGTATCATTGCTCGTATCGGGAATGGGTGAATATCACAACTTCAATCATAATTTTTGAATATCAACCAAGTTGCAGTGAGTTATCAAACTTTTTATTTTGATTGATGAATTAATTATTTAAACACTTACCAATGAAAAAATTGACTTATATGTCATGTAAATTGATAGATAATGATTAGATAGAATTGATAAATTTATGTTAGGAGCTTCTACTTTAGGAATTAAGTGTTTTTTTTTTTTTAATACTGTTTTTGAGAATAGATAGTCGTGTATTATTTTTGAAATTCGACCACGATTGAAAGTGGACGTATCACTTGTATTAAGAGTCAATCACTACAAACCAATCTTTCTTTCATACTATTGCTCTCGTAAGTTAAAGACAGTGAATCCATAAAAACCTGTAGTTGTTTCGAACCCAAAATTGCCACTAGGAAACACGGTCTTACCCTCCCCATCGCGTTCACCCAAGAAACGCAGTCTTACCCTCCCCTCGCTAACCTCCCTCGCTGTTCACTCGAGAAACACGGTCTTACATTCCCGCCCCGTTCACTCAAGAAACGCTTCCATCTTCCTCTTTTACTCATTAGCTTCTTTCCCAGATTGATGTTGGCAAACTTTAGAGATGCACATAAACTGTGGCAGAACCAAAGTGTTCATAGATAAAACGAGATATTATGGCCACAATATGCACAAGAATCGCAATACTGTCCGAAACAAACAGTTGGAAGTTATACACATTCGGCTTGCGCCATTATAAGTCTATAACAGCAGTGAATCATACTCATCACGACAATATCAGGCGAAGAATATCTCCGGAATATTTGAAGGATTTCTCGGTCTCCTCCAGACAGTGGTTCTTCTCTACTCTTGTCCAACTCTAGAAAACGCAATCACACAAACGAGTGAATTTCTACAATACCCCGAACAAGAAAACTTACAAGCATGTCGAGAAAATAAACCTCAGCTACTTTGTTCAGCTTGTCCCTCACATTCTGCAACAGCTGGGAAAGGTCGCCATCCCATTTATAGAATTCCAACTCCTTTCCGTTTAGTATCTTCTCCGCTACCTGAATTAGATAAAAAATAAAAAATAATAATAAAAAAAAATATCAATTAAAAATCTTAATACCCTTTCAAAAACCTTGCCGATTTGTAAAACATAATACGTCTAGCATTCTTGAAAACATAGGGTGGAACTCAGTTTCGATAAAATGCAGCGAGGTTTTTGTTATTAACCCTTGTTGCAAATTGCATGAACGTAGTAGAGAAGAAAATAAAAAAAATTTCTTTCATGTAACACAATTTGATTTGCATATCCGATCTGCTAAGAAGACATGGATTCAAACAAAAGAACATTGAAATGTAGCTAAACAAATGCTTTAGGCATGGCAACACGAGGGCAAGGGCTTTTGATGTCTCTAGGAATGCACTATCTGAGACATAAGAGTAAACAAATAATGGAAACAAGAAGAAACAATGCACTATTTCATTGCGTAGTCCCACTTCAAATGATACCGAAGAGAAGAAAGGGCAAGGCATACTTATAGTGATACAATATTATTTGCATACCTTCCTCCCAATCATTCGACCACCGGCCGAATGAGCGAAGTATATATTGTAGAAGTGGCAAATGAATGCTTGAGGATCCTTGTCTGACAATTCCTTAAGGTACTCGGCATAAGTACGACCGGGTTCAGAAGGTTCCGGTATGACATGGCCTTGCTCCTTGAACCACTCTAAATCTTTTGCCAAACTTGCAGACCTTTCCAATCCAGTATTTTTGAACTCAGCATCTGTTGTAAAATGACATAACAAGTTATTCAAAAGAACAAATCAACAAAATAACAAATTCGAGGAATTTAACTCTTCAGTTAGAGCAAAGTCCAAAATAGCATGACTAGAGAATGTTTACGGATGTTGGAATACATAATCAAAACACCATTGTTTAGGTCATGCACAACATACACGATCTTAAAGCGAAAAGAATATCCCGACACTTGAAACATTAAACACTTCTGCAGTAGGATCCTAGTATAACTGTATTAGTAACGCTCATTTTAACTTAAGAGTATTAAATCAAACAATAGACAAATATGACTACCCAAATCTGATGTGATATTCTTCATTGGCCTCCGAAATCTTCACAACTAGAGATTGTTCTCTGATGTAGTTCATTTCATCTTTGTGATTGTTCTCTCTACACTTTTTTTGTTCTTTTTATTTTTATTTTTATTTTTTTGAAGTATTCTCACTCATGCCCCCCTGACTTTAGTTCAGTCTCACTTTGCCCTTTAATTTTTGAATTACTCACATTTAACTCCTTTTGTTAGAAATTTTTCTAAAACAGATGGGAAAAGACGGGGGGTTAAGTGCAGTCACGTAGTCTTTTCATTTGTTTTTGCAAATCTGTTACAAATGGATAGAAAAGGAGCGGAAGTGTAGTGAAGTGGTCATTTTCTACTTGTTCTTAACGTAAATTCTAACAAAAGGAACAAAAGGTGCCAAGTAACTAAGTAAGACTAACTAAAAATTCAAGGAGCAAAGCGGAGGGTTCTTAATGTTCAGGTGTAAAGTGAAAATAATCCTAAAGTTCAAAGGCATAAGTGAGATTAATCCCTTTTCTTTTTTTAAGTGGACAACATGTCCTCTCCTTGTACTTCATCATCGGCTTGACACTACTAGTACGATATTTCTTTGTACCCTGCTATATAACTGCCTCCAAACTAGAGGACATCTTACTTTGCAGCCTTAAAATGAATTTTAAGTTAGAGCATAATCTTGACCAAGCCTAACAATACAATGGAAATTACGTATGTTGAAATGAAAGAACGATCTCTTACAAAAACTGACAAGAAATGGCGCAACCTGAAAATTCACTTCCTATATTGACCATTGGGATATTCTCCATGTTCAAATTAATCGTGGAGTAAATACTACTAACTCAGTGATTAAAATTGGCATGGCCCCAACTCTCAAAATACAATAGCAAAACATGAAAAAGAGGGGTCATATGAATGGAAAAATAATAATAATGATAATTAATAAAGAACTTGAAATTCAAATTAAGACCATTTATAAAAAGACCCACAAAATAGCCAGTAATCATAGAGAGACAAATCACAAACGCGATACACCAGAGTTTGAGCAAATACCACCACTAATTCCACACAGTAAAAAGAGAAAAGAACCCAAATCCTATCAAACATGACAACAAAATTCAGAAACAGACCAAATTCTATATATCTGACAGACATCTACAGTAATCGTATTAGAATCAAACAATATGCAAATATAATAGAATCTATCAGTGTTTTTTTTTTTGCCCCCCCTTTTTCCTTCACAAAAGGCCAAAACTGTAAAATGAATTATATTTAAATGTATACCTCAAAAAAGGGAAAAAAAATATAAGAATTGATTGCATAAGATGATGTTGAAATGCTATAATTAAAAAGAAAAAAAAAAAATAAACTACTTTTAAAAACAACTCAGTTTATGTTTCAAATAACAATGATCATAACCAAAAATGTTTTACAATAAAATTTAGCAATAATTACAAAAATTTCCTCCGAACTAACCAAATATGTTTTAGAATACAATTTAGCATTAATTATAAAAAAAATTTCCTTTTGAAATATGACCTTTATGACACTTTACCTATGAATTTCAGAACATAACATCGAGTCCCCGCTTTATGTTTCGTTAACAAAAAATTCTCCTTCTCTTACGATTTTTACGGCAAAAAACGTGTTAAAATCCTAATGTATCTTTCTAATTAATCTCACAATATGCAAATATATATCACACGAGAATCAAAAAATATGGCATATACATAACATATATAATCATATCTATATACACACATATATATATAAATTCCACTCACAAGAAGGAAAAGCGGCTTTATCAATGATGCCCTCGAGAGTGTCATAAACGACCTTACTGTCGACAAGAAACCTCAGATACCCATCAATGGAAGGTTCCCACTTGGCGACAGGCCTCTCCTCCGGCTCTTTCACCTCCTTCTCACCTTCTTTTGCCTGGTCTCTCGTATGCAATCTCATCGCCACAAATCTCATCTCCTCCACGAACCCCTTCGCCTCTCCCGGGTACCTCTTCTTCGCCTTCTCCGCCGTCGTCGCCGACACAACGCCGCTCTTCGCCGCCGCCGCCGCCACTTTCGCTGATATGGGCATCCCCGGGAAGCTTGGATGATGACCCAGAAACCGAATTGAGGCTCGATTCTTGGGCAAGAAATCGGAGCCCAAATTGGGGTGGATTTTTGGCTGTGGGGGGTGCTTGGAAATGGATTTTGTTCAGTTGGGAAATTGGGGTTAGAGAAGCCATGGCTTAAGAGTGCTACGAAGAGAAGTTTTTTTTTATGGAGAAAGGGTGCAAGAAAAAAGAAGTTTGGCTTGAAAGGGCGGTTAAGTACAATTGAAGACAAAGCGATAGAAACTAATAATGAAAAATGGATTGGATTACAATAAAATAATGAAGAATGATTTGAGAGAGAGAAAATGGAAAGGAATTGATTTGATTATTTGATTTATTTATTTATTTTGTGAAATCTAAAAAATAATGAGGACAGAGGAAACCATGTCAAATGGTGGTGGCGATGTTGGGTGGGGTTGCTTATGGGTTTGTGTGTCTTGTGTTTGTGTTGTGTGTCAATGTGTAAAATCTATTCCCTAGAATTTTGGATGGATTGGATTCCCTCCTGTCTTTATTTATTGTGCTTTTATTTCACTACATTTTTGAAAATAAAAATGAAAACCAGCTCATTTCCGTTTCAAGAAATGACTCCGTTTAGTGGAACGGTTTGAGTTGAAATTTTTTAGTTTGAATTGGTTGATTTTTTAAAAACTAGTTATAATTTTTGTTAATTTTTTAGAAAAAGATAAAAACTGATATGAAAATTTGAAACTTAAGATATTTCACAAACGGAAAATAGTTCATTTTATGGATATTTTCCTTTTAAAATTGAGAATTTCTACCCTAAGATTATGTTTAGTAAGAGGGATGAAAAATAGAAGGAAAGAAAAATGAAGATTGAAAGCTTTAAGTGATGGAAATTATTGATGTTTTTTTATCATGTTTCTATCATGTTGTTTAGTGAAAGAAAAACAAAACAAGAAAAAAAATGTTTGATTAAATACATTTTATAATTAAAACCTCATATAAATTATTGAATAACGATAGATTAAAGTCAAATATAATATTTTATTGGTATTTGTTTTGTCAAACAAAATTTCAATCACTTTTTTTTTTCTCAAAATTGAAAGGATTAAAAAGTGACGTGGACACTAATTGGTGGTTTGGGGAGCGTGCCGTGGTGGACAAGTATGCACAAGTATGAGTGGGACGGTTGTTGGACGCCGTTCTCTGTCATTATTTTATTTTTTTTCGTACAAAGCCGTTTATTATTTCCTAAAATATATATATATATATATATATATTTTTAGGAGGTAAATTGGCTTGCATTTATTAGGCCCAATCAGCCAAAGCAAAGGGAGCTACAAATAGAGGGACTTAATCAATGCCACAAGAGTGCTCATTACAAGCAAAATTAGAACCTGCTGGAGCATGGGCTCTATAATTAGCTTGTTTTTGGAATAAAGGTTTGAAATGAAATTTTATATTGGAGTTGATTTATTTATTAAAAATTAATTATAATTTTTTTGATTTTTAAGAAAAAAATAAAAAATAAAAAACAAAATAAAAACTGAAATGTAAAATTTAAGTTCAAATTTAAGTTTCAAACAAGCCTCTAACCTCAAGATTAATAGCAGACCAAGTAATTGCCCATAAAAAAAAATAAAATAAAATAAAAGAAGAAAGAAAGAAGAAAGAAGAAGCTCCGGTATTATACTTTATCATCTCCCCTTCCTGAGCCAATGTGATTTTTTTTAGAGGTATTCGTTTTTTATCATTATTATTTATATTTGTAGCTATTTCTTTGACAGTAAAGAGAATTCACTGATTTAGAAAAAAAAAAAAAAAAAATCTTGCAAAATAGTAGTTAGAAGAAAAAAATTCAAATTATAAGAAATTTGTTTTCTAAATTTGAATAAAGTTATTTCTCCCTATAAATTTTTTTTTCTTTTGTTTTTCATTGGTCAACTGTTTTTGCTCTTTTTTTTTTTTCCACCGTTCTTTTTGTGAATATTAAAAATCGTAAATTGTTACAATCATCAAAATCGCTGTCAAAGTTTTTATTTTATTTTTCAAAAAAAAAAAAAAACAAATACTAAGCAAAAGTTCCTTTTCTTTTTGGTACTTGGGATTTTTTTTTTTTTTTTTTTTTTTTGGGTGTGAGAAGATAAATCAAAATTTGAATTTTCTCTTCAGCAAAATAATAATAATAATATAATATAAGGTCAAATTAAACGATGTTAAAATGAATATAGTTTCCCGTAATCTTTTCTTTTGACTGAAGAACAGAAACAGATATTCTTTGGACCAAGCCATAAAAATTTGTACATAATCCAACTAAGAAAATGAAATAAATGACCTGTAATCATGCGAAGGAAAAAGTCAAAAAAAAAAAAAAAAAAAAAAAAAACAGAAGGTGATATTGAAAAATGATCAGATAAAAAAAAAAAAAAAGTAAATTACTCATTTAGTCCTTAAATTTTTAATATTGTACAATTTTAGTCCCTAAATTTTTTTTTTCATAGTTGGAATGCTTCTAAATTTTAAAATGTTGCTATAATACTTCTTTCCGTCAATTTTTGGACGGAATCTATTAATAATTTGGTTAAAAAGTGATGCTAACTACGGATTCTGACAAATATTAACAAAAAAAAAACTACTTGTAACAATATTTTAATAGTTTGTGATCATTTCATCTACGAAAAAAAGAACAGGAAATGCCCCTCAATTATTAAATATTGTTATAATAGTCATTTATATTAATTTTTTAAACGGAATTTGTTATTAATTTAATCAAAAAGTGATGATAACTAACGGATTCCGTCTAAAAATTAACATAAATGACTAGTATAGCAACATTTTAATAATTTAGGGACATTCCAGTTACAAGAAAAAATTTAAGGACTAAAGTTACACAAAATTGAAAAATTTAAGAACCAACCTATTAATTTATCAAAAAAGAAAGTCCTTTTTGGGAAGAAAAAAAAAATTAAAACTATCACCAAAAAAAAAAAAGAAAGAAATGAGGCAAAGTAATAAATGGGAGGCTTTGCCTTGGAAAATTATTGTACGTATCATATGCAAATGTGGAGGTGTATTTATTGTGGGGAAAGTCTGTGATAAAGTCTCATTTATATGTCTTAATGATATAGCTTATTTTATAAAACCGTTGGACACATTTCAACGATTGAGATATTTGTTTATTTATGAAACTTACGATGCACCCTATCTTATAGTATTATAATTTAAGAAATTAAAAAATTCAAAGCAAAAAAAAAAAATAAAAGAATTAAAAAAAAAACCCAACCTTCGACAGGAAAACCACCCCTGCCCCCGACGACCAGTGCCCTCCCCTAACGGTGGCCCTACTTGAAAAATCTCCCCATTCCGGTGACCTCCCGCTGTTCGGCAGCGAAACGCCCCCTTCGCCACCCCCACCCCCCCTTCCCCACCCACACACCCACCCAGACCCGACATGCAAAACAACCCAAACCTCCACCTGCGAACCACATTTGGCGGCAACAAATCACACCCCCTCCATCACCTGTGCCAACCCAACCTGCAATGCTGGTCCCCATATCCAACGATGGCGAATCGCCCACCCCGGGACCCCTACGGCGACCTTCCACCGATCCCACTGCCTCGATCGCCAGATCTGTGACAAGCCCACCCCCCGACCCTGGTGTCAAATCCGTCCCCCCACCCACGCCAGATCTACGCGCGCCAGCTAACCAGTCAGAAACCGACGACGAGCGCCCCCTCCCCACCCCACGTTCGTGCCTGTAAACAAGGTTGCTTTTTTTTTTTTTTTAATTTCTTTGTTTATATTTTATTTAATTTTTTGGTTTATATTAATACGAAATAAGATACATTATAATTATCATACATAAATAATATCTCAACCATTTAATTTTATTTTAACGGTTTGAACATGAATTATATTAATATAATATATGAAAGGGGTTCTATCATATAATTGCATTTTTTCGGGGATCTAGTAAATTATTGTACTTTTTTTTTTGCCGGAAATTATTGTTCTTTTTTCTATAAGTGGAAATTATTCTACTTGATTAGAAGGATGGTATTTTCTGTAATTTGAAGTACAAAGAAGACTTTTTGATTTTCCTCTGAAACGACTTCTTTTTGTGCCCGATATACAAGAATAGAGCAGGGGCCTTGTGAGTCATTGTTAGGATCTAGTCTAGTTACAAAAAGTAGGAACTGAACGAAAAAATGCTAAACATAAGTTTCAAAAATAAAAAAATAAAAACAAAACTCAAAAGCTCAGGGTCCGTTTGATATGTTAGTTTGAGTTGAAATATTTTAGTTATAATAGTAAATTTTTCTAAATTTTCAGAAAAGATTAAAAAAATTTTTTAAAAAAAGATAAAATTTTTTAGAAAAAAGACAAAAATAAAATTGAATTAAGTTAGATTGAACCAATATACCAAACACTTCCTTATATGTGTCAGTAGAAAACAGAGAGGCTAGAAGTAGAAGGACAGTTGGGTATCCGCACTTTTTATATATGTTATAGAAGAAAGAAAAATTAATGATAGAGGATATATATATATATATATATATATATATACAACTTGTCTTAGATCCGGTATAGGAAGGGAAGCGATACCGACGTGGTCTTCATATTGAGTCAGACATTGCACACGTGTTGGAATGAGGGGGAACTTGACTGAAGAAGACAAGATGGAATTAAGAAAAAGCAGGCTGAAAGTAAGAAATGAAAAATGTTTTTTAATCGGTTGAAGGGCGGATTGATAATTTTATATAGGTATATAGGTCTCACCAAATAATTAAACAAAAAAATTAGAGGTGAATGTATATTTATGAAGTATTCAAAATATATTAGAAGGAAAGATTATACGAAGTTATTGTAGATATAATGTGAAACACCACACGGATGTTGTTGTTGACGACATAAGGAAAAAACTTAGGATATGTTTGGTATTCAAGCTCAAACCTCAAGTTCAAACTTAAATTTTGTCTTTTTCTGAAAATTTTTTTTGTCTTTTCTGAAAAGTCAACAAAATTTACTATTTAAACTTAAAAAACATAGCTCAAACCTAAACACCAAACGAACCCTTAGATGTGCATGTAAATTTAACAAGGAACATGTATATTTTCGTGAACAATAATGGAAAAAACAATGTAAATATCATTACTAAATATTATAGGATTGTCATAACAATTGTACATTAGGATTACCAATAATGAAGAATAACATTGTAAATAATTGGTGAAATATAGTTTGGGTATCGTTAGCCTGGGGACATTCTATGGATTAGAAGAACAATTGGAAGAAAAAATAGGGTCACAAGAGATATGAATAGTTAGGAGAAACGGGGAGGAAAATAACTGTACATAAATCTAAGAGTAATTGGTCCAAATAGTCCTTGAACTCTTAAAAAGGGGACGGTTTGGTCTATATTTAATTTATTATTATTTTTTTGCTAAGAAAACCCTAAACTCTTAAAATGTTGGTTATTATGGTCATTTCCGACTAAATTCATTAAATTTCTAACGGAATTTGTCATGTGCAATGCATGTGATCTAATTGGTGATGATATTTTAGTAATTCAATAATAATTTATTTAATAAAAAATAAAAACATCATTAAAAAAATTCCCTTTTCTTTCTCCCCTCTCTCTCTCTTCAAGATCGACGAAACCACGGGACGAGAGGGGGGACCCAGATTGACAAACTTGGGGGGGGGGGGGGGGGGGGGAGAGAAATCATGGGGGGCCCAAAAATCAGATTGCGCAGAGGGGGGAGGGGGGTTCACACGGGGTGAGGGGGGGCGACCCAGATCACGGCGCCGCCGGTGGGGGGGGGGGGGGGGGGGGGGGGGGGGCCTAGATCAGCGAACTCCATGGGGGCGAAACCGACATCGCGGGGTGGCCAAAAATCAGTTCGTGCGGAGGGGGGGAAGGGGTTCACACGGGGTGAGGGGGGGGGGGCGAACCCAGATCACGGCGCTGGCAGGGGGAAGGAGGGAGGGAGGGAGACGGCCTCCGACTCCGGTGTCGATGTCAGATCTGTTGCCGGGGGGAGAGAGAGAGAGAGGGAGAGAGAAAGGTCTCTCCTCTCTTTTTGTTTTTGTTTTTGGTTTTTTTTGTTTAATGTTATAATATGAATAAGGGTATTTTCATCTTTTAGGGGTATTTTTCTTCAAAAAGCATAAAACGTGCTTCTCACGTGATCAATTCATGAGTTTTTTAACAGAACCAAACGAAAAGGACTAAAATGACTAAAAAATAGGAGTTTAGGATTATCTCAGCAAAAATAAATAAATAAATAAAGTTTATGAATCAAACCGTTACAATTGAAAGAATTCAAGGACTATTGGGTCAATTACTTTGGATCTGATGAAATGAAGAAGGAATGTTGTTGGA
Organism: Ficus carica; assembly: GCA_009761775.1. Lineage (NCBI taxonomy): Eukaryota > Viridiplantae > Streptophyta > Magnoliopsida > Rosales > Moraceae > Ficus > Ficus carica. Next base: position 11,659,257 of record CM019740.1, read on the forward strand.
TGATGAAATTGTAAGCACATGGAAAAAGTTTTGTAAATGAAAAGCGTAATTAGGAGGATGTGAAACTATAGTTAAACAAAGAAAGAACTGAAAAGAAGTGATGAGAAAATACCCAAGCCGTAGAAGAGACTAAGTGAAATCCATATAATTTTTAATAAATAAAATTTTAATAAACATAAGTTTTTACTTATTATTTATTGCTAAAAATATATTTTTTATTTTTTATTTTTTATTTTTTGCTAAACGAAGAGCTGTTTCTTTTTTCCATATAATTTTTTTTTTTTTTTTTTTGCTAAAAATATAATTTTTTGTTATTTCTTTAATTTATTAGATGCACTTTTCAGTACCTCCTATGTGACAACCTAAAACCTCAAAAAGCTAGCATACCCTTGACACAATCTGACCTTTCATATTTAATCCTAGGGTGATAATCAATACGACGGAGGAGTCCGGCACTTCCCTGCATGCCGGATATAAGACTCATCTTTCATATATATATATATATATATATATATATATATATATATTCTCCCGTCCAGTATCTAACCGTCCATCGGGGAGAGAGAGGAAGAGAGAGAACAACCCAAAAGACTAACTGGTACAATTCAGAGGATTACTTAATACAACTTAATAAATTAATCGGTACAAGTGCCAGTTGCTCGCTAATCAAGTCGTGATCTCCTCTGATTTCCTCCGGTTGAGCTTTGGTTTGTAGATCTCCCTATCTCACGCCGCCGCATTGCTGATTGCTGGCGAATCAAGCCGCAATCTGCTTCGATCTCCTCTGTTTTACTCGGATGTGTAGACCTCCTCTTCTTAGGCCGCTGTCGGCCCGCACAACACGAAGGAGAGAGATATAGCCCTACCACTATTCAATTATCATCCATACATTAAGTGATGTCGCGATTAATACGAGTCCACTGATTAGTTAGTTTACTATAATTTGATGCAATTTTTTTGTCTGCAGAATTTGTGGCCAAAATCATGAGCATATACAGAAAGAGTTCAAACAATATTCGCCACTTCATATAGTTATCTATTTAGCTCTTCAAAACTTTATCACCGTTTTTTTTAAATGGTAAATTAGTGATTTATCATACCATAGTTATTCATTGATTTATTAGAAAATTGATGATTTTGTTTATGATCAATCAGTAATTGATTGCATAAGTTGATGATTTATATTATGGTCAATAATAATTACCATGGTCAATAAGTGATTGACCCACTCACAAAATTGATTGATCTTTGTTGATGGGGCCTGATAGATCCGATGGTTGATGTGTCGAGAGTTTGATGTGGCGATATCTGGTTGGCTGGTGATGACTTCAATGTGGTCAAAGATGTTGAAGGAACTGGAGCAAAGACTAGGATAAGGCATCCATTATGATTTGGGTCCGATTAGGCTTGAAGGAAATCGAAGAAAGATGGCTCCCATGATGTTCTCCGTATGGATGATATCAGTGGTCCAATTTTACAGAATTTTTTGAGATATTATCGATATCAAAGAAAATATTAGAAAAAATTACAGAAGTTATTGAAATATGCTTTCAAATATATTTTTAACATTTTAGGATAGCACAAATATTAAAAAGATACATAAATACACAAGGTTTACATAATAAACATATTATATCTTATATATCTTGATAAAAAAAAAAAAAAAGTCCTATGAGGTTCAATCATTGTTAGGATGACATCCTAATTCAAGTAAAATTAGTATTATGACTTGTTATTTGAATAAAATTAAATATAGTTCTAAACATGTTAATATGTAGGTTTGTTAATCTCTTCTCAATCTATTTTCATAAATAAGAAATTGTGCAAAGTTTGTAAAAGTCTAAGAGAAATCATTCTTGTAGCTTTCACCAAACTACGACCCATGTGAGTTCCTTGAGCGCGTCTTGGGTCCACAAAATGAGCCCACTCACACCACGATATTCGAATATTGGTCTTAAGCCTTTGAAGAAGGCCTTGCATTAAAACATGTATCAACAATCATTTTAAGGGGGAAAAAAGCCTTTTAACTAATTTTTAAAAACTTGGATCCTTGTTAAAAAACTTAAAAAAAAAAAAAAAAGTTAAACGAAAGGTTATTTAGTTGTAAATCCCTATATTATATTCATGCTATATTTATTATGAACAAGTGTAATAAATAAAATTATTTTATTTTGCATTTCAATATTAATGCTAAATTTATCTTTTATCGTTAATATTCGAAACAGTTATGCTTGTGATAAATTCAATACAAAAGTTTATCATATATGATGAATTCGACTTAAAAACATAACACTTTATTAAAAAAATGTTTTTTTTTAATACTGTGTCAAAATTTATCATCCACATGTTAATTTAACACTCAATTATAAAAACTCTAACGTCATACAATAGTATTATTATTAGTAGCTTTTTATAGCTTCTTTTTCCTTTACAAGTAAGGTGCGTCATAATTACTTCTTCTGATTAAGTTGGTAAAGTAAATATATTTATTGAATAAATAGAGAGGGTGAAGGGATTAAATTTTCGAAAAGTCATGGCTCTCTTCTCATTCTTGTTTGAAATTTTTTTTTTTCCAAATTGAAAAGAATGATTGTCCTATTTTTTTGAGGTGTGAATTTTATTTTTTATTTTTATTTTTAATCTTTTCTTTCAAATTAAATTACAAGCGCAAGTTAATTTGGATCAAAGTTCGCCTCCTTTTTGTCTTAGTTTTTTTGGTCCATTATTAATGAGCTTAATCAGGTAAAATAGTCCTTCGTGATCACTTATTCTACATGATCATGAAAGAAGTAAATTTATCCAACTTCAAAATTCAGAAGAAAGGAATATATCGGATGAAAATTAGAGAGTATGTTATTACTGTTGGGGTTAGACTTCATCTTCCCATAACATCGTTAGCCTTCACACGTTTTTCAAACGAATGATGAACTTTCGGTTCAAATCTGCAATATCTTCACACATTTGGGTTGGACCCAGCTTATGATATTGCTTTATTCGATCATGAACGACGATCGTCCATATAATTGGGCCGGACCCAATTTACGACCTTGATTCGTTCTATCACGAATTATGATTGTTCGCATTCGAACACTGAATTGATCTATCTGATTTGACATACATCGAACCCAACGTAAGCCACGAACGATGTGTTTACAAGGTCCAGGCCTTGTTTCTCTATCATTGTTCGTCGCTCGTGCTTGATGAAAATTACAAGAGATGTCTCTCATAACTGTCAAGTCCACTGTCGACAATGACATGTCAGATCTTTTATGATAACTGACAAGCCCATGATTGACAATGACGTCACCTCCCAGTAACTGCTAAGCCCACTATCTGTGATACAACCTAATAACTGCTGAGTCCACATCGTGACATGTGTCCTAAAAGACATTTCAGCGAGAACCGCTCTCCATCAATTATGGGTTCAGACCCACGGTCCTTTCTCTATAAATAGAGGAAAATAGAGGAAGACCCCTCTCCAAAAAGGACCTTTTTTGTCTGATTCTCACTTACACTTACGCTGCCAAAATTCCTTTAGAAAGCGATAATCCATTGTATTAAAAAATACTCATATATAGTGAAGACATTACACTCACAGAGGACATAGCACAATTGGCGAACCTCTCTAATCTTGGTGTTGTCGATTCTCTTTTCATTTCATTTACTTGCTTGATTATTTCAATACTTTAATGCTTTGGGAATTTCATCAACGATTTCCAAGGGCCCAATCGATTATCTGTTTTATTCATTTTACTAACTCCTTCTAAAATTTGACGGTAGATTCCCAGCATCTACAGTTTGGCGCCCACCGTGGGGCCCTTGGCCATCTTACATCGGAGATTCATAGAGCAAAATGGCGGACGAACGTGAACATCAGGAGGAACTTTCACAGGAAAGTCCTATGAATCACCCAGAAGCCTCTACATCAGGAGCAAATTCTCAAATCGCTAATCTGACGCGATTGGTGGTAGAGCTTACCCAGAAACACACCACCCAACAAAGCCAAATGGAAAGCATCAGCGTAGAGAACCAAGTTCTCAAGAATCAGTTGATGGCTATCAACACCCAGGCCGCCTATTCGTACTACTACAACCCGTACGCTGGGTATTCAGCAGGGGCGAGCGTTGGGGGTTGGCAGCAAGCCACGCCCTACTATCCTCAAGGGGCGAGAAACACTGCTCACAGCCCCGTGGCTCCCATGCAACCCCTGTCTACACCAATGGGATACGAGAGGCGAGCCCAGCAAAGACAACCAGCGCAAGCATCCGATTTCAGAAGACGCACCACTCCAACGCGGCGTTCGACGCCCGATCTACCATCACCACCAGAAGGTCCCGTACCTCCAGAGATGATGAACGTTGAAGAAATGATGAGAAACTTTATGTTTGAGGAAATGAGGACATTGGAAGCACAGATGGAGCAACGCTTCTCTTTACAGATACACAGGGCCACTACATCAACACCAGGGTTCGATGATCTCGCTCATGGTGTCCGAGAGACGCCCCTTACGAAGCGGATTACCAACACCATCACCCTGAAGTTCGGCAGCATTTCCTTCCCAAGGTTCGACGGAATGTCAAAACCCTCATGACCATTTACTACAGTACAAACATGTCGTTCAGCCGACGAACATTCCGACTGGAATGCTCGACGACATGATGTGCAAACTGTTCGCACAGAACTTAAAAGGAGCAGCATTGAGATAGTTCTGCAATCTTCCTCCCGAATCCATTGATTCATTCGACGAGCTATCGCTCGAATTCATGATGAGTTATTCTGTCCATATTCAGTCCGAAAAAACCACCAAGGATCTGTGGGGCGTGGTTCAAGGACCGCACGAATCGCTTCGCGCTTACATTAAGCATTTCAACAAAGCGATTTCAGAGATCTCTGGATTGGACGATGGAACAGCGAGAGAAGCACTGAAGAAAGGCTCAAGGCATAAGTCTTTGTTCAAGAACGAGATCTGTGCCAGATATCCACCAACGATCCAAGACGCCATGCACAGGGCAAAAGGATTTATCGAACTGGAGGAGGAAAACGAGCGAGTCGAGTGTGATCTGACTCGAACAAGGGAGGAAGTGGCAAAAGCTCACGACGAGCGAGAGAAAACATTTAGACGTGAATGCCCACGCCCAACACGACGAACGGAGCACCAAGAAGAGCGAACTATAAGGCGTGATCACAAGCGTCTGTTTTCACCTCCGAAGTATGCGCTCGGCATCAGCCCGTCAGAGTTGATCGCTCATCTTAAGTGCCAAGAATTTGTTACATGGCCGAAGAAGCTACCAGAAAATCCGGCCATAGACACAACAAAGTATTGTGAGTTTCATAAGGATCATGGTCACCAAACCATTGACTGTAGGGCGCTGAGAGCAGAAGTTGCTGAGCTGCTGAAGAAGGGTCACCTTCAGGAATTCCCCACCGAGAAAGGTAGAGAGACGTATGGACTTGGCAACGAGTCCAAAGAACGAAGAATTGTGCTGCAGATTGAGGATACGCCGTTACCTCCGCCCGTTCGAAAGACAATTGGTGTAATTTACGGAGGCTCGACCTACAGCGGAGAGACTGTGACTGCAATCAAGTCCCATAGAAGAAGAGCCATACAGCCGATTGCAACGATTCTACCCGATGATCCCGTCGAGCATTCGATAACATTCAATAGCAGCGAGGCAACGAGCCTCAGCCGACCTCACGACGATGCGTTGGTCACTCTAAACGTGTCAAACTGTGAAGTAGGTCGAATTCTTGTTGATAATGGGAGCTCAGCGGACGTTCTTTTCCTCTCAACCTTGAGGGAAATGGAATTGTCAGAGTCATACATCGAGTGCTCCATGACAGTTTTAACAGGTTTCAATGGAGAATCGACCACAGCTGTTGGTAAGATTAAACTTCCTGTTTTTGCAGCAGGAGAGAACAAATTAACCACCTTTTTAGTTTTGGATTACCCATCTGCCTACAATATCATTCTTGGTAGGCCATGGATTCATGCAATGAAGGCAGTACCGTCTACCTACCATCAAAGAATCACATTTCCTACGAAGAGGGGAGTTAAGAAGATAAAGGGAAATTAAGAAGTTGCTCGAACTTGCTACCTTCATTCCATGAAGATGAAGAAGAGTGATAGATTATAGCAATTAGAGTCGAAAGAAAAATCGAGCAATCGACTTCAGCCGGACGTCGAGCAGCTTGATGAAATCCAGATTGATCCAGCGAAACCAAATCGAGTCATTAGCGTTGGCTCTTTGCTCGATGATACAGTCCGCGATTAGTTGGTAAACTTTCTTCGTGACAATCAAGATTGCTTCGCATGGTCACACAATGACATGCGAGGTATTGACCCAAAAGTAACCACACATCGACTTAACATCGATCCAAGTCATAAACCTGTCAAACAGAAAAGGCGAAAGCTTGGGATCGAACGAAACCAGATAGTTAATGAAGAAGTGCGGAAGTTGATCGAAGCTGGATTTATAAAAGAGGTACAGTACCCAGATAAGCTGGTGAACGTCGTCATCGTCAAAAAGAAGAATGGGAAATGGAGAGTTTGCATCGATTTCACTAATATGAACAAAGCTTACCCAAAAGACAGCTTTCCTGTACCTCACATCGATCGGTTGGTTGACGCAACGGGGGGACATGAATTGCTCTCGTTCATGGACGCATTTTCTTGATACAGTCAGATTCTCATGCATCCAGACGATCAGGAGAAGACGGCGTTCATCACGGAGAGAGGGATTTATTGCTACAAAGTAATGTCATTTGGGTTAAAGAATGCTGGAGCGACATATCAAAGTCTCGTCAACGCGATGTTCGCTGATCAACTGGGTTGAACGATGGAGGTTTACAAATACGATATGCTGGTCAAATCGTTGAAAGCTTCAGATCATATCGGACATCTGTCTGAATGTTTCTCAGTACTCCGACAGCATAATATACGTTTGAATCCATCAAAGTGCTCCTTTGGTGTTTTGTCCGGGAGATTCTTGGGCTACGTCGTCACGCAGCGGGGAATCGAAGCCAATCCCGACCAGATAATGGCCATCATGAACATGCCATCCCCGAGAAACAAGCGGGAGATTCAAAAGTTGACTGGCCAGATCGCTGCATTAAACAGATTCATCTCTCGATCAACTGACAAGTGCCAACCCTTTTTCAAATTGCTGAAGGGAAACAAAAAGTTCTAATAGAACGAACAATGTCAACAGGCATTCGATGAGCTTAAAAGGTATCTTTCAACCCCTCCAATTTTGGCCAAACCTCTGACTGGCGAGAGTTTGTTTTTATACTTGACAGTTATAGAAGACACAGTTAGCGCCGTCCTAGTAAAAGATGCGAACGGCAAACAGCCATACTTCCAGTCTCATTCGATTGTTGTGATGACAACTTACCCACTGCGAGCCATTCTTCATAGTCCAAACTTATCTGGGCGCTTAACAAAGTGGGCTGTCGAATTGAGCGAATTCAACATCGAGTATCGAGTCTGAACAAGCCTGAAGTCACAAGTACTTGCTGATTTTGTAGTCGAATTGACTCCTGACCCTTCAACGATGAGCACTCAAGAAGAACACTGGTGGACACTTATGGTAGACGGGGCATCCAACATCAAAGGATCTGGTGTAGGAGTATACTGCACGACCCCTGATGGCAAGATTATCGAGCAATCATTCCGTCTGGGATTCAATGCATCCAACAATGAAGCTGAATGCGAAGCATTGATCGTTGGGTTAAGGTTGGCAAAGACAATGGGGGCTCGACGTTTGAAAATTCATAGCGACTCGCAGCTCGTTGTGAACCAAGTGCATGGTGAATATGCAGCCAATGATACGAGAATGGAGGCCTATCTGAATGTTGTTCGTTCGATCGTACAACATTTCGAGGAGTACACGATCCAGCAAGTTCCAAGGGACTCGAACACCCAAGCGGACGCCTTGGCTACATTTGGTTCAACATCCGAATCAAGTATACGTCGAAGCATTCCAATCGGCTTTATTGAAGAACCAAGCATCAAAGTCGAAGCTACGATCACATCAGACGAAGTAAAAGAAGATTAGCGAACGCCCATTGTAGCTTATTTGAAGGAAAGGTTGTTACCCGACGACAAGCTGGAGGCACGAAAAACCAGAATGAAGGCTGCAAGATTTTCGATGATCAGCGACATCTTATATCGACGTTCTTTTAATGGCCCTTACACTCGATGTCTGGACGAGCAAGAAGCAGTATACGTGCTGAAGGAAATCCATGAAGGAGAATGTGGGAATCATTCTGGGGCAATGTCTCTTTGCAACAAAGTCAAGCGACATGGCTATTACTGGCCCACTATGTGTTGGAAAAATCGGATCGGTAATCAGAGTTACGGCGCAGCGGAAGTTTTAAAAATTTTATGCCGTTTCCGGAAAAGAATCTCATGATGCATATAACAATAAATTAAATTTATGATCAAGCGTACCTTTATTCTTGGATTCCGGAATTACTAGAGCGTTTGACCAACGTGTCTTCTCTTTTATTCTCGAGTTCCACGTCTCAGAGTGTGTGTGGGCACACGTTCTATGAATCCAAGCGACCGGTAATGCTTTTCGAAGTCTAGATCCCTCCTTCTCAATTCCGATGTACCTCGTTGAGAATATGATCAACCTTCTTCTTTCAAAACTGCAAAACAGGAACCGGTTAACCTTCTTATGAAAATAATCAATCGGTTTAACCTTCCTCTCAGTTTTGGTTCAATAGAATTTTCTTTCTTTTTCTTTCTCACAAGATAGCCGAATTTTGATGTTCCGGAAAAACTAAATTTTTTCCTTTTCTCCAAAAACGTTTTTTGCTCTTGAAAAATTACCAAAATTTATTTTTTTCATGAATCCCTAGCCTTTATATAGAAGTCCAATCCTTTTTCAAAATTGATCTAAAAAAAATAATAATAATAATAATAATTTTTCTGGATAAATTTTGAATCAAAAGATCATACAACTTTAGGGCTAGATTCATTGAACCTAAAAACATTTTTCAAAGAGGAAATCTTCCTCAAAAAATTCGGCCACATTGAGTTTGTTAAGCTAGATTGGTGATTCAAATTTTAAATCAAGAATCTAGACTAGTCAAAAGATCCTAGTCCTATCTAGATTCAAATTTCTTTTAAACCTTTTTGAATTTAAATAAGATTCACTTATTTGAATTAATAATTTCCATAAACATTAACCATATTAATTAATTTAAATCAATGAAATATTTCAAATTTCCTTTCCTCAAAGAAAACGTGAACCACTTTTAATTAGGAAAGAAAAATACATGAAATAATCTCCATTATTTAAATCAATTAATAATTTAATGTTAGGAATTTATTTGAATAATTTTGAAATAAAATTTTTCTTCCCTCCACCTATCTAAAAACCGTGCACCTTATTGAGATTAGGAGAGAAAAATTTGTTTTTCCAAAATTAAATAATCCAAACACAATCTTATTTCCAAAATTCAAATTAACCAATCACATGTTGACAAATCATTTGTCTATAAATTTTACATGTCCAATCCTTTCTGGATTGCATGTCTTAATAGACATTACTAAATTCTATTTAAATTTACCGATCTCATAAGGAACAAATCTCGAGACGCTTTATGGAACTATGCGAGCTAATAGAGGGACCCGATGGAAATATGTAAAGAGGCTCCTATAATTGTGAAAAATTAATCCCAGATTAATTATTCATCAATTATCAGCTTCAAAACTATTCCACTAAAAGTTTGAAGCTGAACTCCTGTTTATATACCGTATTACGAAAGCTCTCTCACGTAGTGCTTCTTCCATGATTTATTCATCGCTTGCTTAATCCCCATATGTCATCCATGATTGAATTAAGGACTTTTTCCGTTTTACCTTTTCAATCATTTTAACTTAAAGTTCCATTATTCTCTATTGAAAGAATCATCAATTATAAAACCATACAATTGGTAAACCACCAGAGAACACAAAGTAAACCGATGGCCAAGATCTTGTTTTACTATCTTTCAATCCCCGAATAATGCCTTTAAGTAGATAACATTTACTATCGTTAAGATAGCTATGGATTCCGTATTTATGAATCTTGATTTTTCCATCCATAAGTCATGCACCCAAAACACAAGTATATTGACCATGAATTAACAGTGTCTCACCTGTAGTGCATTAAAGTACAAAAGTCATGGATGCGAATTCAAGTAATCATTTCAGGATTAAGATTAATGCAGGATGATAATCAAAGTGTCATTAATTCTTATAAACGGAATTATTAAACCGACTCAATTAACACTTTAGGTCCAGTCCAATGTCATACCTCAATACTGGTATACATTAAAGTTTCTACTCGGAACCTATCCGATGGTCAAGACAAACCATCCCTCCAAGGAAGTAGACAACTTGTACAATCTTATCATGAATAAGATCCCCAAATCTTATTCCATCGATTGCGGACTATTTATTTAGACTGTTATCAAATTACCACGTCTTCTATGTATACCCCGTATACATATGGTAATCTGATATATTACCAACAGTCAAGGAGTATTTTATGTTTGCTCAAAATAATCATACAATCAACAAATGAAAGTAAATAGGACACATCTTATTAAAAATGAATAACCTCCTCTTATTAATATCAAAATGTCATATTTACAGAAAATCCCTAATATTGATTTTCTATCCTTAAGGCACATTTAGATCCCAACACTATGCTCCAAGACAGCGAAGACTTTGTCAGGCGGTGCGATAAATGCCAAAAACATTCTCCAGTATTCCATCAACCCGCTGAACGATTATCGAGCATCGGATCTCCTTATCCTTTCATGAAGTACTCGATGGACATAATAGGGCCATTACCAAGAACGACCGGTCAACGCAAATACCTGCTTGTACTCACCGATTATTTCACGAAATGGGTTGAAGCAGAAGCATTTGCTGATATAAATGATTCGGACGTTGAAAGTTTCATTTGGAAGAATATAATTTACAGATTCGGCTTGCCCCAGGAGATAGTCACTGACAATGGATCCCAGTTCATTTCATCCAACTTCAGGAAATTCTGTCAAGGGTGGAAAATCGAGCTTAGCTACTCTACCCCGAGGTACCCCCAAGGGAATGGACAAGCTGAGGCAACCAACAAGACGATAGTATAGAATTTGAAGAAAAAAACTCAAAGCTCGAAAGGAATGTTGGGCAGATGAACTTTATGGAGTACTTTGGGCTTACAGAACGACCCCACGAAGAGCGAATGGTGAATCCCCCTTTTCACTAACATTCGGTGCGGACGCCGTAGTCCCAGCAGAGATTGGTGTCCCTACACTCCGGCGACAACTATCATTCGAAAATGAAAGTCAAAATCAAGAGATGATCAACGACAGTCTGGATATTCTAGACGAAAGGCGAGATAAAGCTCTGATTTGTATGGCGAACTATCAGCAATCTGTAGCAAAGTATTATAACTCAAAAGTTCGTCCTCGAACCTTCAACGAAGGAGATCCCGTGCTTCACAAGGTATTCCAGAACACTGCCGAGCCAAATGCTGGAAAGTTGGGAGCAAACTGGGAATGTCCTTACAGGGTCATAAAGGTAATCCGACTGGGTGTTTGTCGCCTTGAAACGATCGATGGTGTAGAAGTGCTTCGAAGCTGGAACTTGCATCATCTTCGAAAGTATTACATGTAATTTTTGCAATTTTTGTCAAGACTTGTAATTTTCTATTCTGAACTTTTGTAAAGGCTAGATCCATTACAGTGTACATTCGATGCGATAATGAACCTGTAGGTCTAAGCCTAAGAATATTTGCATCTATTTGATATACGTTCGACTTGATCCCTAAACATTGGGTACGTAGGCAGCTCGTATACGCTTGTACGAGTCCAGTCACAAAAATTAGACAACTATATTGTAAAACTAAACTACGCTTGACTTGATCCCTAAACATTGGGTACATAGGCAGCTCGTATACGTTTGTACAATTCCAGTCATAAAAATCCAAAAAATTATATTGTACAATCGAACTACGAATGACTTGATCCCTAAACATTAGGTACGTAGGCAGCTCATCACACATGAATGAGTGCAGCTACTTTTCCTAATCAAAAATGTGTTCTTTACACACTTTATCCAAGTTCGATTATGAACATACATTTTCAATTCCTTCGTGTCCAATCTAAATGGCACACAACCTTGACGAATATTAACTTCATGGTTAATGTTTAAAGGTTCGATGATCGTCCATTACGAATTACACGATTCACGATCGTGCTAAATCATCATAAATATCGTAGCATAACCAATGCTCAATTCATCATACAACATACAATAGTTCGCATCAACATCACACAAACAAAAGATGTGAATAAAAATTTTAAGTTTTTGATTAATAGATAAAACATAATTGTCTACAATTCAAAAATGAATAAAAAATAAAAACACTACAAAATAACATCATTTAATCTACTGCCGCGTCTCGCGGTCTTCTGAAGGATCAGCATTGATAGGGGGCTCGACTCCACTTGGCCCTTGTTCGTTCGATGCTGGCACGATTACGTCAGCAGGGGCAGATAATGAACAACCTGCCTCATCCTCGTGTAGCTCGATCTCGTCATCGACGTCAGCGTCGACAAGGAGTCCTTGCTTATACTCCATAAGGAGATCGTATCGAACCTTGAAGGTGGCCTTCTCGTACGCATCAACGATCTTAGCAACGAGCGCTGAATTATCAGCTTTAAGGGACTTAATCCTAACCTGCGCCTCATCGAACCTTTCAACCATGACTTTCATCATGTCTGTCATTTCTTTCGATGATTGGGTGACAGTTTTAAGTTCCCCTATCAACCCATCAGCGCTCGCTTTAACGTCTTTAAAATTTTCCTCTATGACGAGCAACTTCTCCCCACGCTCTTTGTCCAGTTCCTCGAGCCTTTTATTTTCATCCTCGAGCTCCTTGATAAGGTTCCTTTGCTCAAAGAACCGTGTCAGTTGTACGGTACATTAGTCCTAGAGCTCGCAGATTACTCTCAAGTACAAAGGCATTGTTAGATTTTACCAAGACGAACATTATTATCAAAATTTGCAGGTGTTAAGGAAACATACCTTCAAGCTATCCCATAACAAGTCGTCAACATGATTGGGAACCCGACCACTATTTATGGTCTCAAGATCAACGTCGGAGAACAGCTGACGCATGATCTCAACGCTCAGCTTCCTATCCTGAAGGAGGCTCGTCCCTGGGGGCAAATTCACCCCTATCCTCTGAACATCCTGCTTAGACTTCCCCAGTTCAACGTTCGTTTCTGGGGAAGCGGCCTTCGAAGACTTCTTCCTCTTTTACGGAATCTTTCTCTTTGGTTTCCCATCTGCCTTCCTTTTCTTGGCAGGTGACTGCATAGGCTAAACCGGAGGGTCCGGAGAAGACTCGATGACCGGCAAGGGAGGAGGTTCGTTTCCTCGAGCGGATGAGGCTGCGGCTGCAGCTGCGACAGCCATTTCCGCTTCTTTTTGTGCCTTCTTCTTTGCAAGAAGGTCTTTGGGGTTCGGGAATTCTACGCTCATCGTGTCCAAAGCTAAGTCTGTGATCAAAGCTTCTTCGTCAGTGAGCGGTTCGATGAACAGCGGAGTACCGAAGAGTTTCCTCAACGCTCCTCTGATCACGAATGGCCAGTCAACCCAGGAAGGAACTCGTTTAACTATACCTGATGAGATTTCGATGATATCCTTCCAAAGGCTCGATGCTCTAAATCTTTTTGGAACGTTGATCTCGTCCCACTCTCGATTTGGCAGCGCGAGCAAACGTTCGAGTTTTTCCTCAAACAAAAGAGCCTTCGAAGGTGGCTTATTTGACTTCTTGTCTACAATACAAAACAGAAAACTACATCAGAATTCATGTACAAACACTTTAATCAACCCTCAATGTTCCTCGTTCGATACTTACGAAGAATACCCCATAAAGGGTAAAAAGTATTGGCTAGACCACCCATCGACTTTTCGTTCACATGCATGAAGAAATAGCGGTCTTGCCAATATCTGTCGGCGTTTTTCATTTCGCCAAGCACCTGCTTCTTCCTCCTTGGATACATCGAGTATCCTTAGAGTTTTCTTGAGGATAGTAAATGGCTAGGATGTCGTCGTCCGTCAGCTCAACGCCCGCCTCGTCTGCTAATACGATCAAACCCTAGAAACTCTCATCCTATTCGACATCAACTAAGGAATGACGAGTTGATAGTGATTCATGCTTTGAATGAGAAGAAGAGGAATAGGAAGTCGAAGCCCACACTCGAAGTAGATGGTGTACATGCAGATCCACCCCTCTGACACGGTGTCTGCTCATTCATCTTTTAAAGGGAGGCGAAGTTGTACTTCATTAGGAAATCCGTATCGACCCCTGATATCAGATAAGTTTTCATTGGTTAAGACTGGTCGAGGGTTCGACGTTCGAAGAAAAGATTCGACACTTAAACGACGAGGTAGCTTAGTTAGTCGAGCGATCGGAGGAATCGATAAAACCTCAACTCCTGATGTTGATGCTGGTCGATTCCTCTCTGATGCCTCATTACTGGTTCCAGCACCCCTTCGAATGTGTTGGAACTCATGTTCGAATCTCGAACGATGAACAGTCGATGCCCATTCATCATCATCAGAGCTGCTATCGCTGGAGTCAGTGCTCGTCCATTCTACGTCTACATCCTCGACAACTTGCTTCTCCTTATCCATGGGTTTACAAACTAAATTGGGGACGAACGATGGAAGGATTTCAGATCTAAAAGCTTCTATTTAATCAAAACTCTATGAGGCTTGGGATGAACACGAAGAACAGCAAACTAAAACCCAAAGAAAAACCCCAGAAAAACTCGCCAAATCCCCTCAACTAAATCGTTTAATTAAGAGAAACGCAGAAAAATAAGCAGAAAGATTCGAAAACAGAATAAAGAAAGACCCTATCAAATCAAAATTACTCAAAGTGGAGGAGAAGAAGAGAAGAGAAGAAATCTTGCCTGATTCGAATGTCTTGGAAAACTCTCGGACTCTGGATTTTCGAATGCTCCAAGTGTAGATATAGGGGAAGAAAAGGGGGTATGCGAAACGTTATATAGCTTCGCTTTACAACCAACGGTCCTGATTTTCAGGCGACACCTGATCAAATGGCGTGAATCACGAAACTTTTCGTATTCCTGCTCAGTGATCTTACGTCACAACGGTTCGAATTTCGAAAAAGGAGAAGCCGTCGCTTCGGAACACCCAATCAATACATGCCACGTGTATGAAATGACATTTTTTCCTGGGCTCGAGATTTTTCATTAAGTAATTCGTCAGTCCGTTCAGAATTTTCTAATCTGATGTAATAAAGACTGATGCGATTTTCTCACTAATAATCAAACACTCTATCGAGGACCCATCGCTTGATAGAGTGGGGGGCTATCTGTTAGGGTTAGACTTCGTCTTCCTATAACATCGTTAGCCTTCACACGTTTGTCAAACGAACGATGAACTTTCGGCTCAAATCTGCAATATCTTCAAACATTTGGGCCGGACCCAGCTTATGATATTGCTTCATTTGATCATGAACGACGATCGTCCATATAATTGGGCTGGACCCAATTTACGAACTTGATTCGTTCTATCACGAATTATGATTGTTCGCATTCGAACACTGAATTGATCTATCTGATTTGGCATACATCGAACCCAACATAAGCCACGAGCGATGTGTTTACAAGGTCCAGGCCTTGTTTCTCTATCATTGTTTGTCGCTGGCGCTTGGCAAAAATTACAAGAGATGTCTCTCATAACCGTCAAGTCCACTGTCGACAATGACATGTCAGATCTTTTATGATAACTGACAAGATTGACAATGACATCATCTCCCAGTAACTGCTAAGCCCACTATCTGTGATACATCCCAATAACTGCTGAGTCCACATCGAGATATGTGTCCTAAAAGACATTTCAGCGAGAACCACTCTCCATCAATTATGGGTTCAGACCCACGGTCCTTTCTCTATAAATAGAGGAAAATAGAGGAAGACCCCTCTCCAAAAAGGACCTTTTTTGTTTGATTCTCACTTACACTTACGCTGCCAAAATTCCTTCAGAAAGCGATAATCCATTGTATTAAAAAATACTCATATATAGTGAAGACATTACACTCACAGAGGACGTAGCATAATTGGCGAACCTCTCTAATCTTGGTGTTGTCGATTCTCTTTTCATTTCATTTACTTGCTTGATTATTTCAATACTTTAATGCTTTGTGAATTTCATCAACGATTTCCAAGTGCCCAATCGATTATCTGTTTTATTCATTTTACCAACTCCTGTTAAAAATTTGACAGTAGATTCCCAGCATCTATAATTACCATGTTATAAGTTTAAGAAAACTTTAATACTTATGACATGATTGCAGATATAATCTAATAGTAATTACACGTGATTCAATTATGATGTATAGCTTTAAAATCCTTCACTTTGAAAATCAAAATGTATGTTTATAATATTACTTTAGATATAAATGAGGACATCGAGGTAAAAAAATTAATGGTGGTATTTAGAGTAATACATAAGTAATAATCTTATCAACATAGTTATGGATAATGTTAGTATTAATAAAAATATGTACTTTGTAAATTTAATCTTTTTAAAATAAAGCGCCGTGCGTTTGAGGGAAAAAAAATATATGTATCTTTTACTATTATATAAAGCTCAAGTTTTTTACCATTTAAAATTTTGGTCTTTCTAATTTGTCATTTTGTGGGGTTTTAAAATTTTTTTTCCCCTTTCTTTTGGATGAAATAATTCGATGTTTTTTACTCTTTAGTATAATCATTATTTATTACTATTCTTTATCTTTTGGGTTAAAACGTTTTTTACTGATTTTATTTTATTTTTTTACCCCCCCCCCCCCCCCCTCCTCCCAATTTTTCTTCCATCTTTTGTTATTATTATTTAAAAAATACTTTTGATTTGCTTATTTCATTTAACAATTTTATATCTATATCCTTTTTAAATAAAATACTTAAAAAATAACATACATATATATAACAAACTAAATTTACGCATGCAAGCATGCATATACAACGAGTGTATATATATATATATATATATATGGAGTGATGTGGCCATAGAATCACAAGCAAAAATTGCAATCTATCAAAAATATTAGGTGATAAAAGTATTTGGCTCCTTCCCAGCATCAAAGTCGCTTTGGCCGAGTGGTTAAGGCGTGTGCCTGCTAAGTACATGGGGTTTCCCCGCGAGAGTTCGAATCTCTCAGGCGACGGTTTTTTTTTCTCTTTTTTTTTTTTTTTAAATACATCCATGAAATTTTATTACAGGAAAGCTCTTATATGTATTAATATATATATATATATATATATATATATATTTGGACGACAGGGTGGGGAATTTATAATAAACTAAAAAATATATACATGAGAGTTTAATGTTTTAAAATTTAATTTTATATCAAGTATTTTTAAATTAATTCACAACAATAGAGTCTAGTACCACATAAACACATAACTATAACAACATTAATCATAAACTAATTCTTTGTTTGGTTTACATGTTTAACTCCAACTAAACTGTATTTTTTTCATCTGGATTTCTAATTTTTTTTCCTGAGAAGTCAATAAAAATTATAACTAATTTTTAAAAAGTTAATCAACTCCAATTTAAAAATTTCAACTCCAATTGACAATCCAAACGGAAGCTAACTTATTATGATCCAAACCAAATTTAAGAAAAAGCATATCCGATCCTAAGCGCACCATACAATATATTTGATTACTTGTAAATTTGGATCACAAGAAATAAGGATTGTCTCATTTACCCTAGACAACTCAAAATGGAAAAGAATTCCCCTGAAGCTTTATCATAATTAAGTTGCAAATATGGTACTTCCGTCATTAAAACACCAATTTTTTAACGATTTAAATCACGCATGCTTGTGCAGAGACTCACACATTATAAAAAATGTTGAATTAAAATGTCCGTTTCCGATCTGTAACGTCATACATGACAAATTAAAACATGATAATCGTTAAATATTGACATTTCAGTGAATAAATTTAAGTATCAAAGTCTCAATTAATTATGATAAATTAAGAGAGATAATGTTAAAATTCTGAAAGCCATATTTGAAATTAACCCGAATTTATTTATAAAACGTACTTGTCTTCATAAACGTAGTGATGAAACCTTAGGCTTGTGACGCAACGCATGCACTTATCTTGACAATATTAGACCGATAATATCTCCATAATATTTGAAGGATTTCTCAGCCTCTCCCAGACAATTGTTCTTTGATCTTGTCCAGCTCTGAAAAAAAAAAAAGAAAAAAAATGCATGTATAAAATTTAAGTTTCTAAAATAACCCACAACAAAAAGAATATTTGCAAGCATAGCATGAAAATAATACCTCAGCTGCTTTGTTCAACTTATCCTTGACATTCTGCAACAGTTCGGAAACGTCACCATCCCATTTGTAAAAATCCAATTCCTTGTTGTTTAATACCTTCTCAGACACCTGAATTATATAGAATATATACGTATTAGACATCTTAAACTGTAATATGTACACAATTTATATAAGCGGATGAGAAGGAAAGGATTTCGATAGGAATTTTTAGATTCGAAATTTGTGAATAAATTTTTAGGGTAAATTATTCATTTAATTGCTAAACTTTTAACTTTGTGCAATTTTGGTCAATGATTTTATTTTTATTTTTATTTTTTGTAGCTGGAATGCTCCTAAACTTTTAAAATATTACTACAGTAGTCCTTTCTGTAAATTTTTGAACAGAATCTGTTAGTAATTTGATCAAAAAGTGGTGTTAATTATGGATTTCATCTAAAAATTAATGAAAATGACAACTGTAATAATATTTTTAATAATTTATGGTCATTATAACTACGAAAAAAAGAATAGGAAATACTCATAAACTATTAAAATATTGTTACAACAGTCATTTCTGTTAAATTTTAAACGGAATCTGGTAATAATTTAGTCCAAAAATGATGCTAACTAACAGATTCCATCATAAAATTAACGTAAACGACTATTATAGTAATATTTTAATAGTTAAGGGGCATTCTAGTTACAAAGAAAAAAGTTCAGAAATCAAAATTACATAAAGTCAAAAATTCAGAGACTAATCTAATAATTTATCATATATTTTTATTTCTCTTTAATAAACGAGTCATAAATCAAGTATCGTTACATATATTGTTATAACAAATGAATTATCTGATTGTAAAGTTAAATTCAGTATTCAAAATTTAGTTGCAAAAGTTATGATGAATATATTTTAGTCGTATACATAGTGGACTTTTTTTTTTTTTTTTTTTTGACATTTTAAATTTGCCACTATTCACACCGGTTGCTGCACAACCGACGTGAATTCTAACGGTCAAACACCTCGAGTGACGTGGTAGGGGCGTTGTATTAGGCCTTATTTGTTGTAGTGTCTTATAGGAGGTAATAGTGGGAAGCCCTTGGTCCTGTACGTATTAAAAAGTTTGGATACAGGGGAAAACACTTGAATAATACAAATTTAAAAATCATTGTATTAACGTGATATAAATATTTTACACTAGAATTTATGACACAAAAATAAATTGAAGTTTGTGTAATATTAATTAAAAGTATAAAATTTGTGTCATGTTGATTAATAAATCAGAAAAATGTGGCTATTTGAATAATTTTCTCTTAGAGATATAACATAGAACTTTTTTTTTTTTTTTTAAGAGCTCTAGTTCTAATATTGTTCTTATCATAACAATATCTAGTGTATATAGTGTAACGATTATCAGACCCATTCATACTATTAATAACTTTATTATTATTATTTTTTTAATAACATAAAACAGGACTGAGCCACTTAAGGTCGAATAGAGGTGGTCACCACATTGATTTTTTAAAAAAAAACTTAAAATGTGCCCCACTAGAGTAAAAGGATGAATTCGCGGTTGACAATATCATAAATGATAAAAACATTATAAAAAAAATGAAATAAAGTAAAATAAAACTTGAGCATTTGCAAACCTTTTTTCCCATCATTCGACCACCGGCAGTAAGGCCAAAATGTATATTGTAGAAGTGGCACACAATTGCTCTAGAATCCTTGCCTGATAATTCCTTAAGATGGTCAGCGTATGCAACACCAAGGTTGGTTGGTTCTGGTAGGTCTTGGCCTTGATCTTTGAACCACTCCAAATCTTTTGCCAATTTTTCCGATCTTTCTAGCCCCGTATTTCTGAACTCGGAATCTGTAAAACGATATAAGAAAATAAAAAATTTCGAGAAAAATAAACAAAGAAAGTGAATCCTTTCTTGATTGATTGAGAGGAATTTTCGTCAATATTGGAACAATTTTTAGAGGGGAACTTCTATTGTAACATATATTGTTTACGAGTATTTTGAACATCCAAGTAAATATGAGTTATATCACAGTTAAGTTGTATAAAAACGGCGTATTATTGATTTCGCGTATGAGAATTCTCTATTTCAAGTCTAAGATAAATTCTATAGATCCCCTTGAATTTTAGTCATCTCCTCACCTTGCCCACGTTGATCAGTGATTACGGTTGTGCACGGATGGGTTCATAAGTGATAGGCGGATTGGAAGACGAGAAAATTTCCAAAATTCCAACCGAGTCTTCCCAATAGCATAGGCGGGCGATTTGCTATCTCATTACATCTTGGGAAAAAGAGTGCTTCGAAGACACAATCGTAAAATACCCTCGTATTTTAGCTTTATTCATAAAGTGTATTTTCCCACTCAATACTCGATTTTGACTTTTAAAATGCTCACAGTACTCTTAAACAGAAAATAATAATAATAATAAATAAATAAATAAATAAATAACAAAAAATCCTAACACTTACCCCACGGCCAATCCCCACCCACCCTTTCCCGTTTTTCCATTCTGCCTTACCCAATGCAAGATCATCAAATCAGATTTTGGTGTTCTCTTCATGAAGAAGAAAGTTTGGTTTTACACAGTCAAAGTTGTTTGTCATTGGAGGACCCCCCAAAAAGCAGATAGGGTTTTTGTTTTTCCAAAACCCATAAAATGTCATCAAAGTGATAGGCTCTAATTGTTATTGGGCATTTCCTTAATTTTTTAGATTTTTTTTTATTGAAAAATATTATAAATTCCTTATGAACTTTGTCATTAGTGTTAATATGCCCCCCGAACTATGAAATATACCTATTGTGCCATTTGAACTTTAACATGTGTGTCAAGTTGCTTCATCTATTAATTTCCATTAGTTTTTCCATTACCCTTGTGTCAAAATGCCTCATGAATTTTGCTTTTGTGTCAAATACCCCCTAATCTTTGCATTTGTGTCAAAATGCCTCATGATCTTTAATATTTGTATCAAACTACCTCCTGATGTTTAATATTTATATCAAACTGCCTCATTTATCTTATTTTAAGTATCTAACATTGTATAATTGCCTACTAATTATTAACTTTCTTAGAGTAGGTAAAAAAAAAAAAAATTTATTCTAATAAAATGGTATGCATCTTTTTTTAACATATTTTTTTTTTATTTTACTTATTTTAATTCAAGTTTATTTGGGTTATGGTTTACTTATGCATAATCATAGTTGGTAAGACTTAGATGCAGGATTTGAATTTCAAATACGCTGTTTACTTAGCCTATATAATTTGAAATCATAGTCAAAACAAATTTCAATTATGTGTTTGTTTAAAGTCATAATGAGAATAAGTATTGTATATTTATTGTGATATCCATTTCTAGTTATATTTTTTAATTTAAAAAATGATTGGTGTGCAAATTTTGGTACAGTATTATTAGTCATAATTAAACTAAAAATTATAATATTAGGAAAATAAAATAATGAACATAAGCTATATAGTTATTTTTATTTAAGAAAATCAAAAGAATGTAAATTTGAATTAAAATAAGCAAAATAAAAAATAGTGGGTTAAAAAAAACATTGTCTTTTATTTAAAAAATATTTTTTTGAACTATTTTAAAAAAATTAATAATTTTCAGGCAATTATACAATGTTTGATTATTAAAATGCGATAAATGAGGCAGTTTGATATAAATATTAAATATCAGGGGGTATTTTGACACAAATGCAAAGATTAGGGGGTATTTTGACACAAAAATAAAGTTTATGGGGCATTTTGACATTAAAAATAATGATAAAACTAATGGACACTAACAGAGGGCATAACTTGATACACATGTTAAAGTTCATAGGATATAATATGTATATTTCATAATTTATGAGGCATATTGACACTAGTGACAAAATTCAAGGAGAATTTATGAAAATTTTCCATTTTTTATTTTTTATTTTTAGGGTATTATTGACTACTTGAAATATCAAAATTGAGTGTTGATTGAGAAAATATAAGAATCTTTCTCTTTAATAAATGGTTTTTTTTTTTTTTTTGACAAAATTCAAGGAGAATTTATGAAAAATTTTCCATTTTTTATTTTTTATTTTTAGGGTATTATTGACTACTTGTAATATCAAAATTGAGTGTTGATTGAGAAAATATAAGAATCTTTCTCTTTAATAAATGGTTTTTTTTTTTTTTTTTTTTTTGAGGGGAGGGTGTATCTTTTTCTAATAAACCTAAGACACATGTTAGAGAAAATAAATAACCCCATGGTTATTAAATGCCTGAAATGTGAGAGGTCAAAAACCTTAAAGCCCGTGCATAGAAACAATTTCCCTGTCCTAAAGTTAGAGTCGCATGAAGGCACTATTCGAAGCTTTTTTTTTTTTTTTTTTTTTAATAATTTTGTTTTTTTGGGCTGATTTTTATTTATTTATTTTTTGAGTTGGTTGAGTTTGTAAGACATTTTAAGCTCTAATTACCTGCAAGTGCTTGAAATTATGTATCTGCCCTTGAACATTTTTTGTTGTGCAGTCACATTAGCATAAAATTGATGGTATATTGATGGAAGGACCAAATGTGTTAATGTTTTAAATTTCGGAGAGTACATAGATCACTTTTCAAAGTTTTTGGAACAAGGTGAAAATGTGACTAAAATTCAGTGGGAGTTTTTGAAATTTAACTTTTTTCAAATAATAGGATATCTTGAAGGTACCAAATTGAAAAAAATGTTAAGCCACGAGAGTCCAAAATAATTCCACCCCACCCCCTTCCCCCCCCCAAATAAATTTAGCCTATTGTTTATCCTTTTATGAATTTCAGTTTGCATCACTATCAAGTGATAAATAATTTCTAATGTCATATTACTGAGTGTTACGTATGTGCTTTAAAATTTAGCTGTAGAATGTCATTTTCACCAACAAAAAAAAAAAAAAAAAAAAAAAAAAAGGGGAGAAAACAAAGTGTGAAGCAATCAAAACTAACCTATCCATTCCCCATTAGGATAAAATTGGATTAGGTCAATTTCAAACTTTTAGCTCTTAAAAAATAAGGGCGATCTGACTTTTAACTCTTTAAAATTTATAATGGAACAAAATTTCCTCTTAAGTTTATCATAAATTGTATTTTTAATACTTACTCATTGAGGCATCAATTTGTAAACTACTATAATTATGTGCCAGGTCAAATGATTATAAAATACAATATTTTAACGCTTAAATCAAATATGGGTAACACTTGTCGATCACATGTAATTAAAATTGTTTAAAAATATGATGCCTAGAAATTTTGTTATTTTTGAGTGGTAGAGAATAAAATGAGACAAATCCCTTTTTCCAGAATATAAATTTAAATTAAATTAACTCAAGTTAATACGTGAAGTGTGGATTAGATTATATTCAACTTTGTCAGAATCGCATAGATTGAATGGATGAAAGATAAAATGGATTCTCTTCCAAATAAAAAGAAAAAAAAAATGTATGCATCAATGATAAAAGGGAAAATTTTGTACTAATTAATTTTAGGGCAGCACTATGGTATAGATCATTTGAGGGTCTCTACCGGTAAAGTTTTTTTTTAAGCCGCAGAGATTGAATCGGATGGTGTAAATATTGAGGGTGTATATGATGATTTGAAGGCATCACCCCATATTATAACAAAGTAGGTGAAGGAAAAAAAAAAAAAAAGGGGGAAAAAGCTAGAGAATCAGTCCCAAGTCTTCTCCGTCGCCGGTGATAGCCACGACGCCGGTGAGCCACTCCCGGCCCCCCCCCCCCCCCCAACCCCAGACCCCAGCCCCAGCCGCCCCCCACCCAGCTCCCCCCGGCAGCCCCCCAGCCCCTAGCCCGCCCGGCGCCCCCCCCACCCCAGGTCCCCCCTCCCTCGGCACCTCCACCCCAGGCCCCCCTCCCCCGACCTTCCCCCACCCACACCCCACCCCCCTCTCTCTCTTCCCCTTTCTCTCTCTTCTCCTCTCTCTCTCTTCTCGACCCGCCCCCCCACACCCACGATGCAAGAAGAGAGAGAAGGGGGGGGGGGGGGGCGGGGGGCGGGTGAGAGGGGAAGAGAGAGAGGAGAAGAGAGAGAGAGGGGGTGGGGGTGGTTCGTCGGCGTCGGAGCTGTCATCGGCAACGAAAAGATTGCTGGCGACGGAGAAGACTTGTGGCTGATTCTCTAGCTTTTTCCCCCCTTTTTTTTTCTTTTTTTTTTTTCCTTCACCTACTCTGTTATAATATGGGGTGATACCTACAAATCATCATACACACCCTCAATATCTATACCATCCGATTCAATCTCTGCGACTTAAAAAAAGACTGTACCCCACAGTGCTGCCCTTAATTTTAAAGGAAGCGACATTTAAACTTGGAATAATCTAATTCTGATTTTTTTTTTTACCATCTTATTTGATATTGAATTATTATACACTCTATTGTCAGATATAATTTATTTATTTTAATTAAATAATTTAAATTCTTTTAAATATTTATTAATATAAAAATAACTATTCACGTATTATAAGTAAGAAAGATGTACTCACAAGGGAAAGCCGAATTGCCAATAATCCCCTCAAGTGTGTCATAAACCAGCTTGCTATCCACAAGGAATCTCATGTACCCTTCAAAGGTGGGCTCCCATTTTGCCAAGTGTCGCTCGTGGGGGGCTTTGACTTCCTTCTCACCCTCTTTGACTTGCTCAGGTATGCAATCTTAGGGCAGTTGACCTCAACTCCTCCACAAACCCTGTTGCCTTCTTTCTCATCTTCTTCTTCTGATCGGCCGCGATCATGGCCGGTATGTTGTCATATATATGCAGCCCGTATGGGCAGCACCTGACGGGAGTACCGGAACCATACCGAGCCCGCCTTGTGAATGAAGTATTTACCGGAGTCCGATATGAAACTTAGGGAATTAATATGATGATGATTAAGTGGCGTTTGGAAAGGGGTTATGTTGGTGAAGAAGATGGAGTGAGAATATTGGGAAATTGGGGTGAGAGAAGCCATGACGAAAAAGGAGAGAGAAATATCAACAAAATTGAAGAGAGTTGATAAGAACAAACGGGTTTGGCTTGAAAATTCAAATGGTCGTTCAAGCAATACTCTACTATTATATAGACAAATTTGGAATATAAGAAATACCAATGGAATTTTGAAAACCAAAATACAAGGGAAAAAAAAAATATATATATATATATATATATTTATATTATTTTGAGTAGACCTTTTCTTTTGGACGTCTCTCAAGTATTGTATTTTCAAGGATCCCTCACGGCACCTTTATTGAGAAACAAATCCCTCGTTAAATTAAGTAATTTAAGGGAAATTTTCTATGTGGGGTGTCCCATCAACTATAATATTTAAATAAAACGGTGATTAAGAAATGAGCATACAATTATTATTCCAAGAAATTTTATCACATATAGTATCTAACTTTAAATAATAAGTATCGTTTTACTTGAATCTTACATAACGTTTAAAATGTTAATGTTGATAGGAATATCAAGATTTCAGATTATAAAAATATCAATGGTTAATAAATTATAACAATTAATCAACATCTAATATGAAGTTCCCAGAGAACTTACATAAGATGTAGTTCAAGCATTAAGCGAAAATCTTTAAAAATATGCAGGTTTCTGCACTCCTTTATTTAATTTTTTGCAATTTACTTTACTGCTATTGCGTTATATATATCTACTCGAGCAATCAACTCACCATCCAATAGAAACAAAACATCGATTGTTAATTCTTAATACAAATTGATATTATATTTTACCCTCTATAATTATCATCATCCTTCATAAAGTACTGAAAATTTCAAGTATAAATAGTATGGATGACAATTGATTAAATAATATCTAAATTAACGTATTTTATCCATACTGTATTTAAAATTTTTATTTATAATATAATAAACACAATAGTAATATATAATGTAAGAATTACGTATGTCTATCAATATACAACGGTTTAATCCATTATTATTATTATTATTATTTTGAGAGGACATTATATAATTTTATAATATCACAATGTTTGACATTGCAATTCAAATATTCAAAGTATACAATTGAATTTAAGCATCCATAAATTTTGCAATCAATTCAAATATTCAACGAACACACAATTCTACTTGAGTTTTGCAATCATCATCATCATCATAATGATTTTAAAGCCCGATACCAAATTTAGTCCCTTTACAACATTTTTTAGAGTTCATTAATATTTCAGCAGAAAAAAAAAATAAAAAAATGGCATCATCGACTTATTAATTTAGAGATCAGTTGGCCAGATAAGATTAGGATGGTTTAGATCAGCTCTCTATAAAAGAAATCCCAACTTGCTTTTCAAAAAAAAAAAAAAAAAAAAAAAAGAAAAAAGAAAAAAAAGCCCCAACTTTCTTATTTAAAAATTGAAAAGAAAAGAAATCCCAATTTGCTTATCAAAATAAAATAAGAAGAAAAGAAAGAAATCCCAACTTGCGTAAGAGCCGGAGCAGATCTGGTGGAGTAAGAGTAAGAGTAAAGTTTTATGCAAATGTAATTTCCAAGCGTATTGTTCATATGTCTTTGATCATTGATTGTGCTACGCGTTTATTTTTTATTATTTTTTAATAGAAATAAGAATTTTTAAAATGTCTTCGCCCCCCCCCCCCCCCCCCCCCCCGACCCGAGGTTTTCTATTAAGAGATTAGAAACATAATCTTAAAGATTTATTGTCAACGAGAAACTATTCAATAATCGAGCGTACCATGTCATTGGATTTATATTATGATAGCATCTGTTCAATGTCGGGGTCAGATTTTGTCTTCTCATTATGTAATACTCAAGTCACGATGACCCGCGAATCGACGAGCAATGAACATCGAACCGCGGTCCATTAACCGTTCGACTTGGGTTTTGCGAGTCCGTTGACTCCATTATCTGATGGTATGATGAATATCAAAGCATGATTCATCAATCATTCGACGTGGGTTCTGTAACGCCCCGACCTACCACCTACGTAGGGGCGACTACGTAGATGCGGGGGCGTGAACTTACTTACTTACTTAACTTAATTCTTAACAAAAAGCTTTAAGCTTGCTGAAAATTCCCGAGTAAAATTTTTTTCTTTAAAACTTTATTTTAAAATTCTTTTACTCTCAAACGTAAACTTGACTTAGTCCCATACATAAAACTTAACTTATCATCATACGTATTCATATGTACTCACCTGAGTACCAAGATCGTGGACCAGACCCGACCTAGCGCGGATCGGTACAACACGAGGCAACTTGCTTGCCATACATACATAAACTTTGACATTCATACTTAAAACATCATGAAAACCCTTTTTCATTACAACATATTTTATAGAGTATATTTTTCAAAACACGTGGCGGTGTCCATCCCACATTTCACAGTCCGCAGCACCAACTCTCCACAGTATTGCATTAAGTACCGCCGTTAGGTTGCTTACCTACATCATGAACGTAAGTAATGAGCTAATTGCCCAGTAAGTACAATATTCAATCCGCAAAACATTTTGCGTGCAAGAATGCGTGAACCGATTATGTTTTCTTATAAATTAATTATGCTTTCATTAACTTAATTCTAATCCCTAACATGTCATGTCATATGTGCACGTACCGTGGTACATACCTATGGGGTGGTTGGAGGCGGCCAGTCCAAACCAAATCAAACCATGAAACTAATCGTTTACATAGAGTGATTGGGGCAGCCAGTCCAATCCAATTCCAAACCATAAACCAAACCATTTAAACTCGCCCTCGTGGCAAGTCGGTACGACACCATAACATTAACTTGTCTTATCCTATCTCATGACTTAACTTATTCTTACCATGTGATTTAATATTTGTGAACATGCTTCATGATGTCACGTATCAAAACATACATCATAAAACAATCTCAATCATGATTTAAAACTTTCTAGCATAATGTATCATAACATAATACCTCGTAACATAACACATCATAGCATAACATACCTATCATAACCTAACTTACCATAACATAACATCATAACATAACATATCATAACATAACTTCATAGCATAACTTATCATAACATAACTTCATAACATAACTTATCCTAACATAAGCTTCATAACATAACTTCATAGCATAAAATCATAGCATAAACTTATCATAAACTTAACATAACATATCATAGGTAAATAATGTAAATCAATATATGATTTCTTAAAACACAACATGCAACAAAAACGTTTTGTCCATGCTGTAGGTGGAGTTGTACTTACCTCTCTTGTTATGTCCTGTCCTACGTAGTGCTGCTTCTCCTCTGAGTACAACTGCAGGTTTCCTCCTGCTTGATGAAGGACATAGGTAAGGGTCTAATTAGTATTGTGGAATGTTGGTGATCTAACCAACATGCCTACATAATCCTAGTTGTATGTCCCCGATACTAGATGTCTTACTGGGTTACAAATAGTAACCCTATTATTTTAAAAACAACCCAATATGGATTAATTCTTAAGAGGTTACGTTGGATAACCTCATGTGCTAAACCTTTATACATACCGTTAGGGTTAGGTTACCTTCCTAACCTTGGGTTTTATTCTTGTCCATAATTATTGGGTTACCTCAATTAACCCTATATCTTAGCCCAATTTTACTAATCTTGGTATCCCTTAGGGTTATCTTGAATAACCCTTGAGGTTAATTGTAGTCAAACTCTTGGTCAACCAAAGTCAACTTTTGGTCAACTAAGGTCGACCCTATATGGGTCAAACTTGAGCTTTAGGCTTTGGCCCAGTAACTCGGATATCACTCCCGGTTATTACCCGTAATCATCCTGCTTACCTAATTTGGTTTAAAAATCCATTTTCCATTTCTTTGGAAACTTGGGTAAATTAACTTCAAAAATCTTTTACTTAACTCATAACAATTCATATTCTGGAAATAGATCTTTGTAAAAATCATTTAGGGCTGGAAACTGCCTTTGGAACAGTTTCCATAATCAAAACAGTGGTTTTAAACAAAATACAGTTTTTCAGAAACGTTTGTAAGAATTCATGTGCAGGAATTTTCGGTTTCCTGCGCACCCCTCGTAAATCAGTGTCAGTTTTAAAAATTCACGCTGAATTTGAAAAACTTGTCTTCACGAAAGTTCTAGCTCTCGAAAAAAGCTAAAACTTTCATGTTTTATGAAAAATCTAGTTCTGCTTGTATTTTTGTCGGTTTTTATTTGAAACTGGCTGATCATGTTTACTGGGTCTGGGCAGACCAGCCTCGGATTTTTATAAAAACGGAGGCTATTGGAGCCTCATTTTGAGATTCTGCCCACGATACCCCCTAGGAAAAATCGTTCCGAACAACTTTCATGTTTTACGTTTTACCCAATTCGGCCTCTATAGGCCTCAAGTTTCCACTTTCCCGAGACTGGCCAGTTTCGAATCCGAACTGGCAGTTTCGGTTGTTAAGTCCGGTTTACGTCCTATTTCACGAAATCTACCTCAACCGATCACTTCGGGAGCCTACACAACAA
Organism: Ficus carica; assembly: GCA_009761775.1. Lineage (NCBI taxonomy): Eukaryota > Viridiplantae > Streptophyta > Magnoliopsida > Rosales > Moraceae > Ficus > Ficus carica. The sequence continues at coordinate 11,689,136 of CM019740.1, forward strand.
ACATGCAGTGTTTCTAACGTCCCACATACACCCACATGCAGCTCGAATGGGTCCATGCAAACCAAAACCGAACTGTCCTACCTAGGTTTGCATGGTTTTAACTTTTGCATCTTGCTCAAGCAAGCATCAATCCTTCACCCTTAAGCTAGCAGCTAAACATGCACTGCCTAGGGCACATTTTGGACCATAAAAATCAGGGGACACACAACCATTCACATCTAGCATGCAACCTATCAACCAACAAGCATAAATCAAGAAGCAAGGCACAAAATCAAACCAACCACCCTTAGTTACCAAATCAAGCACATACTAACCAAACTAGGCAAGAAATTAGAATGGACTTATGTCCTTACAAAACCAACTTGAAACACAAATAAAATTCCAAATTGAACCTAATGAAAGGATTAGGGCTCAAGGAAGTTACCTTAGATCAAAGTTAGGATTTGAAAATTGCAACTCCCCTTTCTCCCTTGCCTTCCCTTGCCCACGGCTTCAACCTAGTTAGGGACCCAAAAATTTTCTCTTGGCTCCTTGGTTGATCCACACCAAAACCGAACACTCCCTAAGCAAAACCCCCTTGAAAATTTTTGTTTTTCCTTTCTCTCTCTTCTCTCCCCAAGCTTCGGATTTCTTGAAGGAAAATGGCAAGAGTTTGGCCAAATTTTTCCAATAAAATGAATAGCAACCACCCCTATTTATAGAGGTTAAAAACTTTGCTAAATTGCACAAAAACCCCATGAAAACTAAAAATTGCCCAAAGGGGAGGGTGAGGTGGCCAATTGGCCGGCCATATGCTTGTTGAACAAGCCAAAAAAAATTTCTTTCCAAGCCAATTAAATGATTATGATGTCATAATTAAAGGATAAGGTGATGTCATTCACCTTAGGCCTTGTTTGGCTATTCTCATCATTAAACAGTCCATTTTTGAGCTACACAGATATTTTCAATACTGTGTTCACTTATACACAGTATTTATTTAACTAAAATTTATCTGTTGTAAAAACGGACAGTATAAATTTTTCTTATTTTTTTCCGAGCCCTTTTTCGTCTTTAATTCCTACTTGGTGTGCTTGATTTTCTAAGGTGGTTTTTAAAGCCTATTCATGCTATCTCAACCGTAAAGACGGTTTTCGCAGTATTTTTCCCATACTGCTTATCCTATTATTGTACAGTCATACCCTTGACCGTTCTTAGTCAACACATTGACTTTTTGGTCAACTTTGACTTTCTTGATCAAACTTTGACCAACATGTAATCATGAAATTTTATCATGCCGTTTTCCTTAAAACGCCTTATACTTGACTAAATAATCTATCGTTGAGTCTCGTAGCTAGTTAAGTGAGAACTCAAACATATTCTGATATTTAACTCATATTATGAGCTTTATATCGTCATATATGGTTCAGACTTAGATTTTCCTTATTTCTAAGGAAATCATAAGTTCATCAAAATTCGGGTTTTTACATTCTATGGTCCCGAGTGACTCAATTAATTCCGTCTTTTACTCAACCCATATTTGACGAACATCTAACCATGGTCCATTAAGTGTTCACTATGTATTCATTAGCCCAGATGCTAACCAAACTTGGGCCCATTCTTCATCCTTACATGAAAGGACTGACGAATGTCAAACTGTGGTCCATTAACCACTCGGCATGTGTTACGTTCGACTCAACAATTAGCTTCGTTTGATGAACATCAAACATTGATGTTCGATTGTCTAATTTCCGACTCTCAATACTCCATATGAGGGACCTATGAACGTGGAACAATGGTCCATCGATCACTTGATGTTGGTCTCATTGACCTCTTAAAAGTCCATAAAATTACTAAGTGTTTCGATCAGCTCAACATGACAAACGACGAATGATGACGTTCGATTGCCCAATGCGTGCCCAATCTATCCATTGCGAATGGTACTCGGTTCATCGTTCGACGCTCGCCTTGAGCAAATGATGAACGATGGAAAATCGAATTCCATAACTGCGAAGCCCATGATCAATCGTGGCCCACGTTCTTGCACACGTTCAAAATTACTCAGGGTAGTGGGGAACCGCCCACTACTATCCAAAAAACGTGGACCCACGACTTTTTCTCTATAAATAGAGGAAGACCCCTCACATTTGAGGATCTTCTAGTCTTTTTACTTACGGAAACTCTATCAAAATATTCCCAGAAATTGTAACCTTGTACTCAAAAATTCATAGTGAAACTCTAGACTCAAGAGAACGTAGCACGACATTCTGGTGAACCTTTTTAAATTTCGGTGTTGTGATCTTTATTTTCTCGCTTTCTTACTATTATTTTCTATTTATGATTGTTTTATGATTCTCATATGCGATGTCCAAGGATCATAATATTTTTGTATGCTGATTTTCATATGATCTAACTCGAATTAGAATTTGACTGTAGATCCTAACTTCTACATTCAATAAACAATTGACAATTAGGTTAAATTATTTATAAATGTAGCTCTATCTTCATCATCTAAAATAAAATAAAATAAAATTTATTGGAAAAGAGAACGGTGATTCAGAATTATTATACAATAATATTGAAAAGTAATCTAAATGCCAATTATTTATAAAAACTTGATGTGTCATATAAGCATGATGACATTATACACACATGGTATGTTGAACAACGTCCTAAATCTTGATATTATTATTATTATTTTTGAGGTTTTCTATTAAAAGATAAGTAGGGATGACAATATTTCTCGTTAATCCGCGTGGACTAACCTTAGATGGGTTGAGGAAAACCCGAAATAAATAGATTCGGGTGGTAAACTGGTTAAAAGTTTAACCAGTTGCGAGTTACGGGGCGGGGTTGGGTTTAGGGGTCCTCGACCCTATTCCACATTTACCAGTCCCATTTAGTTAATTAATATCAAAGATATCATCCATCATGTTTTATAATATATATGATTCTAAGTAGTAAACTTTAACATATATTTGACATATGAAAATATTGAATAAAATAGTTTTGTTTCATTTTAACTTAAAGTCTCATATATGCGACTCCAAATTCCTTTCCTTCTACTTTTCTCTTTTGTTGTTTGATATGCGATTCCTATAACAATCTCTCAAGTTCATGAGAGATCAAAATTGTGATATTATGAAGGATTTGGATTCCATCCCCTAATTCTCTCCTTCCTATCTTTTTTCTTATACCAAACAATCATGAATGGTAAAATCCTTTCACTAATCCCTCCACTCCTCTCCTTCCTTTTATTTTTCTCTCATACCAAACAAAGGATAGGAATAATGTTTTGAAACTCTAGACATTAAAAAATCCATAAGAAATAGCTTTCAAACTTTTGAAAACATTTTTTAGTTAAATATTTGAGGGCTATTAGGTTCTCATACCAATGAAAACCAAATAATTTTTGCTTAAACATATAGAATGTTAGTTATTTTAAGGCTGCTACTAGTAATCTTTAAACGGAAAAGGTATCGTTTAAGAGGTCAAAAACCCAGCAGTTGATCAACTAAGAGAATATATTGATTTGATTAGAAATTAAAATTCAAAATGTATAATATCAATAACAATCAAAATACATGGTAAAAAATTTTAATAAACTTAATTAAAACTTAAAATGTAGGTATAAAATAACAAATAACCCTTTTTAAATCAATATAAGAAATTACTTTTAAAAAAATCAATATAAGAAATTCCGTAGTTTTTTAATTTTACGACTAAAAAATAGAAAAGTCCATTCGATCCCTTAATCATGCACTCACGTACCTAATAACTTGAGAAATATTTTATTTATTTATTCAAATTCCTTGTCACAAGTACCATATTTAAAATACTACAGGTTTTTTTCCCCTTTTTTCTGTTTCTTTGCAACAAACGGCCAACCAAACTTGTAGGTTCGTTATGTATTACATTCTCTATTTGTGATCAATAATTAACCTTGGAACAAACTTTTCTAATCTCTCCTTGGTAGCCAGTCTTGACCTCAATGCCACTCATTTTAACCATAGCTTTAGAAAACTCATAATCAAATCTAAATCCCAACAATCCCCTAAATGTGCCTGCGTAATTCTTCACAATCTGGCGCGTCTCCTCGTCTCCCCACAGCCTCTGGTCCGACTCCAAAACCGCGTTCCCATCACGCACATTTTTGAAAAAATTGACATCAAATTTGGTCTGACTGTCTTGGTCCAATGCTATTCTTTTTGATCCGTCGCCGTCTTTCGGGCAAGTTGTTTGAAGGTGCGAAAGGAATGACGGGCTTATGGTTGGGTCGGAGTTGCCCGTGGAAGTGAAGTTGTAGAGGCGGTATTTGACGAATTGGCAGCTTGTTTGCCCTATGGTATGTGCCCCTTAAAAAAAAAATAGTCATTGTTGAATTAGTTATTTATTTATTTTTTTTTCAACAAATATATGCTACAATATATAGGCTAATTTTTGTGTAATTATATAATAAAAAAATAAAAAGCAGGGGGTAGTTAGATGCTATACTTATTAGGTATGGATAGTATTAATATTTTTTAATTAAGTAGTACAATAAATAATTTACATCTTTCTTGAAAGATCTATAGTTTGTCAAAGATCTCAATAGCAGCATGTGCCACCACTGAGGTTTTTTTTTTTTTTTTTTTTCTTTTTTCTTTTTTTTGAATGAATGCCACTGCCGAATTGCATTCCCTCTACCCCTGCTTTCGAAATTAATCCAAAAAAACATTAAATTGCTTAAAAACAGAAAAGACAGGAATATTCACTATCACTATAATTAATGTTGTTAGCATAGGCGGCAGTGGACGCACTTTATTTCCAAGTAAAAAATAAAATCATAAATTTATTACGGATAAGTGTGTGTGTGTGTGTGTATGTATATATATACTTTTTCTGAAATGTCATCACGTTTTATCATGGGGTTTGAAAATTTAATGATCATTCTCCGTAGCTTTAATTTCATATTAAAAGTCTTCCTTACGATAATTTAAATTTGGCTGATCGTAAAGTTTAGAAAGACCAATTTAACAACCTCATATATGTTAAGTTTGATCAATTTGGTCAATCTCGTGATTAAAATATTCGTTTTGAATCTTAAAATTGGGCTAAAATTTTATCAAAAAGAAAGACATTAAACATCAAATTTAAAACACAAAAGATAATTATAGATTGTCTATTTTTTTTAAACAAAAGATAAAACATATCTAACTCTACAACTGCTAAGTGCTAAGTGTTGAAAATGACTTATTAAAAACCATTTTAAATGGTCATTTTCAGGCTTGATTTGAGCGGGAACTACTTTGTGTTAGTGTCGGTTTATGGTGGATTCGTGTTCTTCTCTGCAAGGAGATCGAAATCGAAAATTCATACGCTCAAAATGATGAAAGGGTGAATGAGAAATTGACATTCAAAAGTGCACCTATGAAGTTGGAAAAATTAGAGATAGGAAGTGAGGAAACTCTTGTCCCACATGAGAAAGAGATGAAAGTTCCAATTGGTTTATAATTGGTAACCAACTAAGTATAGAGGCTCTCTCACGCACGCAGGCACAGGGAGGTGCAAATCCACGACTAGAAAACCATGGCGAAACCAAAGGACTTGTGTGCGAGCGCGCGTTCTACGAGCACAAATGTCGCAACAAATCGTCAGTTACGTGCGGGTTTGGTTTTGCTATGCGTTTTAGTTTTTTCCAACATAAATCCATAGTTAATTGGACATCAACTGCTGGAAGGTTACAACAAACCATTAAGCTTCAAAATAAATTTTTTTTTAAAAAAGGAAAACATTTTGGTTTTGGACATCAACATGGGAATTAAATGAATTTAATTTCGGATTCTTAAAGCCAAACATTTTGGAAATGAGTATGGTTTTCAATTCAGCAATAAAGGAAAAGGTTTTGGTTGTGCTTATGCCATTGGTTCCTATAGCCTATAAATAGACCGTCCCTCTTCTTTTGAAAATACGAGAAAAAACTTGAGGTTCTTATTTTTCTTTAGTTCTTTCCTTGGACTAAGTCTAGGTGTGTTTCGATGATAGAGTTCGGCATTTTTCAAGTTCGCTGGAAGCTATAACGTGGTGCGCCGTTACCACTTGTAAACCATTGTATCTTGGGAAGCAGATGTCGGTTGATCCTTGAGCACCGACGAAGAGGAGGCAACTATATTTTAAGGAAATCATGTGATACAGGAGCCTAGGTGTTCATCGACAATTTTTGTTATCTTGTATATTTATATAATTTGGTTGCTAATGAATTTTGTATTTGTTTAATTTCAATATTTGTTCATTGTCCTATTTCTATATTTTTGCTAACACTAAGCACTACAGATGCCAAATAATATTCTTATATAAGCTCAAATTGTTGTAGCAAAAAATGTTGACCTAGTATCATATGGCTATAGATCAATTGTGCCACATATTTCATGTGACTCACTTTGATGTTTGGTTTTGATTTGGAATCGGTTTCACATAGTTCTCAATAAAGATATTTTAGAAGTGGTCTTTAATTAGCATATGTTTCACGCTGTCATAAAAATGAAAATTTAAAAAATATTTTTCATATTTTATTAAAAATTAGAAAAATTAAAATGAAATTAATTTTCGTTTCCATTTTTATTTTCTAAGACTTATATATCATGAAGATAACTAAACACAATTTTTTACTTTTTCTTTTATACTTAAATCAATCTCTCTATAAACACAACCCGATGTGATTTCAAAAAATATCTCGACTTCGTTATTAAAAAAAATTCTTGTTTCTACTTCATATTCAAAATAAAACCACTTTCAAAAGGCTTACCAAATGAAGTGTATATTTACATAATTTTGTTTATCTACTATTGGTAGTGTAATTATGGTTAAATATTATTAAAAAAAAAATCATTTTCTTTTAGGATGAAACTGTGTTATATTGGTATATAGTATTGGTCAATCTCGTTCAAAAGAAAAGAGAGAGTGTTGTACCAACAAGGGTTACAAGGTCATGGTCGTCGAGGCCTTTAGCCGAAAACTTTTGGAGCTGAACAGCAACTGAATCAAAAGGAGACGGCAAAGTTGGCAGCACTTGGGATGCCAATGACACCCTCCCGTCTCTTCTTCCCGTCGGCACTGACCAGCTTGGCCCATCACTCTGCCGTTTATATACACACACACACACACACACACACACGCGCAGCAAAATAAGCACACATTCGTTAAAAAAAAAAGTAGTCGCATTTTAATTGGCAAACATAATATTTGCGTTTATCACATTAATTTTAAATAAAACTATTCATGTTTTAGTATAGCATATGCTAGCTGGGTATGATTATTAGAGAAAAATATCATTAGTACTATTAATATCAACTAATGTGACAACACATATTAATTAATAAATATAAAATCTACGACACAAAAAGTGACGAAAAATGTTTTGGAGTAGCTAGTAGTGTTTGATATTATAATTAAAAGAAAGTTTCAAAAAAAAAAAAATTATATATATTATATATATATACTGTATATACTGGATATCCACTCTTTATTAATATATGGTAATATATGGTGTTCCACAATACCGGTAACTTTTAGCTTTTTTTGAAAGTTATCTCATCATCGATTAAAAGGTAACGAGTATAAGAGTTAATATCTTAGTACTGTGAAAGAAAGTCACACACGCACGCGCACGTGCATATATATATATATATATATATATGTTGAGTACCAAGTCAACAGCATCACGAGCAGCTAATGCAAGTATATCAGCACAAGAGACAACGCCAGGACACAGAGCCTCTAGCTGTGCTTTTGCATCGTCGATCACTTCCAATCCTCTCAATCCCAAGTTTGGCAATGCAGTCCTTTCCGAAGATGAACCCGCGATCAAAACCGAACCGTCACAACCCTAGCATAAATAATTTAGAAGATCTAAATTTCTTGAACATGACAAAATTAAAGTTTCTTTTAGCACTTTAAGTGATGATCAGGACATAAATAAAGAAGATCGTAATGATGAAGAAGAAACCTGAACAAAGCAGTCGTGAAAATGAAGGCGAAGCAAGCCCGCCGCGACGGCGGGATCTTTGTTGAAGTGTGATGCAACCGTGGACCTGATTATGTCCTCTACTTTAGGGCATGACGAAGAGTAAAACCCGGCTTTCAGTTGTCCCTTTACAGGCAAACCCATCACAAGAATGACCAGAAAAACCAAAATTCCCATGGCTTCCATATTTCAAAATATACACAAGAAAAACTAAAACCCACCAATTGAAATACTTTCTTGTTGATGATCACCCTCTCCTATTTAGTACTTAATACCAAAATATTCACCATATTGGTTGGTATTTATAGATAAACTTTGTTTTATGATTCAATATGTTATTGAGTACTTGGGTTGTTAATCTAATCTTTTATTAGTGGAAGCGTGTGGGGCCAATTATGCAAAATATTGGTGGTAAGTGGTCTCTCCTCTTTCAAGTTTTGTTTGTTTGTTTGAAGGGAGTTCAGAGCTGGAATTCACTTTGAATTATATTGTATTTGGAATAAAATCTTATTTTCCCTATTTTTTGTTGCCTTTTTTCTATTTTTTATAAATTTAAGTGTAAGCTTTAGTTTTTCCTCTCTGTCTATTTGAAAAAAATAATTTTTGTATGTGTAATGGAAAAATAATGGACTATACTAACAGAGTCTAGAGAGCTCTCTCTCTCTCTCTCTTCCAATATGGTTCTTTAGCTTTATATATTCCTATCACCTTTTTTCTCCCTCTCTAGTGATGTCGTTTTGATTCATATCATTTTCCTTTCTTTTCCCCTTTTTGATTTTTTTTTTTTTTGATGTCGTTCACACTTGCTTTATGTTGTTGCAAACAATAAATGGGAAATTTGCTTTCATATTGCGTTTGTGCAATGGATTAGCTTGACGGCGCCACTTGCATGTAACTAATTATTAATTATTATTTTTACCATAACAGAATGCGGGCCTTTTCCTTACAGGAAAAAAATGAGTTAAGTGTAGTTATTTGGTATTTTCCGTTTGTTTTTAATAGAAATCTTAATAAGACGGGTTTAGTAAGACTAATTCTCTTAGTAATTTTCAGTCAAATTTTAACTGAAATTTTGATAGAAGAGGTAAAGGTGTGATTAAATTCAAAGTTCAGTAAGAATTTGTAAAGTTTAAGGAACAAAGGGAGTGACCTTAAAATTCAAGTGGCATAGATAAAAATAACCTTATATATATTGGCTAACAGTCATGTCATATTGCACAAGTTCGTTTATTCCATACTTCTAATCGAGTATAGTTATGTAGGTGGGATTCTTGCAATGTGAAAGGAAAAAAACAAAGGGCAAAAAGCAATGTCAATTTGATACCTAGGACCATTTTTCCAACAAATAAACTTTATAATTCATACAAAAATTACTGGAGTACTTGTATTTCGGCCTATAAGTCTTCATTTACTGTGACCATCAAATGGAGTCGTGCAAATCACCAATGGAGTAGTGCAAGGGTTAGGATTATGCCATTTTTTTGTCTTCCCAGGATGGCCGGTTCAATGTTTAATACTCGATAGCTATATACTTTGAGATCCCTACCCCATTATAATGAACTATGCAGCGCTGAATTTGTGATAGTAGGAGTGAAACTGAATTCAATCTTTATGTAAAATTGAAAGATATTGATATATACCAGTAATACTTTTTGTCTTTTCAAAGGGAAAAAAAATTCGTTTCGAATGACTAGTATGTCCATAAATCATAAAGTATACTAGCGAGATGTCAATAAAATTTAAGCTTCCTTTAACACGTCATAATAAGTTGTATTGTAATAATACAACGGCGTGTTGTATTTGTACATCGTGCATTTTGTGAGCTATAGAATAAAAGGTGGTGCTTGTATTTGGATTTCCAAGTCAGAGAGCAATTTCTCTCTTTGTTCATATAATTGTAGATTCATTTCCCCATACTTCTAGCAAGTTTCACGTGTCATGTGCCCTTCATGATTATACACACACGCACACACTAATCATTCCAATTTTTAAGAACCGGCCTCATAAAGTGTAGCCAATTGGCTTTAGATGACTTTTGAGTAACACTTTCAATATTTCACTAGTACAAAATGTGGATACCACGACGGTTTTTAACCGTCGTGGTAACATTTCGACGACGGTTTTCTAACCGTCGTGGAATCCAGAGTCGTGGAATCTTTTTAGATTCCACGACGGTTTTTTATCCGTCGTGAAATAAGCAAAAATAGGGCCTAAATGTGGACATTTAAGAACATATCACGACGGTTTTACGTAAAAAACCGTCATGATAGATGGACCTACCACGACGGTTTTTTTTGAAAAACCGTCGTGGTAGGTCCGCCTATCACGACGGTTTTGGTAGGGTTCGCCGAAAACAAAAAAAAAATTGTGAATTCATTTCATTTCCCACGGGTGACAAATCCGGAAATTTTAACTCACAAAATCAATATTTTTTCTAGAAAATTCCCAAATCCGTGTTTTACCCAATCAATTTTAAAGCAATCTAAATCACAATGGCTGTCAACAATCACCGAAATGACGGATTTTGGACAATTTTCTACGGAAAATTCCCAAATCAACAATCAACCAAATCAACATTTTGGAAGGAACATTGTGGATTTTTGACATTTGTATGGAAATTTCACAATCAACAAAATCAACATTTTGGAAGGAAAATTCCCAAATCCGTGCCTTACCCAAGCAAGATACATTTCAACTTACCGGATTGTCGAGCGTGGGTACGGGTGGAGTGGTAGAGAATGTAGGGGACGGAGGAATGGCGGCGAAAGGGAGAGGGAAAAAGACTTGGAGTTAGAGAGAGAGGGAGGAATGGCGACTAGAGAGAGAAGGAAAAAGACTCGGAGTTAGAGAGAGAGAGAGAGGAATGACGGTGACAATGTAGATAGGGAGCGGAGAGCGATAAATGGAGGGAGAATATGGGCGGCTTTGGGTTTGGAGTTAGAGTTTGTATTAGAGAGTGAAAAATGCTCGAAATGTAATGGAGTGGGAAAAAGAGTATTTTTTTGGGTTTTAATATACGCTCCAAAAAGTTGAACAATTTCAAAAATTTTTAAATTCCCGCATTTATACCTACCACGACGGTTTTTTGGAAAAACCGTCGTGGTAGGTCAAAATATTTTTTTTTGATTTTTTTGACCTACCACGACGGTTTTTCCCAAAAACCGTCGTGATAGGTCAAAAAAAATCAAAAAAATTTTATGACCTACCACCACCGTTTTCTTCAAAAACCGTCGTGGTAGATCTACAACCACCGTTTTTTCAAAAAACCGTCGTGGTAAGTCAAAAAAAAAAAATTAATTTTTTTTTAAAAATTTTTGAAAAAAAATTTTTTTTTGGAAAAAATTCCCTCCTTCGTACCTACCACGACGGTTTTTAATAACCGTCGTGGAAGCACCCCGCTTCCACAACGGTTATTTAAAACCGTCGTGGAATCATGAAGCTTCCACAACGGTTTTTCAAAACCGTCGTGGAAGCCACCGATTCTACGACGGTTTTGAATAACCGTCGTGGAAGCACCCTGATTCCACGACGGTTATTAAAAACCGTCGTGGAAGCGGTGGCTTCCACGACGGTTTTCGGAAATTCTTTTCCGCTCCGTGTTTTTACGTATTTTCCACGACGGTTTTTTTAAAAACGGTTGTGGAAATACCGTCGTGTAATCCACATTTTGTAGTAGTGTTTAGTGCATTCTCCTAACTTTCTTTGATAAATTCATATGTTTAGCATAACTACAGTACAGAGTAAATGAGGTCCACAAATTCCAGCAAAAAAAAAAAAGAGGTCCACAAATAAATGTTAATTTACAAATTGTTATGTGGGTTTTGCTTTTTGTTATATATCTATATGTATGTATGTAGTGTGTATGTATGTAGTGTGTGTTTGGTTGTGTTTATACTTTAAGAGAGAATTTACTTGAAATGAGGGAGCAACATCAAACATATCCTCTTTGAAAAGTCTGAAAAGTTGAGCTATCCAAACATGCTGATCTTGTATGCAAATTTTTATTCCAAACACGTGGAAAAGCAAGTGCTGCCAATGAGATACCCCAAATCTGCCATTTTGCAAAGAGAATACCACCGCATGAAGCACACAAGTCTATATACCGGTTAAAAAATCCATTCCAAGAAAGGAGCAAGCCCGAGAAAAAGCGGGATGCACAGAATAATAAAGAAGTCAACAGAAAAGGTAAAGAGATAGAAACAGTTGGGGTGAAAGCATTAAGACTTCCAATCTACCTCTACACAAAGAATCCACTGTCATCGATTCTGGTACTGGTTTGACACGTTCTTTGAATAGGTGTTCTGAAGATAGCCATGAACTATTAGAGTTCCCAACTTTATTGACCGATTATGCAAATGTCAAGTGCACAAGGGAGCTCAAGTTTGGCACCTCCAAGGGAGCTCAAATGTCAAGTGCACAGAGTTCTCATCTGATTTCCGTTGTTCCAGGTCAGATTTCCAGATCATCTCACTACTACAAAATGCGGATTTCACGACAGAGTTTGCATGACCGTTTTTTAAAAATAGTCGTGGAAAATACGCCAAAAATACGGCGCGGAACTTGGTTTCCGAAATCGGTTGTGGAAGCATCTGGATTCCACGACCGTTTTTGAAAACGGTCATGGAAGCTTCAGATTCCATGACTGTTTTCAGAAACGGTCGTGGAATCCAGAAGCTTCCACGACCGTTTTTGAAAAACGGTCATGGAAAATCCGCGACAAATTCAGACAAAACCGAATCATACCCTCATTTTTTCACATCAATACCGCAGCTGCAGTAACCAAAATTAGATGAGAACGCTTCGAAAACAGTCACTACACCACAATCAGACGTCACCACCACCATCTACCATCCATCAATCTCTCTTGTAAGTGATTACTAACTTCTTTTTGTTGTTTTTCTCTGTATTTAGACTTATGAGTTTAGGTTTTGTATATTTTGGGATCGCTGTGAGTTAATTGTGCAATGGGATGTTAATTTAAGTGATCGTGAAATTTTTTTCCTCCCAGAATTTAGACTTAATTATGATTTTAGGTTTTGTATTTTTAGTTTTGTTTTTGCGATTTTTGAGTGAATTGTACAATGGGTGTTAAATTAATTTGATATGCATTTTAAAATTTAGTACTTTGACTTCTAAAACTTTGATATTTTTATTCAGGAATTGCAAATCATGGATAAGAAATGGATGTGGTTTGATAGATTGTATAAAATATATGAAGATGGTGTTGAAGAATTTTTGTTATTTGTCAAAACTCACATACAAGATAATAAGATTCCGTGTCCGTTTGAAATTTATGGAAATCATATATCTTATTCCATTGATGATATTAGAGGGCATTTGCGCACATATGAGATTATTTGTTCTTACCAAACATGGTATTTACATGGTGAATATTTTTTCAATATTAAATATACATCGACGAGTAAAGGTAAAGAACCTATTGTTGAGGAAGACGTTAGTGATAATATGTTCGATATGATAAATGATTTGGAAGAACACTTTGTGCACCGTCCGAAGTTATTTGAAGCAATGATTAATGATGCCGAGATGCCCTTGTATATCGGGTGTACAAAATATACAAAATTAGGGGCATTGGTTTAATTATGGAACATGAAAGCGTCGGGAGGGTGGACAAATTCTAGTTTCACGACTCTTTTAGAATTTCTAAAAGATGTTCTACCGGATGTTAACAAAGTGCCACCTACTATGTACGAAGCAAAGAAGACGTTGAGCACTTTGGGAATGAAATATGAAAATATACATGCTAGTCCAAATGATTACGTCCTTTACCAGAAAAATATGAATATTTAGATGAATGCCCGGTTTGTAACGAGTCAAGATGGAAGAAGGGTAATATGCCATCGAATGGTGGCAAAGGAGTGCCAGTGAAGGTGTTATGGTACATTCCACCGGCTCCACATTTGCGTCGTTTATTCTGTAATGCCGAGCATGTTAAGAATTTGACTTAGCATCATGATAAACGTGTTGACGATGGCAAGCTTAGGCATCCAGCCGACGCACTACAATGGAAGACTTTTGATGAGAATCATTCAGATTTTAGTGCAGAACCAAGGAATTTATGTCTCGGTTTGTCAACGAACGGAATGAACCCACATACTAATATGAGCAATAGGCGTAGTACTTGACCAGTCATACTTGTCAACTACAATATCCCTCCAGAGTTGTTCATGCAGCAGAAGTTCTTGAAGCTGACTTAATCGATCTCAGGTCTTCAACAACCGATGAATGATATTAACGTGTACTTGGCACCATTAATTAATAACCTAAAATGCTTGTGGGAAAATGGTTTAGAAGTTAGAGATTCTTACCATCAAGATACGTTCAATTTTCGTGCAATGTTGATTTGGTCAATTAATGACTTTCCCGCACTTGACAACCTATCCGGTTATCTTATCAAGAATTCTATAGGTTGTCCCGTTTGTATGAAGGAAACATCTTCCATCTGGTTGAAAAAGGGTAAGAAAACCGTTTACCTTGGTCGCAGAAGATTCTTGCCAAAAAATCATCGATACTCAAACAAAAGAAGGCTTTTGATGGTAATGCCGAAGAAAGAACCGCTCCTCAAATTTTGACTGGCGAAGATGTATTTGAGATGGTTAAAGATGTGAAAGTAATTTTGGGAAAGAGAAAACAGAAGGATCTAGTGGTCGATGGACCTTGGAAGAAAAAGTCAATCTTTTATGAACTTCCAGATTGGAAGTCACTTTACGTTCGTCATTGTTTAGATGTTATGCATATTGATAAAAACGTATGTGAATCGAAAGTGGACACGTTGCTTGATATTCTGAATAAAACTAAAGATGGTGTAAATGCATGGTTGGATCTTAAAAAGATGAAGATTAGACCTAATTTGCTCCCCGAGAAAAGATTGAACAGCGCATACTTACCTCCGGCAAAGCACACATTATCGAGATAAGAAAAGAGATAGCTTTGTGAGTGGCTTGCTTCCGTGAAAGTGCCAAGTAGGTATTTTTCCAACTTTAAAACGGTTGGCGTCGATGAAGGATTTGAGGCTCATTAGAATGAAAACACATGATTGTCATATCTTGATGTAACAATTATTACCTCTTGCATTAGGAGGAGTTTTAACGAAATATGTGAGTTATTCAATTACCAAGTAATGCTCATTTTTCAATTCAATATGCTCCAAGGTAATTGATCCATTTATGCTAAATTCGCTACAATCAGAATTGGTGATGACATTGTCTATGCTTGAGAAGTATTTCCCACCATCTTTTTCTTTTTTTGATATAATGATCCATCTAACGGTGCACTTAGTTCGAGAAGTTAAGCTATGTGGACCGGTGCATTTGAGGTGGATGTATCTTTTCGAAAGGTAAATAAAGGTTTTGAAAGGTTTCTTGAAGAACCGAAATAGGCCGGAGGAATGTATAGTGGAAACCTACATAACGGAGGAATTGGTTGAATTTTGATCAGAGTATTTGTCCAACGCGGAACCAATAGGGATGCCAAAGAGTTCGCTATTTACGTCGAAAGGACTATCTGTGGGCATTTCTTCACCGGTAAATCAAGATGAATGGGAAAAAACTTGTCTTTATATTTTGCACAATGCTAAGGAAGTGGAGCCTTTCATTGAGGTTTATATAAAGGAATTAAGAGCTGCGAATCCATGAAAAGGAAGAAGTGAGAAGTGGTTTCAAGATGAGCACAACCGGACATTTCAAGAGTGGATACGAATACATGTGCACATAAATGTTGACGTTTCGCAAGACTTAGTGAAGCTAGCAAGAGGACCGTCATCGATAGTCACAAGATATACATCGTATTTTGTCAATGACTACTCCTTCTACACTCACAAAAGAGATGAGAAACATCCCATCCAAAATAGTGGTGTGACCTTTCATGCCGAGTCTATGCATATTTCCTCCGCAAAGGACAAGAATCCAATGTACAGTTCCATGAACTACTTTGGGTTCATTGAAGATATTTGGGAACTTGATTATTGCAGCTTGCGAATAGCACTCTTTAAATACAAGTGGGCTGACAATAATTATGTTAAGATTGATAGTGACAGCGTGACAGTGGTAGACTTTAGGCAATCGGGATACAAAAATGATCCTTTTATTATGGCGTTGCAAGCGGTCCAAGTATTTTATACAATGGATTCCAATAATTTAGAGTTATCCTTAGTTGTGCCGATGAAGTTAATAATAATCCGTGATGACCAAGAAGATGTTGAAGATTGCCTCGACATTCCATCTTTCACAAAAGGATTGCCACCGGTGGAGGATATTGATGATTTCAATGATAATGTTTCACACTTGCTTCGTTTAGATGTCGAGTGGACACGTGTTGAGAAACAAAAAAAAAAAAAAACTTGACCGTGATTTTTTTTACGTTGTATATAATTTATAATTTTTATTAATTATGTCAATTATACACATTATATTACTTATAAATGGATATTTATATATGATTTTGCATTAATGAAATTGAGAACATGAATTAATGATGGGATGATGTATGCATAACACAAAGGATTGGCCGCCTATGGGATTTTAGTTAAATTCTTTAATGTGGCAAAAGTTTTTTAAAAACATATCACGATAATTTTTCTGGAAAATGGTCGTGGTTTCTATCTAAGAATGGACATACCATGATTGTTTTTGTGAAAAACGCTCTTGGTTTGTTGACATACCACGACCGTTTTTTTGTCCGCGAAATTTTCATTTTTTTTTTTTTTTTTCAAAATTTCACGTTTTTGGAGTATATATATAAAAACCGTCATTCCCTCCCCCATTCTCTATCATGCCTCTTTCACTTTCGCCTCCAAACTCTCCCTCGAAACTCATCTCCTCCGCCGCGACCTTTCCCTCCATTCTCTCTCTTCTTCTCCCTCTCTACCTCACCTCCATTTTCTCTCGCCTCCAATTTCCCCGGCCGCGACTCTACCATTCATTCTCTCTCGCCTCCACTCACCGCCGCGACTCCTCCCTCCAATCTCTTCCTCGAAACCCATCCTCCGCCGCCCACCCCGTTACCAAGCTGCCCGCACTCACGCTCGTGTACTTGGTAAGTCTCTATCTCTCTTGCTCTCTCTTGCACCGCACATATTATGGAAGTTCATTTGGTTGATTGTAAACGTGATTTTGGGTGATTATTGATTGTGTTTGTGATTTTGGGTAATTGTTTTGCTGAAAAAAGTTTTGATAACTTCATTATATTTTTGCATATTGCATGTTCGACAAAATGCCTCTTTGGGTGATAATTAGTTTTAGATTGATTTAAAATATTTTGGTGAGGATTTGGTTTAGATTGTTTTCCAAAAAAGTGTTGATTTTGTTATTTATGCTTTTGCATATTACATGTTCGACAAAATACCAGTTTGATTAGATTGTGTGTTTTTTACATAATTATGTTAAGATTTTGTTTAGATTGATTTAAAATATCACAAGTATGATTTTGTATGATATTTACGTGTTTGGATGATGATTAATTTTAGATTGATTTAAAATGTTTGGGTGAGGATTTGGTTTGGATTGTTTTTCAGAAAAAAGTATTGATTTTGTGATTTATGCTTCTGCATATTACATGTTGAATGAAATGCCCGTTTGATTAGGTTGTGTATTTTTTATGTAATTATGTTAAGATTTTTTTTTAAAATATCACAAGTATGATTTTGTGTGATTTTTACGTGTTTGGGTGACATGATTGTAGAATGATTTATTGTATGATTTTGTATTTTTTACGTGGTGCAGAGTTGTTTTAGATTGATTTAAAATGTCATAAGATAAGGAGGACGTGTCAATGACTTCTCAAATTTGAAAACCACGACGAACAAATACACCTAGATTCAATCCCGATGAAGATGGTAAACTAATAGCGACTCTTATGAGACGAGTCCATCTTGTTAGGAAAAAGGGAGAAAGAATTCAAGTTTCGTTCGACGCTAAAGGGCAACCAATAGGGAAGGAGGGGGTTGAACTACAGAGTTGGATTGGAGTGCTTGCTCGAGAGCATATTTCCATATGTATAGCTGACTTTAGAAGTGTCAATTTAGCCCCAAGGAAAGAAAGAGTGTGGATGGAAGTAATAAACTTCTTTCACTGTGGAACTTTCATTTAAAAAACTAGCTTAAAGTCATGCACAGAGTCCACCAAATTATTTAGATATGATATTTACCAGGCTTTTGTCAACAATCATATTGAAGAAGAAAGTGTGTGGGAACGGCCACCCAAAGTGGTGAAAAGTTACCCCTCCATAAGTCAGGATGATTGGGAGAGATTCATTACATATTGATGATCCTCGGAATTCAAAAACCTATCAGAACAAGGATGTTAGTTAACAAAGAGAAGCAAACACGAATCAACAGGAGGCCGAGATGGATATAGAAAACGTGATCAAAAACCCGTATGTGAATTATTTGGTTTGGTGTTCTCACAGTATGTTGTACTCTCTCTTTTTACCTTTATGTTTACTAATGGTAATTAATAAACTACAATTTGAGATGACGGAAGAATGGCAAACGCGACATAGTTTGTGGTTGGACATGCACGTCAAACCTGGTAGAGAGTACAAGAATCCATCATTTAAGATTGTTGGCAATATGATAATAAGTATAAGAATCCATGGCATATGAAATTCTTATATATATAAACTTATTTACGAGTTCATGACATGTTCTCTAATTCTTACAAGGGATTTCAGTGAACAGCAGACACAAGGAAGTTTCTAATCTGTGGGGACTAATGACATATTGACTAAGTCATTAGGTAATGACGAACATTCGGGTCGGACCCGTGGTCAATCTAAGTTTGTGAGGCACTCGCATTACTTCAACATTATGCAAAGTTCAAGGGATAATGCTGAAGTATCGGTAGTGAAACGGAAGCGTGCTGTGTTAGAAAGAACCGTACATGAACTTTGTGCGAAGCATGATATTAACCGAGAGACTATGGCCGAGGAGAATACCCCACCGACTGTTGATCAACACAACAGCTTCAAGGCTAGTTAACACATTCTATGGGATTCCTTTAGGCGAGGAGAATATGTGAGTGACAATTATAGTCCTAAAATTAAAACGTGCACTCCTACTTATTTCGACAAACGAAGCAACAATTATTGAAGAAGCTGTCAATGGGTTTGTTGCTTGGCCGAAAAGATTAATTGTCATTGAAATGAGTGAGAGCCAGGCAAATCAAGGTCCTAGTCACGTTCCCGACTGATAAGTTAAGGGAAGCAAACACATCAAAAAGAGAGCAGGTGTAGCGACCTACCTTACGTGGTCGCTACTTCATACTTAACCATACTTAAATTCAAACTTATTTTTCGTAAAATACCGAATATTTTTTTTAACTCAAATTTAAAACCTAACTTATTCTCATACTTATATATATGTACTTAATTAAGTATTGAGTTTTCAAACCATCTTAACACATTTTCAAATCATACTAATTACTAAATATCTGAACCATCATATTATCATAATATAACGCAAACATTTTTTTACAAAACAAGTGGCAGTGTCCAACCCAAATTTTAAAGTCTGCGGTGTCATTCTCCACAGTCTTGCATCAAGCATTTTCGGTAGGTTGGTTACCTACAGCCTTAATATAAGTTATGAGCTTTCGCTCAGCAAGTACTACTTCCTTTTTCTAACAAATTAATCTTAGTAAAAGAATGCATGGATCAATTATGCTTTCTTATATTAGCTTAGTTTTGGACCCCTTACATAACATGAGTGTACGTACCGTGACGCGCATCCATGGAGTGGTTAGGGCGGCCAGTCCAATCCAACTCAAACCATGAACCAAACCCACCCTCGTGGCAGGTCGATACGATACTAGAAACTTGCTTGTCTTAATACTTGAAAACTTGTTCTTGATTTGATCATACTTGAAAACTTCAATCTTAACTGTTCCTTACTTAAAAACTTGATCTTATTCTTGTCATGTGATTTATTATTAGTGAGTATGCTTTCATGATGCCACAATAATAAAACATAAGACATATGCATCATATACATCAATGCATGAGTTTTGGAAAACATGCTAAGCAGTAAAAACATTTTTTGCCTATGATGTAGGTGGGGTTGTACTTACAAGGTGTTCTACGCTCTTGATCTGTCATTCCAACAATGCAAGTCAATAAGTTATATTCATGTTTTCAAACAGAGTGTAAGAATCGTTCTACCTTACTACTTAACAATCCATATGTCATAATATCTATTATAACACATACGTTAAATAATTAATCGGCTTGATTAGTTTTCATAAAAGTTCTTCATATTTTATTTTCCTTGCTCAGAAATACCTTGTTTACTTAGAAAATATCTTAACTCCATAAATCAAGTAAATATGGATCCAATACTTGAGATTGCCTTTTATAATACATAGTAGGTATTTAAGGTTTAAAAATCACTTGTGAAATTCAAATGGATTTAAATCTCTTTGAAACTATTTTTGTACAACCATAGCTCCTTTTAAAAGGTTGTAAAACCTTAAAACTGATTTCAAAACATCCTTTTAATTTGATTGAAAGTATATGTGCAGGAATTTCCCCTTCCATGCATAGTTTTAAAAATTTAGTTTTATCTTTAAATTGGTTTAGAATGTGAAAAACGTTCCTGTACAGAAGTTATAAATCTTGTCAAAACCTACAACTTTTGTTTCTTGTCTGAAGCTTAATTATGTCTTTAACTTACCCGTTTTTCCCCTTAAAGAATTTTGGCCGTGTATAGTACATGGACCGACCAGTTTTGAAAAATGATAAAAACAGAGGCATTTGGAGCCCTTTTTTCAAAAATTGTTTGTGTTTCCCACTAGGATTTTCTGTGTTCTACAACTTTACAGTTATAACTTTATTCAAATTCGACCTCTAAAGGGCTCAAAATTGAGTTTTCAGAAAATTGTCCAAATCA
The DNA here is from genome assembly GCA_009761775.1 of Ficus carica. Lineage (NCBI taxonomy): Eukaryota > Viridiplantae > Streptophyta > Magnoliopsida > Rosales > Moraceae > Ficus > Ficus carica. Next base: position 11,710,015 of record CM019740.1, read on the forward strand.
TTTTTGAAAACCGGCAATTTGTATTTTGTTGATTCTAGTTTAAAAATCCATACACCCTACCTCGAATGGTCAAGGCCATGAGCCTAAATCATCATGCAGTGCGTCGGGTTCATTCTTAAAATTCAACCACTCACATATCTTATGTACTTGAAAAACACAATATTGATAACTTACTAATTTACCAAATTGTGTATTTATGTTGATCTCTTAACCAACATGCATATAATCACCACATTTGGACATATAAAAGCATAATCACATACATAACCTTCAAAACTTATCATAAAGCATAAAATCAATATTAAGCTTAGAGCTAGCAAATCATGTTAACCCAAGCATAAATCAAACATTAAAGGCTATAAATAGGAAAATAAGAGAAATTGAACTTATGCTCTTGCATCCCATAGCTTAAAATACACTTAAATTCTACAAACCCAAAACCAATTAAAGTTTTAGTTAGGGGATCATGAATATACCTATGGAGCTTGAAAGATGTGATTCTAGGCCTTGGATGAGAAAAATCCTTGTTCTAACTCTCCACAATAAAACCGGCCACCAACCTTGTTCTTCTATCTCTCTCTATATATATATATATATATTTTTTGTTTTTTTGTTTTTTTTTTTCCAAAGGGCTAGAGAGGAAAAGATGAGAAGATAACTAAAAGATGAGAAGGTAACTAAATGGCCAAATTCTCTCTACTAACCCCTATTTATAGGTGGGATTTCCAAAATTTTCCACAATTAAATTTTTTTTTTCTTCAACTTTATTTGAATTACGTATTTGGCCTTAAAACACAAAATTTTTGCTATCCAAATTCCCAAAATAGCCGGCCATGTGGAGGGTTTTAACAAAAAAAATCTTTTCATACTTATCTTCTTAATTCTTTCCATAAAATCAATAAATCCAAAATTTGTATAATTATCTACAATTACTTGGCCTCCAAGTAATGTCATGTTTGGCATTTCCTCCTAATATGCAGTCCATTTTCTTAATAATCCAGATAGTATAAATACTGTTTTAACTATCAGCAGTAAAGTAATAATGAACTGCAGTCCAGAAGTTATTTGCACATAATTGTACCGCGTATAGGTTTTTCTTAGGACTTGAAGCCACTTAATCTTTATTGCTCCAAATATTATTCCTGATTATTCTATTGTGTTACTAATCCTTATTCTTAATTCTGCATTTGAAATGACGGTCAGCCACAATATAATTTCAATTCTGCTTATTATACTGCATTACCGTCTCAATCATGTCATAAGCTATCCTGGTCATTTATTGGCTAGAATAATATCATAAATCATGATTCTGTCTTTTTCACTATAAAGTCTCATACTTGATTTGTTGAACGGTCACTGAGTCTTATTACACTATAAGAACTCAAACATATTCTGATAATCAGATCATGAGTTTCATATTGACATATATAGTACAGACTTAGATTTCCTTTGTATCTAAGAAAATCACGAGTCCGTCAAAAAGTTTATTTATTACAGCAAGGAAAAAGAAACTACAGTCACAACCGGAGATACAACAACAAAATACGCAACAACAACTACCTCCGTTCAACTTTAGTGAAATTCCTTCCGCCTTGAGACCGTTGGCGTATTAAGCACAATGTTCCATGCGTGACGGAACCCAAATAGCATGCCCAACACAATAGTCCATCAATAGCAACGACATGCCTATATATATTGGGTTTGAATACGTATATCATTTCATAACATTTCAAGAAATTAGTGCAAACAATATAATGGTTTACATCAGGTAATAGATATATCCTTAAACAATAGTTATTTTTCCTTGTTAATCTTATGTTGTTTTTCGTAACACGTTTGACTAATTATTTTGCAGCTATTTAGCGAATTATTGTGCAAGATAAGGTGTTGATCAACGGTTCGAGTTTATTTCTCCAATCCTTGTCTCACCAGTTCAACAAAATGTGGATCGCGAAGTCTACTGTAGAGAGAGAGCCAATAATATTTTACGAATCTTAACAAACGCACCAAAATGAAAGTTGTTTTGCATGCCATATAACAGCGGCCAACTTTGGATCTTGGCAGTTATTGATCCGTAGGATGACTCGGTCATGCATTTTAATCCTCTAAGAAACGAGTCGGGTGATGATTTTAAAGACCTAATTAAGTTGTAAGTATATTTTTATATTCCAAATTGTGATTTGACATTACATTATTCTTGTTTTAATTATTTTGAACTTTGTTAAATTGTTAGGGCACTTAATGACTATAAGATTTTTTTAGGAAAATGATTAAGAAAGTGGCACAACTATGAAACGTTGATTGATATTGTTTGATGTCCTCTACAAGAAGGTTATGTTGAATGCGGTTTTTTTGTTTTAGCCTTTATGCGAGAAATAACCTTGACTTTTTATGGACTATCCTTACTTCAAACTAAGGATTTTTATTCCGACGTTGACATGAGTTTAGTAAGGTAAGAGTAGGCTAATTTTGTAATGCAGTTCATCCAATATAGTTAGAAAACAATCTATAAATTTTATAATATAGTGTATGTTTTTGTAATAATTGTTGTATATTGTGACACAAAATTTATTGAAGATTATCTATTATTTTAATATGAGCTGTGTAATGGATAACACACGAGATTTGTCACATGTGGGAAATCGAATGAATTGTGAATTTTTTTTTCAATGTAAACCTACCATGACCATTTTTAGAAAAAACGGTCATGGAATTATAAACATACCATGACCGTTTTTTTCCAAAAACAGTCGTGGAATATTAATTTTCCACGACAGTTTTTGTGAAAAAAAAATAATCGTGGAATAGCTCTAGCTATCCCTTATTTGGCATCAGTTTTGTCTATTCCACGATAATTAAAAAACCGTCGTGGAATCCAAATAGATTCCACGATCCTGAATACCACGACGGTTAGAAAATCGTTGTGGAAAATATACCATGACGGTTAAAAACCGTTGGGGTATCCCTTTTTTGTATTAGTGTCTTCTGTTTAATCCTTAAATATCACTATCCAATTCCTACAAGGAGATGAGTGTGGTTGCTACTAAAAACTGGGCTAATTAAGTGGATGATAAATGGTTCACTCTAGTGTCTAATTAAAAAAAAATAGGAATAACAGGTCTAAAAAAATTACAATATGATGGAAACATGCCACTAAAACTAATGAATTAGTAGTTGAAGAATTTTCAAAGGATTGAAGTTCCGAAGCGAACGTTGACTTCAACAATCGTATGCTTGCTCAAAATTAAAGACATGGAAATTGTCGTTTCGTGATCATGCGAAAAGTTAGCATATCAGTTTGATACTTTGAGGTCAAAATTGAATAATGAACCTGAAAAAGAAAAAGATCTCTTACAAGCTTAGAGCTCGTATAAATATGAGTTTTAAATTGAGAAAATCTTAATCACTTCAGTTATTTTTCTTGTTTTGTTTGATTTAGATATTTTTCTAGTTTTGTTTGGCTCCTTTATTTTAGGATTGTAAGTTCTTATTCTTTTATTTTAAATTATACTTTGAAAACAAAAACTAAAGGATAGTTCTAAACTATGCAAAACTCCTAGTATTTTTTTTTTTTAATTTTTTATCTCTTTCAGGTAAATATGTACTATATTTTCGTTCTAATTTTTTTTTCTACTGGATTTTGGCTAGAGAGTTTATAATGAGCATATTTGGGATCTAATTTCAAGATGAAAGTTTTAGCTTGATTAATTATTTGAAACTGGCCTTCCACATTTGTTTTTCTCTACTTTCTTTTGGTGTCTACGTGTGCCTTTTTTATTTTTGACACCTACGTGCATATTTTGCACTTTTATTTGGTTCCTTGTAATGCTTCTTTTTCTTTCTTTTTAATAATACATAGGGTGAGTAAATGATGAGGGTATTAAAAGGGTTGTAACCGGAATATTTTGGTGCATTTATGATTCTTGACACTATCATCCAACAATTTTTTTTTTTTTTTCTTATAAGAAAACAGAGGTTATTTAATATTTTTACCCATTGAACTTTTAACTATCTACTAGTTGCCCCTTAAATTTTTTTATTTCGATATACGATTCTTCAATTTATTGAATGTTGTAGAGTTCCTCCAAAATGCTGTTAAAATTTGGAATTAAGGAAACAACCGCGAACATATCATGTCAGTTTGTTTGAAAGTAAAAACAAATTTTGAATTATGAAGAAGTATGTCGTGTTACATGCATGAGCCTCTAAATTTTAAAATTCTTAGGCAATTTGGGGGTATTTTGTAACATTCTAATAAATTCAGGGGAAATTTATCAAGATTAAATGTTCAAGGATAACTTGAACGTCAATTCATCAGAATGCCGGGGCAAAATCACAAAAGACCAAAAGCATACACTCTACCTGTATCTTCGTCCTAAAAATTAAAAAAAAATATATAAATAAAATAAAAAAAAATCTAATCTATCAGACTCTAGTTGAATCAGGAATCACAACAAACAAAAAACGAATGCGAGGTTAATTGTTGTGTTATTGTGTCGTATAATTGTATGGCGTGTGGCTTCACTAGAGCCTAGTTTTGGGGAAAAAAAAAAAATAATAATAATAATAATAATAAAAAAAGGTTCAGCAGCATGAGACCCATAGATTTTATTTTCTATTAGTTGTAAAAGTTATGGTGCTATGTAGCGGTCAAGCTTCCTAGTGATTTCCGAAATGGGAATAAAAAATGAGAAAAGTGAATGTCGCTCTCTACGCTTCCATTGGTTTTGATTCCCCTGATAAAGGAAACGGACAAATTTACTTATATACCCAAGTAATTTTTTCAATTATATAGAAGGATCTTTACTAATTAAATTGATAGTTAAAATTACTGTTTATAAGTGTAGCAAAACTAGAAAATAAATTGGATTATTAAATAAATACTCAAAAAAATCAAGATATTCATTCTTATTTTCCCGTTTGTTCTAAATTTATTACATTTTTTTTTCATAGTTTTATAAACACGTTATTGCCACTCCAAAAATCTATACAACCAGCATCAGGAACCCATCCGCTCAAAATATGAGCTACGTGATTAATGATACATACCCATTCTCTCTCTCTTTTCTTAAATCATACACAATCATTAAGTGAGTATTTGGTACACCATTTTAAATTAAAATATTTATATTTATTTTTTGTCTTTTTCTAAAAAATCAATAAGTTTTTTAACTAATTTTTGAAAACTCAAACAATTTCAATCCAAATATTTTAAACATACTAACCAAATGTGGTAGGTTTTTGGGTGTTGACATTTGTGGCAACTTGTTTAAATAAACCAAAAACAATGATTTAGTTTGGATTTGCTCAATATTCTAGTTCATGTCACAGTTGATGTTACAACATGTGTTACAACATCAGCATGCAATCACGTGAAGTTGCATATTTGAAATTTGAATTATTTGCAGTTGTGAATTTACTTGAAGATAATTATTACTGAGAAGATTATACTGCAAACCAATATTAAAAACGTGGACAATATCTTGTAGATTTTAATTTAAATAGAAAATCTAATTTAAGTAGGATTCCTAATTCTATTCAAATTAGAATTTCAAAATTATCCCAAGATTTTCTATAGATCACGTTTTTAGTTAAGGGGATATTCTTTGAAGATATTCTGAAGATTAAATGAGCAAAAAAAATCGGATTCTGTGAGTAGATTTTGTTTTCAGAATTCAAATATTTGAATTTCAAGGTGTTACAGGAGGTGTTACAGCATTAGTTTGTAACAATTTGAAATTGAAATTGAAATAAACCGAGATTTGCTTTGGGATTTCATATTGCAGTATATGAAGGTCTCGAAAACAATTTTCAAGGTGTAAAGCACATAGTTATTCACGTAGATTTTGAGATTTTACATCTTTGGTGTTCTATCACTCTTCGGGAGAAGAATTTGAAGTCTTCGGGAGGAGACGTTGTCATTCTTTAGGAGAAGAATTTGAAGCTTTCAGGAGAAGGCATTTTCAGTTGAAGGAAGTTCAACAATAAGATGAGTGGTGCTCGTCGAATAGATCCGGCTAATAGGTTCAAGACCAAACACTTTTTTTCTTTCTTCTAGGAATTATTACAGGTTTCAATTGATTCAACAATTGGATCTTTGGAGTTATCGTATTATTAGTCTAAGGTTTATCTTTTTAACCATAGGTATTCTTTCGGAGCAGTATGGGCTAATGAAGCATGAGGATCATATTGGAATTGGGATCCGAACGACGATAATAGGAATAAGAAGTCTTTGGGTTGTATAAGTCGGAAAGTACTTGTAATCAATTGATATTAGTGAATTATTCGATAGCTGGGCGTGGTCTCAAGGAATAGGTGTGACCGAATCTCGTAAAATTATACATGTTCTTAATTTATTTACACTTTTGAAAATTTAATTAAATTAAGTAAATTGATAAAAACGGATCTAACAAACTGCATGCTAATTATAGTATTGCCATTGTTTGTCTTGTCTTGTTTTTTCGTTGTAAAACACATTTATTTTCCCTTCTAATTTGTCCTAACAAAGTACACACTGCCTTGTGAAGTTACTTGTGCAGCCTAACACTCAAACTTCATCAGTTGATTAACACAAAGCTTGGGCCTTAAGAGTAGTGCAGGCTTTCGAAAGAAGTGACAAGAAACGAACTTCATCGGGCACTTTAACCCATTCAATTCAATGCTTTACAACATATGTATATATACATACGCACACACATACATATTTACCTTTGGGATTAAAAATTCTTAGGATTAGTAACACCCAATGGCGGGGGGAGGGCGGGCATGGCCCCCCTAACTTTTTGTGAAATTTTTATACAGTGGGGTTTTTTTTTTTTTTTTTTAGAGAAAATTACCTAAATAATTATTTTTTATCTAATAATCAACGTGACACAAATTTCTTATTTTTGATCAACATAACATAAAATTTAGTTAATTTTAGTTTAATTTTATGTCACGTAGGTCTAGTATTTATTTTTTGTGTTATGTTAGTGCAATTGTCTTTAAATTTGTATTATTTAAGTGCTTTCTTTTTTTTTTTAATTTAAAAAAATTAGTATGTATAAACTAGTATTGGCCCCCATAAACAAATAATCTGGATTTAAAAAATAAAACAGTTTTATTAAATTCATATACATTAGTGGGTCTAGTGACTTGACCTAAAATATAAATATGAACTACAATTTTAATAGTTCAGTATTTTAAAAGACTGGCCCATTATACTAAGTAATATTTTGTCTACACAAAAACTAAAAGCTTCTAAAGGAAGCCACTCTTCACTTTCTCATTCCACCATCTTCAAACAAATTTGGAAATTTACTCTGTTATTCAAGATATGATTTTATTTTTCTTCGGTTTACTATACTGGATTTCTTTTCAACTGAAGACAACTTTATCTTGGTCTGTCAATTCATTCTTCTGTAACTTCTTATTTTCGCTTTAGGTTTTATATTTCTTTTTATCACTTCTTATTCTGATTCTTTTCTTGTTTTTTCTTTTTAATTTGATTGTGATATTTCTATTTGTCTTAATGTGGAATTGGTGGGACATGATGGTTTTTTTTTTTTTTTTTTTGTTCTTATATATTGGTGATAATATATTAATTCCGATTAGAAAATTAGAAATATGTCGCTAGATATTAGTGATTTTTAGTTTTTATAGTGGATTTCAGCTGAGAAAATTAGAAATAACATTGTTTAATATTCTAGATTTAAATACAATTTTTTTTTTTTCAATTCAGTTTGTGATAAACTTAAACATGCCTTTTTTCTTTTTTCTTTTTTGTGAAGAATTTTGGGCTCATGGGCTGTAATGGTGTTGGTGCCGTAAATGGAGGATAATTTTTTGAATGACTGCTTGATTGTCTATATTGAGAAGCAAATTATTGCAAAATTTTAGTGGTGAATCAATTATAGATAAATTTGTCTCTATAAAAAATCGTTGAGTACAACTTATATTTAGGAAAAGAAAATGATATTTTGAGATATATAAATTTAACATAGCTGCTCCTTTGTTGAGAGAATAATGTTATTTACAAGTGATATATTATACTTGGAGCTTGAAGATGTGAAACTTGAATGGCTATAGCATTATGAAAATATTAAGATCAACACTACAAAATCAGGTTCTATCTTGCATTATTTTTATATTTAATTGAATATAATTGATAGTGACATGTTGTCCTATTTAGATATAATACTGATGTTTTCATGTGTCAATATATCATGAATTTAACAAACAAAAACTGTTATATCTATAAATATATATTTTAGTATAATCTTAACTAAAAATTTTTTTGGCCCCCCTTACCAATAAATCCTGGTTCTGTCATTGGTAACACTATTAATGCTTGAATTATGAGTATTGTGTCATTTTAATTCTTTAGTTTTTATATATTTTTTTGCAAGTTATCAGAGATTTTTAGTCTTTTAACAGTCTTAATCCTTGATATTAAAATTAAGGAAGAACTTTTGTAATTTGTTATAGATACCTACTCATCATATAATAACTAAAATTTTTACAAAAATAAGTATGTTGAGTGAAAAATATTCAAGTTTTCAAGGGTTCTTAAGAACAATAAAAAGAACATTTTTACTTGAGTTTACTATTTTTATAAAACTTTATGTTATTGCATGACAGAGGCATGACATTTTTTATTAAATTTCAAATTTTTCTCATTAATTTTACTCTCAAAAACTAAAATTGTCAAACAAAAAAAAAAAAATCGAAATTCAGTGAGTAGACTGTCAAAATTAAAAACTAAGGAATCAAAGTAATAAAATATCCATAGTTTAGGGACTAACAAGACTATTACCTTATTTTAACCCTAAACTCTCTTACCACCCACTAAACTGACCAAATGGAGTTATTATACCATAACACTTGTTATGGAGAAACAGAATCAAAGACAGAATGTTTTACTCTTAGGTTCATGGTTAAAAGTATTCAATGATTCTGGTTGCTGCCGATATGTATTTATATTAACTCGGAAGAATTTGATTTGGTAAAATATAGGATTGTTTCATATTATTTCTCAGGTGATCTCATTTTACTTTCTAAATTTTAAAAACTCATTTTTTTCACTGAACTTTAATAGCACTTAATTCACTTTTTCTTTTTATCTGTTTTTAACTAAAATTCTGATAAAAGAGGTAAAATGTAGTTAAATTTAAAATTCAGGAAGTAAAGTGAAAGTTTTTAAAGTTCAGGTAGCAAAATGAGAATGACCTCAAAAATCATGGGTATAGATGAGAATAATATATATATATATATATATTGCATAAAAAATATATACTACCTGGTTCAGTCTCAAGATTAAAAATAAAAAAATAAAAAATAAAATAAAAAAAGCCCAATCACAATCTTAAGAGAAAAATAATAATAATAATAATAAAAGTAGTATTACCTCTATCATACCATATATTTTATTATACAAAGGCTATGATTCGACTAATTGACTCATTCTAAAGTTCTGCGTTTTTCATCTGTGTTAGTATCCAAAGGCATGCACAAGTAATGCATGTAATAAGATAATAAAATAAAATAAAAACATATATATATATATATATATAATAGAGAGAATATTAAAAGGACATGTGCTCGTCCTACTTCCCTTTTGTAAAATTAAAAAAAGAAAAAAGAAAAAAAAAAAACCCGAGCTACTTGGCTGCTTGTTCCAGAACTGGGACTTTTTTCCATGTCTCATCAAGACCGCTTAGTTGCAGAGGCGGCAATGAGAAGACACTCACGGTTGAGCTTCTGCTTCTAATTTCCTTCAAAACCCGCAACGCGGATATGGTGCTCTTCATGTACAAGCTCTCCATGTACTCTATCTCTGCCAGTTCTTTGGGAACTATGAGAGAGCCATCGCTCTTTGTGGCGGCAGAAGTCGTGGGATCACACTCTTCATCGGCTGTAGAGGTGGTGGCAGATGCATTAGTAGAATCAGTTGTAGGGAAGAGCCGGTCCAGCATCGTCTCGCACTCCTTCACGAGCTTGTAGAGCAAGTCAGTGGTGAAGAAAGGCTGTTGCAGGACCTTTTGAATGAAGGGCAAGCGGATGAGTGCGCCAGTTCTCTTGTCGTACTTCTTGAGTATCTTCACCAATCCTGTTCAAAGCAAGGATATTAGAAATGGATTGTTAGAAATTAAGCATTATTCTTTGATCACAAAATGATGTCAAGCAAAATTCTTAAATTACAAGATCTACTTCGAGTCTTCACTCTCGCATGGCCTTGACATATTACTGAAACTTGTTCTAATTGATTGTGAAGATCTAGGGTATCTTCTAAAACGTCGGACAATGCATGGAATGAAGGAATGTAGAACTCTTAGTTTGATAAAAACCAGAACAAGATTTTTCTTATTATGTATCTAGATCAGAGCATGTCGTATCAACGTGAACTTAGTATTGAAAAAACTAAGTAAATCTCAACGCTAAAAACTAAACCGCGGCTCAAAAGTTTTGTTCGTTTAAAAACAGAAAAATGAACAAACCCATCTATCAATAATCTTTGCATGGTTCAAACTTTTTTTTTTTGTTTTTTGTCTCTGTATATGCATCAAATATTGGTTAAGGGGTAGGGTAAACAGAAATCATTTCTTAAGAACTTCATCCGATCCACTGATAACAAGGGAGGCTTCCTTTCTGTAAATTAAAGTGTTCTAAATCGAGTAAAACAAAACGACAAATGTGAACTATGAAAGATTGGTACACACGCAAAGAGAGAGAGAGAGAAAGACGGGGAATTCATACCGGTATAGTTAAGAGCACTGTAATTCTCTAACAAAACCATCTCTCCATGGAAGTCGACAATCTCCTTGCGTATCTTCATCATCTCTTCACTGTAATCCTTGGCCTTTGCCACCCTGTCTTGCAACTCCTGCGTTCCAGTAGCAAAACCACAGAATTGTCAACTCCCAAGCCTATCAATTTTGCATTTCTCTCTCTTTCCCTCCTTTATATTCTACCGTGGAGAGATGTGGATTTGACCAAAACTAAACATCAAGTCTACATAACAAATACAATTTCAATAAGCATCAAGGTATTCAAAACAGCAAGTACCTCAGCCAAAAGAGAGACCCTCGTAAAAGATAATTATAGAAGACCAAAAGAAAAAAAAAATATATATATATATATATATAAGGGGTTTTCTCATCTATCATTCCTGAATTCTAGGCCACTTCATTTTATCCCTTAAATGTTGAATTTAATCTCACTTTATCATTTTTATTAGAATTTCAATTAAAGTGAATTAAGTGCAATCATGAGGTCTTTTTTCTCATAATGAGTTTAGTAAACTAATTCCTCAATTCTTCTATATGTTTTTAACTGAAATTTGATAAAAATAATAAATTGAGCTTAAATTCAAAATTCAAATATAAAATTGGAGTTTTTAAAATTTAAAAAACAAATATAAAGATCAGAATAACTTCATAAATAAAGACAAGAGAGGGACCCAGAAAAAAGTAACACTTTTTACTTTTGACTTTACAGCCTCAGACAAAGACAAATGTTCATCACAAATATCTGAAGTTGTACATCATTTCAAAACTTGAACATGACAACTCCATATTAAAGTGATGGTACACCATTATAATATGGCTTATGCAAATGAAAAGCTGCATAAATTTTCGTCCTATACTTGGGGTTAGCTATAAGTTGACCTTAGCAAAATCTTGGAACAAATGTGGTTTTCTCGTGATGCAGTGGTAACAGAATCACAACTAAACATTAAGAAGAATTACATGATAGGATATGAAAAAATACCTTATCGATATGATAGAATTTGAATCATCTGATCTATATCAAGTTTTATTAAATTGTCATTTCTGACATAAATCTGATACAATCAAATGATTTATAACTATATATTATCGTTAAGATATTTTTTCACACCCTATCACGTAATTATCAAAATACAACACTCCAACTCAAGTAAAACACAAACAATAAGTCACCTAGTATTACTAAGATATTTAACGAAGATAGATTTGTCGTCTTTGTTTAAACTTTTTAAATTATTATAATATGTTTTTCCGTAAAATGCCCTCCACCCCCTACCGTACAGATTGTTTGTGAGGACCAGCTGGCACGGAGGAAAGGGCATTTTGGGCAGAAAACAAAATTAACAAAAGTGGTTGTAAATAGCGACTGTGCTACGCGCCAAGACACAAAACCGTTTAACTGACCCCCACACAGGAGACTAGGACAAAGATTTCCATGTGCGCCGTGCGCACCCCAACAGCCAAAGGCGCATTTTAAGCTCCACAATTAAAAATCTAAGTACCAAGAAACCGCGCACTATAGAAGAAACGGCGCAGGTTTATTTACTGAGCCATTTTTTATTTTTTATTTTTTTTTCAATTTTCCAAAAATTGAAAAAGCAAAATAAAGAAAGCTTTCTCGTAAAGCCGACTCATGAACATGAAGCATAAATTCCTCGGATAAGATCTTCGATTTCGAATCCTAATTATCAACTTTTTCTCTTTTTTCAGAACCCTAACCTATCTGTTTGTTTGCAAAGAAAAGTTCAACAACAGTAAATCTCGTTTACTTCATACATTACATAATCGTGGAATTCCTAGGATCTGTTTGGTTCCTGAGAAAAATAAAATGAGGAGAAGAAAATGAAGATCTAATTACCTTCAATCTGATGATATACTCCTCCTCCTTTTCGACAAAGAAGGAATTGAATTTCTCGAGCTCGTCCTCCAACAACTGAATGAAATCGATCTCCTCCCGCGACATCACTTCCTTACAACGCCGGCGGCGGCGACGTCCGCAGCTGCGTCGCCGGAGGCGTCGACTTTTGGACGCTTGCTAGGCCTCTCCTCGGCGCCGGCGCCGCCGGTCTTGTTCGGCTCGATGAGCTTCAACTTCTTCTTCAGCTCCTTGTAGGAGAGAAACTTGTCTCGCCATTCGGGCAAAGTCTCCTCAATCTGGTTACTAAGGCTCTTCCCGAACTTCATCGTCTGAGATTCGGAGTACTGTACGGGGATAGGGAGAGATTATTTTCTCGAGGGGAGGGAAAACGCGAGAAAGTGCGAGAAAATAATTTTGGAGAGAGAAAGAGAAAGAGAAAGAGAGACGATCGTAAGGGAGGAGGAGGAGGAGAAGGGAAGGGTGGGGAGGAGATATAACGGTAAGAACAGAATATTCGAAGGGTAATGTTGGAATATCCTTTAGTTTTCTTAGAGTATATTTCGGGTTTTATTCCCCTTTCTCTCTGTAGAGAGATAGCGAGTGAGTAAGAGAGAGAGAGAGAAAGAGAACATTATTTATTTTAGCTATTTTTAATTTAATTAACATCTAAATATGTAATAAATTTTTTTCCGTCAGTAAAAAGTATATTTATGAATCTTTTCATTTCATTAATTATTATCTTACTTTCTTGAAATCTAACAAATCATCGTATATTTTTCATCCACGCTTTCTTATTTTTAGATAATTGTGATAAAATCTAACATTTTTATTATCTTAAATTGTCAATAATTTTCTTATTTGACATGATTTTAATAAGACTAACAATTTATATTTGTTTTCAATTATAACTTTAAAGTGTGAATTTTGTATTTTATGATGTAGATAGATATGTAATTACACTATCTTAAAAATTGTTTCTTAAGAACAAATTTCTCTCTCTCTCACAAGGTTTTTCATATGATCTATAATAGACTTTTATTTTTAAAGATGTAGTTTCTACTATAACTTATGACGTCAGAATGTGCTTTTATTTGTCTATCACGTGCATTTTCTTTTCTTTTTTTTTTTTAGTTGTTTCATCTTTAGTGGTTATTTGTTCTTTGTTGGACTTGAACTATTGTACTTTTTTTATTTTAATAAAATACTGGAGATATATAAATGAAAATGATACTAAGAATGTATCAATCTAGTTGAGATATCACGATACATTTACTGATTTATGTCTCCATCAACCTTGTTTGAAGAACAAAAAACAAAAAAACAAACAAAATAAAATTCTTTCCTTTTCTTTTTATTTAGGCTATTTTTGGTAGGAGGGATGTAGAGGAGGAGGGATGGAGGGAGTTTGAGGGATAAAAAGAATTATAAAAATCATTTATATTGTTTGATAAGAAGTAGGGAGAGTTTGAAATAATATATGAATAATTATTATAGAATTACTATTTTGTATATTTTATTGTAAGTTAATTATTTTAAAAAAAGGTAAAATAGACATTTTAAACTTAAGAGGAGGGATTGCATGAATTCTTCTGAAAGGATCCACTTTTGTAGGCCCAAGAGTAGATCTCCTTCCTCGATCCCTCCCTTCCTTCCTCTCCTCTCTCCAAATAAGAGATTTGCCCTCTCCCTCCACCCCTGTCCCTCCAACCTAACGGACCCTTTAATGTTTTTGTGGGGTGTAATAGGAAGGACACGTGGAGATGGAGTCGCTTAATGAAGAGGCTCGGCTAAAGCTTTGGAAGCTAATGAGCTGACTGCAAAATGGGGAACTTTGGAATTGGGAATTGAAGATCATGTATTTGTTTTATTATTTTAATAATTGAATTGGTAGTTGGAACACCACTATTTTGTATCTCTTCACTCCCTCATCTTCTAATTTACTTTTTCTTCTTTTAAAATGAAATGAAACATGACAGTTTGCTATTATATACTTCAACTTGATTAGTATTTTAATTACCATAAGGTACAAAAAAATAAAAAATTAAAAAGCACAAACATAGTACCATGTTGACCCAAAAAAAAAAAAAAAAAAAAAAAAAAAACCCTCCAACCTTAATTCTCTTTAGATAATTTGCTCTCAAAAATAGTTTTACACTTGCTTAAGTATCATTTCCTTCTTGCTTATCTATTCTCTTCATAAGAGAAAAATAACATAAAATTGCATAATTGATAATTCACGTTAACAATAGTATATGTTTCTAAAGATTAAATCCGATTAGAATCATATCTGTTGGAGTTAGATTTCGTCTTCCCATAATATCATTAGCTTTCAAACGTTTGTAGAACGAACGATGAACTTTCAGTTCAAATTTACAATATCTTTACATATTTGGATCGGACACAACTTATGATATGACTTCGTTCGATTAAGAATAATAATCGTTCGTATGTTTGGGCCGGGCCCAACTTACACCAATTACTTCATTCAGTCATAAAACATATGAAATTCACAAAGCATTAAAGTATTGAAATAAACGACGATAATAATCTGTTTTATTCATTTTACTAATTCCTGTTAAAAATTTGACGGTAGATTCCCAGTATCTACAGTTTGGCACCCACCGTGGGGCCCTTGGCCATCTTACACCGGAGATTCATAAAGTAACCATGGCAGAAGAACGTGAACAGCATGAGGAACTTTCACAGGGAAGCCCTGTTAACCACCCAAAAGCCTCTACATCAAGAGCAGATTCTCAAATCGCTAATTTGACACGATTGGTGGAAGAGCTTACCCGGAAATACAGCACCCAACAAAGTCAGATGGAAAACATCAGCGTTGAGAACCAAGTTCTCAAGAATCAGTTGATGGCTATCAACACCCAGGCCGCCTATTCGTACTACTACAACCCGTACGTTGGGTACTCAGCAGGAGCGAGAACTGGGGGCTGGCAGCAAGCCACACCATACTATTCTCAAGCGACGAGGAACGTTGCTCACAGCCTAGTGGCTCCCATGCAACCCCTGAATACACCTGGAAACCCAACAACGGGCAACGAAAGGCGAGCACAACAACAACAACAACAACAACAACAACAGCAACAACATCTAGCACATAGATTCGATTCGAGAAGACGCACCACTCCAACACGGCGTTCGACGCCCGATCTACCACCACCACCAGAAGGTCATGTACCTCTAGAGATGATGAACGTTGAAGAAATGATGAGAAGCTTTATGTCTAAGGAAATGAGGACGTTGGAAGCACAGATGGAGCAACGCTTCTCTTCACAGATACACAAGGCCACTACATCAACACCAGGGTTCGATGATCTCGCTCATGGTGTCCGAGAGATGCCCCTTACGAAGCGGATTACCAACACCATCACCCCGAAGTTCGGCAGCATTTCCTTCCCAAGGTTCCACGGAATGTCAGACCCTCATGATTATCTACTACAGTACAAACATGTCGTTTAGTCGACGAACATTCCGACAGGAATGCTCGACGACATGATGTGTAAACTGTTCGCACAGAGCTTAAAAGGAGCAGCACTGAGATGGTTCTGTAATCTCCCTCCCGAATCCATTGATTCGTTCGACGAGATATCGCTCGAATTCATGAAAAGTTATTCTGTCCATATTCAGTCCGGAAAAACCACCAAGGATTTGTGGGGCATGGTTCAAGGACCGCACGAATCGCTTCGCACTTACATCAAGTGCTTCAGCAAAGTGATTTCAGAAATCTCTGGATTGGACGATGGAACAGCGAGAGAAGCACTGAAGAAAGGCTTGAGGCATAAGTCTTTGTTCAAGAATGAGCCAGATATCCACCAACAATCCAAAACGCCATGCACAGGAAAAAAGGATTTATCGAACTGGAGGAGGAAAACGAGTGAGTCGAGCGTGATCTGGCTCGAACAAGGGAGGAAGTGGCAAAAGCTTGCGACGAACGAGAGAAGGCATTCAGACGTGAACGCACACGTCCACCACGATGAACGGAGCATCAAGTAGAGCGCACGACGAGACGTGATCACAAGCGACCTCTTTCACCACCGAAGTATGCGCTCGGCATTAGCCCATCAGAGCTGGTCGCTCATCTAAAGCACCAAGACTTCGTTATATGGCCGAAGAAGCTGCCAGAAAATCCGGGAAGAGATACAACGAAGTACTGTGAATTCCACAAAGATCATGGTCACCAGACCATCGATTGCAGAGCGATGAGAGCAGAAGTCACTGAGCTGCTGAAGAAAGGTCACCTTTACGAGTTCCTTACAGAGAATGGAAGAGAGACATACGGACTCGACAACGAGTCCAAAGAGCGAAAGATAGTGCAGCAGATCGAGGATACACCCTCACCACTGCCAGTTTGAAAGATGATAGGCGTAATTAATGGAGGCTCGACCTATAGCAGAGAGACTGTGACTGCAATCAAATCCTACAAAAGAAGAGCCATACAGCCGGTTGCAACGATTATACCCGATGATCCCGTTGAGCATTCGATAACATTCCATAGCAGCGAGGCAACGAGCCTCAGCCGACCTCACGACGATGTGTTGGTCCTTACTTTAAACGTGTCAAACTGTGAAGTAGGTCGAATTCTTGTTGATAATGGGAGTTCAGCGGATGTTCTTTTCCTCTCAACTTTGAGGGAAATGGAATTGTCAGAATCGGACATTGAGAGTTCGACGACAGTTTTAACAGGTTTCAATGGAGAATCAACCACAGCTATTGTTAAGATTAAACTTCATGTTTTTGCAGCATGGGAGAACAAATTAACCACTTTTTTAGTTTTGGATTGCCCATCTGCCTACAATATCATTCTTAGTAGGCCATGGATTCACGAAATGAAGGCAGTACCATCTACGTACCATCAAAGAATCAGATTTCCAACGAAAAGGGGAGTTAAGGAGATAAAGGGAAATCAAGAAGTTGCTCGAACTTGCTACCTTCATTCCATGAAGATGAAGAAGAGTGACAGATTATAGCAATTAGAGACGAAAGAAAAATCGAGCAATCAACTTGAGCCGGACGTCGAGCAGCTTGATGAAATCCAGATTGATCCAGCGAAACCAAATCGAGTCATTAGCATTGTCTCTTTGGTCGATGATACAATCTACGATCAGTTGGTGAACTTTCTTCGTGACAATCAAGATTGCTTCGCATGGTCACACAATGACATACCAGGTATTGACCCAGAAGTAACCACACATCTACTTAACGTCGATCCAAGTCATAAACCTGTCAAACAGAAAAGGCGAAAGCTTGGGATTGAATGAAACCAGATTGTTAATGAAGAAGTGCAGAATTTGATCGAAGCTGGATTTATAAAAGATGTACAGTACCCAGATTGACTGGCGAACATCATCATCGTCAAAAATAAGAATGGGAAATGGAGAGTTTGCATCGATTTCATTGCTCTGAACAAAGCTTGTCCAAAAGATAGCTTTCCTCTACCTCACATCGATCGGTTGGTTGACGCAACGGCGGGCATGAATTGCTCTCATTCATGGACGCATTTTCTAGTTACAATCAGATTCTCATGCATCCAGACGATCAGGAGAAGACGGTGTTCATCACGGAGAGAGGGATTTATTGCTACAAAGTAATGCCATTTGGGTTAAAGAATGCTGGAGCAACATATCAAAGGCTCGTCAACGCGATATTAGCTGATCAACTGGGTCGAACGATGTAAGTTTACATAGATAACATGCTAGTCAAATCATTGAAGGCTGCAGACCATATCGGACACCTGTCAGAGTGCTTTTCAGTACTTAGGCAACATAACATGCGTTTGAACCCCTCCAAATGCTCGTTTGGTGTTTCGTCTGGAAAGTTCTTGGGCTATATCATCACGCAGCGAGGGATTGAAGCCAATCCAGACCAGATACGGGCGATTATGAACATGCCATCACCAAGAAACAAGCGTGAAATTCAAAAGTTGACTGACCGGATTGCAGCACTAAATAGGTTCATCTCTCAATCAACTGACAAGTGCCAACCCTTTTTCAAGCTATTTAAAAGGAATAAGCATTTCGAATAGACCGAACGATGTCAGCAGGCCTTCGACGAGCTTAAGAGATATTTGTCAAGCCCTCCGATTCTAGTCAAACCACTGACAAGTGAAAGTTTGTTTTTATACTTGGCAGTGACAGAAGACGCTGTCAGCACCGTCCTTGTTCGAGATGCGAACGGCGAACAACCAATATACTACGTCAGCAAGTCGTTACTTGATGCAGAGACGAGGTACCCGGTGGTCGAGAAGTTAGCCCTTGCCCTTATAACCGTAGTAAGGAAACTGAGGCCATACTTCCAATCTCACTCAATCATCGTAATGTCAACTTACCCCCTACGAGCCATTCTTCATAGTCCAAATTTATCTGGGCGCTTGATAAAATGGGCGGTTGAGTTGAGCGAATTCGACATCGAGTACCGGGTCTGAACCAATCAGAAATCACAAGTACTAGCCGACTTCGTAGCTGAACTGACTCCTGATCCTTCAACAACGACCACTCAGGAAAAACACTGGTGGACACTTATGGTGGACGGAACATCCAATGTCAAAGGATCTGGAATAGGAGTATACTACAAGTCCCCTAATGGCGAGATTATCGAGCAATCATTTCGCCTGGGATTTAATGCATCCAACAATGAAGCTGAATACGAAACATTGATCGTTGGGTTAAGGTTGGCAAAGACACTGGGGGCTTGACATTTGAAAATTCATAATGAATCGCAACTCGTTGTGAACCAAGTACTTGGAGAATATGCAGCCAAGGATACTAGAATGGAGGCCTATCTGAATGTTGTTCGTTTGCTCATACAACATTTCGAGGAGTACCATGATCCGGCAAGTTCCAAGGGACTTGAACACCCAAGCGGACGCCTAGGCTACATTTGGTTCTACATCTGAGCCAAGCATACGTCGAAGCATTCCAATCGGCTTTATTGAAGAACCAAGCATCAAAGTCGAAGCCACGATCACTTCAGATGAAGTTAAAAAAGATTGGCGAATGCCCATTGTAGCTTATTTGAAGGAAGGGTTGTTACCCGACGACAAGCTGGAGGCACGGAAAACCAGAATGAAGGCCGCAAGATTTTTGATGATCAGCGACATCTTATATCAACGTTCTTTTATTCGCCCTTACGCTCGATGTCTTGACGAGCGAGAAGCAGTATACGTGCTGAAGGAAATTAATGAAGGAGAATGTGGGAATCATTCTGGGGGAAGGTCTTTTTGCAACAAAGTCAAGCGACAGGGCTATTACTGGCCCACTATGCTCCAAGACAGCGAAGACTTTGTCAGGCGGTGCGACAAATGCCAAAGACATTCTCCAGTATTCCATCAACCCGCAGAACGATTATCGAGCATCAGAACTCCTTATCCTTTCATAAAGTACTCGATGGACATAGTTGGGCCATTACCAAGAGCGAGCGGTCAACGCAAATACCTGCTTATTCTCACCGATTATTTCACGAAATGGGTTGAAGCAGAAGCTTTTACTGATATAAAAGATTCGAACGTTGAAAGTTTCATCTGGAAGAATATAATTTGCAGATTCGGCTTGCCCCAAGAGATAGTCACTGACAATGGATCCCAGTTCTATTCGTCCAACTTCAGGAAATTCTGTCAAGGTTGG
This sequence comes from Ficus carica, assembly GCA_009761775.1. Classification (NCBI taxonomy): domain Eukaryota; kingdom Viridiplantae; phylum Streptophyta; class Magnoliopsida; order Rosales; family Moraceae; genus Ficus; species Ficus carica. The sequence goes on from CM019740.1 coordinate 11,730,273, forward strand.
AAAATCAAGCTTAGCTACTCTATCCCGAGGTACCCCCAAGGGAACGGACAAGCTGAGGCAACCAACAAGACGATAGTACAGAATCTGAAGAAAAAACTCAAAGCTCGAAAGGGACGTTGGGCAGATGAACTTCATGGAGTACTTTGGGCGTACAGAACGACCCCACGAAGAGCGAATGATGAATCCCCCTTTTCATTAACATTCGGTGCGGACGCTGTAGTCTCAGCAGAGATTGGTGTCCCTACACTCCGGCGACAACTATCATTCAAAAATGAAAGTCAAAATCATGAGATGATCAACAACAGTCTGGATGTGCTAGATGAAAGGCGAGATAAAAGCTCTGATTCATATGGCAAACTATCAATAATCTGTAGCAAATTATTATAACTCAAAAGTTCATCCTCGAACGTTCAACGAAGGAGATCTCGTGCTTCGCAAAGTATTCCAGAACACTACCGAACCAAACGCTGGAAAGTTGGGAGCAAACTGAGAAGGTCCTTACAGGGTCATAAAAGTAATCCGATCGGGTGTTTATCGCCTTGAAATGATCGATGGTGTAGAAGTGCTTCGAAGCTGGAACTCGTATCATCTTCGAAAGTATTACATGTAATTTTTGCAATTTTTGTCAAGACTTGTAATTTTCTATTCTGAACTTCTGTAAAGGCTAGATCCATTGCAGCATACGTTTGATACAATATCGAACCTGTAGGTCTAAGCCTAAGACTATTTGCGTCCATTTGAACTACGTTCGACTTGATCCCTAAACATTGGATACGTAGGCAGCTCGTATACGCTTGTATGATTCCAGTCACAACAATCAGACAACTACATTGTAAAACTAAACTACGTTCGACTTGATCTCTAAACATTGGGTACGTAGGCAGTTCGTATATGTTTGTATGAGTCCAGTCATAAAAATCAAAAAATTACATTGTACAATCAAATTACGAATGGCTTGATCCCTAAACATTGGGTACGTAGGTAGCTCATCACATATGAATGAGTGCAGCTACTTTTCCTAATAAAAAACGTGTTCTTTATACACTTTATCCAAGTTCTCGACAATGAACATATATTTTCAATTCCTTAGTGTCCAATCTAAATGGCACACAACCTTGACGATCATTAACTACATGGTTAATGTTTGAAGGTTCATTGTTCGTCATTACGAACTATTTGATTCATCATCGTACGACTTTTTGTCATAATTATCGTAGCATAACCAATGCTCGATTCATCATACAACATACAATGGTTCGCATCAACTTCACACAAGCAAAAGATGTGAATAAAAATTCTAAGTTTTTGATTAGTAGATAAAATATAATTGTCTACAATTCAAAAATGAATAAAAAATAAAAGACACTACAACTATTGAATATTGTAATCTACTGCCGTGTCTTACAGTCTTCTGAAGGATTGGCATGGATAGGGGGCTCGACGTCAGGAGGTCCAGGCTGTGTCGGTGCTGGCGCAGGAACGGATGATGAAGTTCCGGTTTCATCGAGAGAATCCTCATATAGCTCGATCTCTTCATCGACTTCAGCATCAACAATGAGTCCTTGTTTATACTCCTTCAACAGATCGTAACGAGCCTTAAGGGTTGCCCTCTCATACGCGTCTTTAATCCCAGCGATGAGCTCAGAGTTATCAGCTTCAAGTGTTTTAATTCTGGCCAGCGCCTCGTCATATCTATCGACCATGACCTTCATCATGTCCGACCCCTCCTTTGCTGATTGCAAAGACTTCTGAAGCTCTACCATCAATCATTCAGCGCTCGCCTAGACATCTTCGAACTTTCGTTCGATGTTCAGCAGTTTCTCCCCACGTTCCATGTCTTTGTCTTCGAGCTCCTTTATTCGAGCCTTCTGTGCAACAACTCTATCAGTTGTTCGATAAAAAAGCCCCATTGCTCGAATATTGACCTACAGCATAAAGACAGGTTCAAAGATCATTAAAGACAATATTCAGTGTGGGGATCCAAATTTGTTAATTGTAAATTTGTACCTTTAAACCATCCCATAGAAGGTCATCGAGATGGTTTTGAAGTCGACCTTCGTACATGATGTTGGCGTCCGCTTCTGAAAGAAGTTGACGCACAAGTTCAACGCCCGCTTTCCTGTCTTCAAGCAGACTCAGTCTAGGTGGCAGTTCCACCTCCACTTGCTGGTCCCCTTGATGGTCAGCTCGAGGTTCGATGTCCGGTTCTGGAGTCGCAACCTTTGACTTCTTATTCCTCTTCGCCGGAACTTTCCTTTTAGCTTTCTCGACTGCCTTCCTTTTCTTGGCAAGAGGTGAAACAGGCTTCGCTGGGGGTTCCGGAGAAGACACGATGATGGGAAAGGGCGCAGGCTTGTTGCCCTTAACAACATTTTCTGATGCAGCTGCAGCTGCCTTCACAACTTCCTTCGATGCCTTCCTCTTGGCAAGTAGATCTTTGGGGTTTGGGAACTCCATGTTCATTGTGTCCAAGGCGAATTCTGCGATTAAAGCTTCGTCGTCAGTGAGCGGTTCGATGAACAGTGGAGTACCGAAGAGTCTCCTCAATGCTCCTCTGATCACGAATGGCCAATCAACCTAGGAAGGAACTCATTTAACAATACCTGATGGGATTTCGATGAAATCCTTCCAAAGGCTCGATGCTCTGAATCTTTTTGGAACGTTGATCTCGTCCCACTCTCGATTTAGCAGGGTAAGCAAACGTTCGAGCTTTTCCTCGAATAAAAAAGCCTTTGAAGGTGGCTTCTTTAGCTCCTTGCCTGCAACACAAAACATCAAATTACATAATGATATGAGCAATTCATTTAATCTTTGACGTTCTTTGTTTGACACTTACGAAGACTTCCCCATAAAGGGTAAAATGCATTGGCTAAACCCCCCATTGACTTTTCATTCACATACATGAAAAAGTAATGGTCCTGTCAATATCTATCAGTATTCTTCATCGCGCCAACTACTTGCTTCTTCCTTCTGGGATACATTGAGTATCGACCGTGATCCTTGGAATTTTCTTGGGGGTAATAAATCGCAAGTATGTCATCTACTGAGAGTTCGACGCCCGCTTCGCCTGCCAGTACGATCAAACCCAAGAAAACCCTCATCCCATTTGGCATCAACTAAGGAATGGCAAGTTGATAGTGATGCATGCACTGAACGAGAAGAGGAGGAAAAAGGAGTCGAAGTCCGCACTCGAAGTAAATGGTATACATACAAATCCACCCCTCCGACACTGTGTCCGCTCGTTCATCTTTAATGGGGAGGCGAAGCTAGACTTCGTTCGAAAACCCGAATCGACCCTAATATCGAACAAGTCTTCCTCCGTCAAAACTGATCAAGGTTTTGACGTTCGAAGAAAAGATTCAACGCTCAAACGTCGAGGAGGCTTGGTTAATCGAGCAATCGGAGGAATTGATAAAACCTTAGCTCCTGATGTCGTCGTCGGTCGATTCCTTTCTGACGCTTTGCTACTTGTCCCTGCATCCCTTCGATTATGTTCGAATTCATGTTCGAATCTCGAACGATGAATGGTCGATGTCAATTCATCATCGTCAGAACTGCTATCACTGAAGTCGGTGCTCATCGATTCTACGTCTACGTCCTCGATAATCTGTTTCTCCTTATCTATTGGTTTACAAACCAAATTTGAGATGTACGATGGAAGGACTTCGGATCTAAAAACTTATACTAAATCAAAACCCTATGAGGCTTGGGATGAACACGAAGAATAGCGAAACCAAAAACTCAGAAAAACTCAAAAAATCCCCTCAACCAAATCACTCACCCAAAAGAAATGCAGAAAAACTAACCAGAAAGATTTGGAAACAGAACGAAAATCACTTTACCAAACCAAATTTACTTTAAACGGAGGAGAAGAAGAAAAGAAATCTTGCCTGAAAATTCGAAGGTCTTAGAAACTCTCGGGTTCTGAGTTTTCGAATGCTCCAAATGTAGAAATAGAGGAAGAGGAGGGGTTATGCGAAACGTTATATAGCTTCGTGATGCAACTAACGGTCCTGATTCTCAGACGTCGCCTGATCAAACGGCGTGAATCACGAAACTTTTGGCATTCTTGCTTAAAGATCTTACGTCACAACGGTTCGAATTTTGAAAAAAAAAAAGGAGAAGCCGTCGCTTCGAAACACCCAATCAGCACATGCCACGTGTGAAATAACATCTTTCCCTGGGCTCGAGATTTTCCATCATTGTATTCGTCGGTCCGTTCAGATTTCTCTAATCTGATGTAACAAAGACTGATACGATTTTCTCGCTAATAATCAAACATTCTATCGATGATCCATCGCTCGATAGAGTGGGGGGCTATCTGTTGGGGTTAAACTTCGTCTTCCCATAATATCGTTAGCTTTCAAACGTTTGTAGAACGAACGATGAACTCTCAGTTCAAATTTACAATATCTTTATATATTTGGGCCGGACCCAACTTATGATATGACTTCGTTCGATTAAAATTAATAATCATTCGTATGTTTGGGCCGGGCCCAACTTACACCAATTACTTCATTCAGTCATAAACAACGATCGTCCGTATTATTGGGCCAGACCCAATTTACGATCTTAATCCATTCCATCACAAATTACAATCGTTCGCATTCGAATGCTAAATCGATTAGTTCAAACCTGATTTGGCGTACATCAAATCTAACATAAGTCATGAACGATGTATTTACGAGGCCCGGGCTTTCATTCCCTATCATCGTTCATCGCTCGTGCTTGACAAAAACTATAAGGAATGTCCTTCATATCCGTCAAGCCCATTATCGACAATGATGTGTCAGGTCTTTAATGGTAACTGACAAGCCCACGATTGACAATGACGTCACATCCCAGTAACTGCTAAACCCACGATCTGAGATTAAGGTTCACTCCGGTAACCGTCAAATCTGAATCATAACTGACATACTTACACGTGTCACTAAGGCAACAAAGGGAAACCGCTCACGAGTTCAGACCCACTCTTCTTCCTCTATAAATAGAGGAAGACCCCCTTTCAGAAAGGGACCTTTTTTCTTATTTTAACATACACTTACGCTGCCAAAATTCCCTGAGAAAGCAATAATCCATTGTATTCAAAAATACTCATATACAGTGAATACATTACACTCACAGAGGACGTAGCACAATTGGCGAACCTCTCTAATCTCGGTGTTGTTGATTCTCTTTTTATTTCATTTACTTGATTATTTCAATACTTTAATGCTTTGTGAATTTCATCAACGATTTCCAAGGGCCCAATCGATTATCTGTTTTATTCATTTTACTAATTCCTGTTAAAAAATTGACGGTAGATTCCCAGCATCTACAATATCAAAGTAAAAAAAAAAAAAAAAAAAGTGTATTAAAATCTTAATTGCTTATAAAAGAATAGAAAAGCAAGAAGTATAAAAAAAGAACAGATAAGCCCAAAAAAAAAAAAGTACAAGAAAAAGTATATAAATCTTTAAAAAAAAAAAAAAGCATATATAATTTTAATTGCTTAAAACAACGCCCCTCTCTAGTATGAATTTTTTTTTTTTTAAACTCTATCGTATAATTATCATTAATAGTGATGAGAAAATTTTCTTTCTTTGCGAACTTCACAAAATCCAGAATACCACTTATCTATACATAGATCAAATATCCGTTATGAAACCTTTCAAGGCCACTGGGAAGAAGAATTGAAAGAAAAATCTAGCCATAACAGCACAATGCTAAATTATTTGACAACAAAAGCTCCTCATTTCTTTTTCATGGGTTACCCAATTGGGAAAATCTAAAGAAACAATAGATTATACATTGGGTTGGTCTAGTTTACTTCAATCATTGATTTTGAGAGATGAAGTCTCAACACATGTATTTGTTTATTTGAAGATACGTAGGTGATGTTCTAGTGTCAGTGAAGATATATTTCTTTATTCAACCACAATAAAATAATAAACTCCATACATGATATCTTCATTTTTCTTAAATTGAAGCTTTCTTTAAGTTGAGATTATTTTTTTACTAACACTTTGGAACATCAAAAGTCAACAAAAATTTTAATTAATTTTTAAAAAGTTAAATAATTCTGACCAAAAAAATTAGTTTTAACTGATAAACTAAATTTGTGTTTAGTTCATCAATTAGAGATAAAATTTTTAAATTAAAATTTATTAATTTTTTAAAAATTAATTATAAATTTTATTAATTTAAAAAAAATAAAAATTAATATAAAAAATATATTTTAATTAAAATTAAATTAAAATATCGAACGAAACATAAATAATTTTTCAGTCTAGCCGAGTCGACACAGGCCGAGCTGAGGTTTTTTTTTTTTTCTCTCTCTCTCTCTCTCTCTCTCTCTCTTTATTTTGGATGTGTCGGGTGAGATTGGCTCATTTATGACGCATGGTATAATTCTAAGGCATTTTGGAATATCCATTATCCATTCCCAATAAAGCCATTCTGAAAATTGGGGAAAAATGTGCTTTGTTGGCCAGCTGTCTAATTGCCAGCGTGTCATACACGCCAAGGTCAAAAAATGTGGGAGGGGCAAATTTGGAAAATCAATTTCAGCAGCAAATGAACATGGTCGAGTGGGCCGTTTTTGTTCATTCAATTCAAAGGTTATTGGTGGGAATTTAACTCTTTTGAAATTGACACCCAAGGGCTGTTTATAGTACAATATTCGAATCTTGTTTTTGGGATATTCTTGGACTTGGAACCTATACTTCATCGTCTAGGTAAAATGGTCCTATAATTCTCCCCCTCCCACCCCCCCCCCCCCCCCCCCCCCCCTTTTTTTTTTTTTTTTTTTTTAAATCTTCATTTTCGTTATAAATACATATACATATATATATATATATTGACGTTAAAATGTGTAATAATAATTTGAAATAACTCTCTTGGTATTGTATTTTATTGTCATTATTATACTAAAAAATGTCATATTACACTTTTCATTTTTATATATCATAAATTTATAGTAAAGATAATTTTTGTGAATGATCGAAGATGTTTATGCTATTTTCACCCATAGGTTAAAGTACTTAAAGAGATCTTAGTAGAAATTAAAAGGAAGGTAAAAGAAAGATTTTGTAAATGAATCTAACGTGGGGAGTGAAATAAAGGTGGAGGGGTTCCTAGTAAATATGAAAAAAAAAAAAAAAAAAAAAGTGCAAAGCTTGCAGATTTTTAGGTTTCTTCCTTTGTTTCAAATATTCTATAATTGAATTGATTCATTTTGATGCGAAAAGTGAGATAGAGTTAGATATTTGTCGTCAATGCAGAAAAAGTTAAAAAAGCCGATGTGGTTTTTTCTTGTTTGAAAGGTACGCTACAATAAAGATATACTAAATTAAGTGACGTGACGGAGTGACTTGAATATTATATATAGTGTTTTCAAATAGGAAAAAAGCTAAAAAGAAAATACTATACAATAAATTACCTTCCTCAAGCCGGGTTCATTTTTTCTAATGACTTCGTAACAATATAGTATTTGTTTACGAGGCAATTATGTACCTGCTTTAGCCAATAATAATGATTTTTATAAAGTCTGATACAAATTATAATCCCAAATATTTAGTATATGGAACCAAATAAAGAATAAACCAGCAAATACCTTCTATACAAAATTAAGTTAAATTGGTTTTTTTTTTTTTTTAGAATCTTATTGAATTTTTTTTTTATATCCGCTATATTTTTAGTTGTCAGAGCTATAAATAAATTATAAAAAAAATACTTTAATGCATGTCATTTACAAATGATCATCCATTTCAAATTCTAACTACAATCCTGTTTTCCTGTTATAATGTAACCGCGATTAGCAGCTAATAGTGAATGGTATATTACAATTAAACTCGACAAAACCTCATTTTATTTTCAACTACGGATAATTTTATGGATGTATGTAAAATGTGAGAAAATACATGCTTTCCAACTCTACTATTATCTTTTAATTTTTTGTTTTTGTTTTTAGGAAATACTCTTATGTTTCCAAAACTACAAAGATTTGTTTAGCACATAACGATACATATGTTTAATTTTAAATAATATCCACGTGAAGAAATCTTGTACGTAAATTAATAATTATACGTATTTTCTAACACAATATCTAATAGATTAAACTTTTTTTTTTCCGACTGATAATTAGTTTTTTATTTTCTATGTTTCAACAAGAAAACGGCATACATGACAAGCATTAAAGAACATGTGAGATGCATCAAAATCATATCCAAAAGAATCGCATGTTTATTGAAAATTTAAACAAGAGTATAAAGAAATAAAGAAAGAGATCTAGAAGTAATTGGATGAGCATATTCCTCTAGGGTCCTAATTTTATTCTTCCACATCCCAAGTCTACCATCCAATTGAAAATCTGGTGGTCCATCCGCGTTTTACTCTCAAATTTCCCATTCACATTTAATTATTTTATCTCCATTGTCTCCATCATATATATTATAAAAATTGACTCCAAACAATTGGTTGTAACTTGTAAGATATAGCAATTTAATGCTACGGGCAATTTACTTAGAATAATGCTAGCAAATTTAATTCTAATTCTAACTTTTAGAAAAATCTGTTGGAACACTATTGGTGTTGAAAAATCACAATTATTAAAAATGAGGTTTCTCATTATAAGACTTACCACCATCTATAGTGGGTGAGATTAAGGGTTAGTGGTGTCTATTATTATTTAATTTTTAAATATCAACATATATATCAATTGATAAAGAGATGACATTTTTATCCATATACATGCCCTTAATGAGACGTGTCTAGAGATACTATATAAGTATGGGATGAGTATGAGATTAAGATTAACCCCCAGTCGGGTACGGGACTGAAGCGGAGGGGCGGGAGAGGGAGAAGCTCCTTTGCACCCGCATCCGCCCTGCTTATATACATACACCCTTATAAATATATGTATAATATGCATATATTTATTTATTTTATTCGAATACAAAAAGGAAAACACCTTCATTAAAAAAAAGGGAAAACTATTTCTAATCTTGATTTTTTTTTTAATATATTGCTAAATTTTTGTGAAAAGTTTAATATTGAAATTTGTTTTGAGGGTTTTTTTTTTTTTTTTTAAATTCTTAATGGATAAATGGGTATCTCGGCAGAGATTACTCGTCCCCACACCCATCTTAAATTAAAGGTATGGGATGGAAACGAGAGGTAAAAAGAGGAATGGATATGGGGGTGGAGGAAGTATACATACTCCCATTTCGTCTCATTGTTATCCCTGTTAATAAATTGTGCTTCTTTTAATGAAGAGGAATTTTAGAAATTTATCAGATTAATTAATATTAAAAAGAATTTGTAAACATATCAAATTAATTAACATTAAGAGAACTATATTTACAAACAATAATGACAACTCAACATCGTATAAAATTAATATAAAAAATTATATAAAAATTTAGATCCCAAACATTACTCAAACGCATGAACTCAATATTATTAAAAGTTTTGGTGCAAACTTTGAAAAGTTTATTTTGGCTGTTCACAACAATGACAGCTCAAGAAAATAAAATTGAGAGAGAGAGAGAGAGAGAGAGAGAGAGCATCTTTTCAGTTTCAAAGTTTTTATTTTATTTTTTATTTTTTAAGTAATAGCATCCTTAGGATTAAAGCATACTTTTATCAGATATACTTTTAGCCAATGCCCTTTGAGTGGCGGTGTCTTAAAGAAAGAAAGAAGAAACCAAAATGTTGTGTACTTAGCATTTGTTCCATATTTTGTTTTCTCCCATATCGAATCTATGCAGATAACATGTCTCAGCATTTCTTGGTCATTCAAACAAGTTTAATTAATATAAAATTTAGACTGTGGAAAAAATACATTTGGAGGTTGTTTTAAATAATGGGATTTTGCCCAAGTTGTTCAATGAATATATATTATATTATTTATATAGTTAGCATATATATATATATATATATTGCTGGAATATTTTGGGTATATATCGTTGAGTGATTAATATCTCACGTCAACACATTGACTTTGTTAAGAAGATTTTTGGGATATTCTCATTATGGGAATATAGATACCTTTTCTTCAATATTTTGTTTAATTCTTTATATTTATATAATCTTTTCCATTAAGGAATAAGTAACCGTCTACAGACTTTTCAAAAATAAATAATATAAATAAATCTAAGGTCACCTTCTACACATTTTTTTTCCTTCTCATAACTTCTACTCAAAATCTATGTACATGGGTATACAACATTGTTTTCCTTAAAATCCTCTGAACTTTTAATGTTGACAATTTATCTCTTAAATTTTATAAATTATTACAATGTCCCCCATTTTGTTGTAACTTCACCATTAAATTGAATATTTGGATTTGAATTTTTTGCATTAGGATTTGTATTAGATTCGACAATAATTTTATCAGAAATGTGGTTTTCATCTTCACGAGACGTATATGGGCATTTCATGATCAATTTAACATGAAAAGCATAATGGTGTACGATATTGCATCAATTTAGAAAATTTATAGAGTAAATTATCAAAATCAAAAGTTAATGAGAGATAAATGATCGAAAGGTGACAAGTTTCAAGGCAAAAATGCTAAACTCTCAAATCTACATTAATTATTGTTTACACGCTATAAAAGCAAGACATTCCCAATAAAACGATCTCTTTACAAAGAGTGGTGAACTGTCACCTTCTATCAAGTTGTATATACGTTTGTGTTTTGTCGTGTTAAAAGGTTGTCCTATTACAATCTACATGCAAAACGTAATATATTTTCTTCATGCAAAGCGTGATACTTGAGAATAAGACTTGTTGTATGGGCAATATTATGCTCAATTTGTACTTAAAAATTGATATGCTATCTAGGTTATGAATACGAGTTTTAAGTTAATTAGGTAAGTTATATACAATAATGGAGATATTATGAAAGTATATGAGATGCTGACTTGCTTGTTAAGAAGAAAGAAAAGAATTGACGGTACATAGTATGCATAATACATCAATTACTAGTGTATTTTTTCTTGTTTAGCCCGGAAAAATGGGTGATTTGGAAAAGTGACATATTTTAAAGAGGAATAAAAATAATGTTCTTGTTTTTGTTTTTAAAACTTGGGAGTGGGGGATTCGAAATCTACACCTTGTTGTGGAGACGTGTGAAATTACCACTATTCTATACATGCAATCACAAACGATCAAGTTTTTTAAACTGTGAAAATAACTTCTTTTTTATTTTATTTTAAATATAGTTCTCATATTAAGTGACTTAAAATAAATTAGCTAGCTAAATATTACATTTACTAACAAAATAATTTGTAAATTTGAATAAATATTACATTTGCTTATTAAATTAATCAGTAAATCTCTTATTTACGGAATATAGTCATGCCTTGGATTGACTTAGGGCAAGAGAAAGGAAATCATAGAAAACGTCATGCCGTGTCATATTATTATTTTGGAGTGTCAAGTATATCCTTAAGATACCGATTGGTAATCATCAATACCCATTGTGATACTTCTCGATTATTGGCCGATAACAGTCGATATCAATAAAACATGTTATTATAGCGATGACTGATGATCGTACCACTAAAGCTTTTCTCACCAATATATGAAAAGCATATATTGGTGGTCGGGTTTAGGGGTCGGGGTCGGTTTCGAGACAAGGATCGGGTTTGGAGATGGGCTTGAGGGTCTATCAAGTTTTAGGACGATGGTCAGGGTGGAATTTTGGGGTCGGGTTTCGAGATGGGGTTGAAAATCAGGTTTGGTGGTTGGGATACGGTTTCAAGATGGAGGTCGAGATAAGGATTAGGACCCAGGTTTGGTTTCAAGATGGTGGTCGGTGTCAGATTTTGGGATAAGAATTTGGGACGGGTGGTCGAGTTTGGTATGGGGGTCAAGGTCGGGTTAGAGGATCGAGGACTGGGTCGGGTTTAGTGTTTGGGTTCAGGTTTTAAGACAAGGGACGAGGTCAAATTTGCGGGTCAAGGTCAGGTTTCGAGACGGGGATCGGGTTTCAAGGTTAGGGTTAGGGACGGGTTTCGGGATTGGGTGGCGTTGATGGTTTTTGAGGTTGGGGTTTTGTTTTGGGACGGAGGTTGAGGTCGGATTTCTATCCTGAAACCAGATCCAATCTTATCATGAAATCCGACCCAGAACCAAACCCCGACCCCGACCTTGAAACCTAACTCTGACCCCGACACCATTCAGAAACCCGAACTCGACCTCGACTCCCGTCCTGAAACCCAACCCTAACATAAAAAACCAATCCTAACCCCGACCACGACCCGAACCCCTAAACTCGACCCCCATCCCGTAATCCGACCTTGAAACCCAACCTCGACCCCGTATTGAACTTGACCTCGACTGAAATTCAAAATTCTAATTCTAATAACCTTCGTCATGTATCGTCGGGTTTCAAGACAGAGGGGGGTTTCAAGTTTCAAAACGGCGGTCGGGATCAGATTTTTAGGTCACGTCTGATATTAGGATAGGCGTTAGGATTGACTTCGGGACAGGGGTCGGGGTCATTTTGTAAAATCGAGGGCAGGATTTGGTTTATGGTTTGGGTTCGGATTTCGAGACAGGGGAGTGTGTCAAGTTTGCAGGTTGGCATCGAGTTTCGAGGTTGGGGTCGAGGACGGGTTTCAAGACCAAGGAGCATGGTTGGGCTTCGGGGTTGAGGTTGGGTTTTAGGACGGAGGTCGTGGTCGAGTTTCTGTCCCGAAACCCGACCCAATCCAGTCCACGATACGTAACTCTGATCCCAACCCCGTTCGAAAACCCAACCCCAACCTCGATTGTCATCCCTAAACTTGACCCCAACCTCAAAACCCGATCCCGATCCCGACCCCGTCCTGAAACCCGACCACGACAAGAACCCTGAAAACTGACACACTTAACAAAACCCGAACCGACACATGTCTCGAAGCCCGACCCGACTCCAATCTAGACCCCGTCCCTGATACCAATCCCAAACTCCATCCCCGACCGAGACCCCCGTCGTGTAACTCAACCTTGCAACCCGACCATAATTCCAAAACCCGACCCCAACCCTTGTCATATAACCCACACCGAAACCCGACCCCTGTCTTGAAATCCGACCAACCTTGAAACCTGAGCTCGACCCTCAACCCCGTACCGAAACTCAATCTCGAGTCTCGTCCCAAAACCAGACTCTTGTAACACTCGTCATGTATCGTCGGGTTTCAAGACAAAGGTCGGGTTTTGGGTTTCAGGACAGAGGTCGGGATCGAGTTTCAAGGTCTCGTCTAGTATCGGGTTGGGGGTTGGGTTCGGGTTTCGAAAAGAGGACTAATTCAGTAGTTGGAGTCAGGTTTTAGGATGGAGGTCGTGATATGGTTTCAGGGTCGTGATCTAGTAACGATATACGGGTTGAGGTCGGGTTTCAGATTCGGCTTTGGTGATTGAGTTTAGGGGTCAGGGTCATTTTGAGATGAGGATCGGGATCTGGTTTGGGGTTTGGTTTGAGGGTCAGATTAGGTTTCGGAATGGTGGTCAGTCAAATTTTGTGGTCGGATTTGGGTGTCAAGTTTGGGGGTTAGAGTAGGATTTCAAGACGAAGATCGAGATCAGGTATAGGGGTCTGGTCAGGTCAGGTTTCGAGAAGGTGGTCGGTGTCAGATTTTGGGGTCAGAATTCAAGACCAGGGATCGGGTTGGAGGGCCGCGTCGGGTTTTGAGGTCGCGTCAGGTATCGGGATAGAGATCGAGGTCGGATTTCGGGACATGGGTGGAGGTTGGGTTTTGAAATAAGAGTTTAGGTCGTGTTTCTGTACCGAAACCCGATCCAATCCTGTCTCGAAGACCGACCCCCGTCCCTAAATATGCACCAACTTTAAAACCCGATCCCGATCCCGATCCCGATCCCGATCCCGAAACCCGTGTAAAGACCCAACTACGTAGGCCGTTACCATACTTACTTAAATTAAATCTTCGTTTGAAAAATAAGAACTTACTGAAATTTTAAAATACATTTTTATTCTTTTAAAAGCACAACGTAAATAAATAAATCCATATTCATTTGGGTAAACTTTACAATGCTTACACATTACTTGTTTAACAAATCATAGAGTCTCACCTAATCCTTACTTTTATCTAAAGTATAGCATGATGCATGGTACAAATTATATAAACATATATGCATATGTTTATAGTTCAAAGAGTTTACGGGAAAGTCTGCGTAGTGGTATCCCACACCGCCCTTCACTTGTCGTATCGTCTCCATGGCCCACCGAATTAAGTTGCAGGCATCTTACCATTTACCTACAGCATAAGCATAAATTATGAGCTTTCGCCCAGCAAGTACAACTTTCTTCCCACAAAATCATTTTAGTAAAAGAATGCATTAACCAATTATGCTTTCTTATGTTAACTTAACATTAATCAATTATATTTTCTTGTTTTAACTAGCTTTGAGCCATTTTCATAACATGAACATTAGTGTACGTACCGTGACGTACATCCATGGATTAAACCACCCTTGTGGCTAGTCGATACGACATAAGGCAACTTGCTTGCCTTCATTCATGAAAACTTGTTCTTAATTTGATTGTACTTAAAAACTTAAACCTTTATTGTTTCTTACTTGAAAACTTGATCTTATTCTTGTCATGTGATTTATTATTAGTGAGCATGCTTTCATAATGTCACAATAATAGAACATAAAACATATGTACATCATATAAATCAATGCATGATTTTTGAAAACATGTAAAGCAGTAAAAACATTTTACCTATGCTGTATGCGAAGTTATACTTACAAATTGTCTTATGCTCTTAGTCTATCGTTCCAACAAGGCACGACAACATGTTATATTATATTCGTATTTTCAAATAGGGCGTAAGAATCATTCCATTCTACCTTAACAATCCATAACATATTCATTTAACCATAAATCGGTCTCCAAACCGACTACCATCCGTCTTAGAATTGTTATTTTTACTTAAATAACTTGGGCCTATTTTTTATTATCATTTCCTTTTTCTCAAAAATACCTTGTTTTCTTAGAAAACACCTTATTTACTTGAAAAATATCTTAGCTTCATAAATCAAGTATTTCTTGATACAATACTTGAAATTACCCTTTAAAAAAAGTCATTTGTGAAATTTCAAATAGATTTAAACCTCTTTGAAACTTATCTTCATAAAACCATTGTTTCTTTTAAAAGAGTCATAAAACCCTGGAAACTAATTTTTCCAGATAAAAACAGTCTTTTAAATTGTATGTGTGCAGGAATTTCTACTTTCATGCCCAGTTTTGAAAATTCAATTTTATCTTTAAATCGGTTTGGAATTTGGAAAAGTTTTCTTCACGGAAGTTGTAGATCTCATCGGAACCTACAACTTTTGTTTTTGGTCCGAAACTTAAATCCATCTTTAACTTGCTCGTTTTTCTCCTTGAAGAATTATGGCCATGTACAATACCTGGACCGGCCAATTTTGAAAACTCATAAAAACAAAGACCTTTGTAGCCATTTTTTCAAAAACTGTCCACGTTGCCCCCTAGGATTTTCTGTTTCCAGAAAATTGTCCAAATTATTTTCAAAAACCGACAGTTTATATTTTGTTGATTCTTACTTAAAATCCGTGCACACTACCTCAAACGGTCGAAACCGTGAGCCTACATTAACATGCAGTGCATAGGATTTGCTTTTAAAATCTAACATCACTTATCTTATGCACTTGAAAAACACAACATTGATAACTTGCTATTTTTACCAACTTGTGTCTTTAGGTTGATTTTTTTTTTAACCAACATACATATAATTATTCACATAACCATCATACATAAAATATCCATATTTAACCATGTGAGAGCATAATCACAAGCACATGGTGAGCACACATAACCTCAAAACTCATCCTAGAGCATAAAATCAAACACATGCTTAGAGCTAGCAAATAAGATAACTTAAGCATAGATCTAGCATAAACCAATCATATAAAAACCATAATATAGCAAAATAAGAAACATGAGCTTATGCTCTTACATCTCATAACTTGAAATACACATAAATTCATTAATCAAAGCTTAATGAAGATCTTAGTTAAAGGATCAAGAATAATACCTCTAAAGCTTGGAAAGATTGCTTCTAGACCTTGGGATGAGATAAATTTTTGCTCTCTACTTCTCCACACCACAACCGGCCACCCTATCTCTCTCTCTCTTTCTCTCTCTCTTTCTAAGGGCTAGAGAGGAAAAAGTTTGAAGGGAACTAAAAGTTGAGAGACTAACTAAATAATCCAACTCTTCACCACCCACCTCTATTTATAGGTGGAAATTCTAAAACTATCCACAATTTTTTTTTTTTCCTTCACCTTTCTTGAATTACATATTTGGCCTTAAAGACAAAAATTTTTGTCTTCCAAGTCGTCAGAGTGGCCGGCCATGTGGAGAGCTTAGACCAAAAAAAAAAAATTTTCTATATTTCTTTCCATAAAATCCATAAATCCCAAAATTTGCATAATTATCTATAATGACTTGGACTCCAAGTAGGGCCATGTTTGACACTCCCTCCAAATAAGCAGTCAATTTCCTTAATAATCCAGATGGTACAAATATTGTTTTAACTATCAACAGTACAGTAATATAGAACTACAGTCCAGAATTTATCTGCACATAACTGGACCGTATATAAGTTTTTCTAAGGACTTGAAGCTACTTAGGGTTCGTTTGCCATACCAACTCAAACCATTCAACTCAAACTTTTTTTTTGTCTTTTTCCCAAAAAGTTTTTTGTTTTTTCTGAAAATTCAAAAAAATTTACTATTCAAACTTAAAAATCTCAACTCAAACCGGTGAACCAAACGAACCCTTAGTCCTCATTACTCCAAATGTTATTACTGATCATTCTGGAGCATTATTAATCCTTATTCTTAATTCTGCATCAGTAATGATGGTCGGTCATAGTATAATTTTAATATTGCTTATTATACTGCAGTACCGTCTTAATCATGTCATAAATTTTTTTTCCTGGTCATACATTGGCCATGATAAAACCATAAATCATGATCTGCCTTTTTTTTATCATAAGGCCTCATACTTAAACTTAAACTATCATTGAGTCCTATAACACTATAAGAACTTGAACATATTTTGGTAATCAGATCATGAGTTTCCTATTGATATCTATAATTTTTATGAAACATTACAATAATACTTAATACGGACTTAAATTTATATATATATATATATAAAGAAATCATGAGTCTGAAAAATTTGGTTATTACAACCCAACTACGACACGAACCCTGACCTGACAAACGTTCCGTAACCCGACCCCAAATATGAGCCCTAAGCCTGTCCTGAATTCCTACCTCGACCTCCCTCCCCAACCCTAACCTGGATCTCTTAACTCAACGGCACAACCCGATCCAAGTTCTGAAACCCGACCCCAATCGTCGTCATGAAACACACTCCAAAATCAAACCTTGAAATCTGACCTCGACCCCGTACCGAAACCAGATCTCGACCACGACTCTTGTAACCCTCGTCATGTACCATTGGGTTTCAAAATAGGGGTCGAGTTTCAGGTTTTAGGACAATGGTCAGGAACGACTTTTGAGGTCACGTCTAGTATCGAGAAAAAGATCGGGGGTCAAAGTTTGGGACGGGGTCTAATTCGGCGATGAAGTCAAGTTTCAAGATGGGGGTCGAGATCAGATTTTAGGATGGGGGTCGTGGTCAGGATTTGGGATGGGGTCGAGATTAGGTTTGGTGGTCGGGTTTAGGGGTCAGGGTCGAGGTCGAGGTCGGTTACGAAACGGGGGTTAGAATCGGGTTTGGGGCTGGGCTTAAGGGTCGGGTGAGGTTTCGGGACGGTGGTCAAGGTCAAATTTTGGGGTCGGATTTAGAGATGGGGTCGATTTAGGGTTTCAAGACTAGGGTCAAGATCGTTGTTTAGGGGTCTGGTCAGGTTTCGAAACGGTAGTCGGGGAATTTTAGGTCAGAATTTATGACGCGGGGTTGGGGCCAGGTTCGGGTTAGGTTTCAAGATTGGGGTCTGGATCAGGTTGGGGGTCGAGGGCGCAGTTGGGTTTTGGGGGTCGAGTTCAAGTTTTGGAGTCTGGTTTCGAGACGAGGGTCGACGTTGGGTTTTTGGGACGGTGGTCGATGTCGGGTTTCTGTCCCAAAACCCGACCCCGACCCTGAAACCCAACTCCGACACCAACGTCTGTCCCTAAACCTTACGCCAACCTCAAAACCCGATCCCCCGAAACCAAACCACATCCCGAACCCCAAAATCTGACCAATTTTCTAATACCCAACCCGACAATAATCCCAAAACCCGACCTGGCAAACGTCCCATAACCAAACTATGACCCCCATCTTGTAACTCAACCCCACAACCCAACCATTCTCGAAACCCAACCCCAACCCTAGTCATGAAACCCACTCAAAAACCCGACCCCCGTCCTGAAATCCGACCTTGAAACTCGATCTCAACCCAATAACCCTCATCCAAAAATCCAACTCTTGTAAAATCTCGTCATGTATCGTCGGGTTTCATGATGGGGGTCGGGTTTCGGGTTTCAGAACAGTGGTTGAGATCAAGTTTCAAGGTCGAGTTTGGTATCGGGATGGAGGTTAGGGTCATGTTTCAGGATAAGGTCTGGTTTGGTGGTTAGGTTAAGTTTCGAAATGAAGGTCAAGATCAGGTTTCAGGGTAGTAATTTCGTATTGAGATTGGAATTGGGATCGTGGTCAGTTACGAAATGGGGGTCAAGTTCGGGTTTAGGGTTGGGTTTAAGGGTCGGATCAGATTTTTTGACATTAAATAGGATCGAATTTTGGGGTCAGGTTTCGAGATGGGGTCTAAATCATGTTTGCGTGTTGGGTTTGGGGGTCGGGTAAGGTTTCAAGACCGGGGACGGGATTGTTGTTTGGGGTAGAATCGAGTTTTGATACGGTGGTTGGGGTCAAATTTTGGAGAACTGGGGGTCGAGGTCAAGTTCAAGTTGGGTTTCGGGACTAGGTCAGGGGTTAGGAAGTCGAGGGCACGATCGGGTTTAGAGGTCGGGTTCAGGTTTTGGGAAAGATGATGAGGTCATGTTTGCAGATCAGGTTCGAGTTTTGGGGTCTGGTTTTGGGACAAGGGTCAAGGGTTGAGGTCGGGTTTCTGTCACGAAACCCGACCTAATCCCATCTCTAAACCCAGCCCCGACCTCGAAACCCAACTCGGACACCGACCCCTGCCCCTAAACCTTACTTCAACCTCAAAACCTGATCCCAATCCCAATCCCAACCCCGTCCCGAAACCCGCTACAACCCAAACCCCCAAACATGACCAGCTTCCTGGAATCCGACCCTACACAAATCCTAAAACCTGACCTCAACCCCATCCTGTAAACCAACCTCGACCTTCACCCGTCCCGAATCTCAACCCCGTCCTCTGTCCTCGACACTGAAACCTAAACCTGACCCCAGTCTCGTTACTCGATCTCATCTCGTATCGGGTCCAATTCCTGTCTCGAAACCCAACCTCGATCCCTAAACCCATCTCAAACCCCGACCGCAACTTCAACCCCGTTTGAAAACCAAACCCAGACCCCCATCCTGAAACCCGATTTTAACCTCGACCCACAGCTCGAAATTTGAACCCAACCCCCATCTCATAACCCAACCCAGACCCCATCCAGAAACCCGACCTCGACCTAGACCCTATACCAAAACCCGATCCCGATTCTCATCTAGAAATCCAACTCTTGTCAATTCAAATTCAAAGAAAACAACCACAACTTATACTCCTATCAAGGAGTTCACATTACTTAAATCCAACACGCACGAAGGATTAACAATAAGTTGCTCTTGCAACAAAACAAATGTTATTATATACATGTGTGTGTGCGTGTATATATATATATATTATCAATGTTATTAACCACTCCTATATTTCTATTGCTAGTACTAATACTACTATGCTACTTACTACAACTAATAGTACCGCTACTGTAACTAGCTATAAGTACTGTTGTTGTCTACTAGCTACAACTGTTAATATTAAACGATTGCTACAACTACTATTATTGAAATTTGTATTACTGTAATTGCAATTATTGTCATGACTAATGTGTACTATGTATGTCAATTATTGTAACTGCTACAACTTTTTTACAGGCTTGTTATTTCATTAGATACAAAGGAAATCTAAGTCTGTACTATGTATGTCAATGTAAAATACATAATCTGATTTATCAGAATATGTTTGAGTCCTTATAAATTATAAGACTTAATGATAGTTTATTAAGCTAAGTGTAAGGCCTTATGATGAAAAAGACAGATTTTTGATTTATGATTTTACCCTGGCCAACGTATGACCATGATAACTCATGACTTGAATTAGACGGTACTGCAGTATAATAAGCAGTATTGAAATTATACTGTGACCGACCGTCATTACGGATACAGAGTTAAGAATAAGGAATGGGTCACTCTTAAATAATCAGGAGTAATATTTGGAACAAGCAGGACTAAGTAGTTTCAAGTCCTAAGAAAAACCTATACACGATCTAATTAAGTGCAGATAAATTCTAGACTGCAGTTCAGTATTACTGTACTGTTGATAGTTAAAACAATATTAGTATTATCTGGATTATTAAGAAAATAGACTAAATATTAGGAGGGAGGGTCAAACATGACCCTACTTGAAGGACAACTCATCATAGATAATTATATAATTTTGGGGATTTTTAAAATTAAGAAAAGAATTAAGTGGAATTATGAAAGGATTTTTTAGCCAAAACCCTCCACATGGCCGGCCTACATGGGGACATAGAAGGTTAAATCTTGCATTTTAGGGCCAAATGTGTAATTCAAGGAGAATTTTAGAGAGAGAGAGAGAAAAAAAAAAAAAAAAAAAAAAAAAAAAACAACAACAACAACTGTGAGAAATTATTAAATTTTCGCTCATCCCAAGGTCTAGAAGTAACATTTTCAAGTTTTAGAGGTATTACTCTTGATCCTCTAACTAAGAATTTTATTAGATTTTGGTTTGAGGATTTATGTGTATTTCAAGTTATGGGTTGTAAGAGCATAAGCTCATGTTTCTTATTTTTTTCCTTTATTATGGTTTTTATATGGTTAGTTATGCTAGATCTATGCTTAGGTAATCTTGTTTGCTATTCTTAAGCATGAATTTGAATTTTATGCTCATAATCGGAATCCCTAGTTAATAAATAAAACCACTTATACTCCTGTTAAATAGTTCACATAAATTGTAAGAAATTAAAAGAGACAATTCACATTACCTAATCAAAAATCCACGATGAAGGATTAACAATTAGTTGTTCTTTTTGCAAAACAAATATTGCACAGATAATTTATATACATATAAAAAAACTACTTGCAACAAAGCTTATACTCTCATTAAGGAGTTAACACAGATTCTAAGAAATAAAAAGGGATAAATAATTAGAATCTCTCAGTTCAAATACAAAGAAAACACGTAGTTGCAGACATAGCCTAGCAGTAATACCACATATAACTCCATCTCAAAGTATAGAATTTGAATCTTCCCACTCTCAAGTTTAAAATAATAATAATAATAATGAGAACAAGAAGAAAAAACACACAACTTAACTCCTGCTAAGGAATTCACATGAATTGTATGAATTCTAAGAAATAAAAAGAAAAACAATTCACATTACTTAATCCAACATGCGCGATGAAGGATTAACAATTAGTTGCTCTTGCTGCAAAACAAGTGTTACACAGAAAATGTATACATACAAAAAACTATTCGCAACAAAACTTATACTCCCATTATGGAGTTCATACAAATTCTAAGAATTTAAAAGGGATAAATAATCGGAATCCCTCAAATACAAAGAAAACCCACCCTACTTATACTCCTGTTAAGGAGTTCACATAAATTGTAAGAAATTGAAAGAGACACAATTAACATTACTTAATTGAACACTTACGGTGAATGATTAACAATTAGTTGCTCTTGCTGCAAAACAAATGTTGCACAGATAATATATATACATATAAAAAACTATTTGTAACAAAGCTTATACTCACATTAAGAAGTTCACATAGATTCTTAGAAATAAAAAGGAATAAATAATCAGAATCTCTAAGTTCAAATACAAAGAAAACACGTGATTGCAGGCATAACCTAACGGTAATATCACACATGACTCCACCTCCAAGTGTAGAGTTCAAATCCCTCACCCCTAAGTTCAAAAAAAAAACAAAAACAAAAAAAACAAAACACACACAACTTATACTCGTACTAGGTAATACCACACCTGACTCCATCTCAAGATGTAAAGTTTGAATCCCCTCACCACCCAAGTTCCAAAAAAAAAAAAATTATACTCCTACTAAGGAGTTCACATGAATTATAAGAAATAAAAAGAGAAACAATTCACATTACTTAATTGAACACCCACGGTGAATGATTAACAATTAATTACTCTGGCTGCAAAACAAATGTTACACAGATAATATACATATGTATGTTACCAATGTTACTAACTACTCCTATACTACTATTGCTACTATTGATACTACTACTGATACTTACTACAGCTAACAGTACCGCGACCATAACTAGCTACAACAACCGTTGTTGTCTACTAACTACTGTTGCTACTACTACTACGCGACTACTACAATTACCACTAATACTACTATTATTACTACTAAAATGACTGCTACAACGACTACTACTCCCTTTCCTTGTTACTTTTCAACTTCCTAATTGCTCTCTCTTTTCTTCAACACGTCATGCTCCATGAAAGTTTTAAACCCTGTTTGGTAACCGGTCATGTTTAAACTTTTTTTTGTCTTTTTCCCTAAAAGTTTTTGTCTTTTTCTCAAAAAGTTTTTTGTCTTATCTGAAAAGTCAACAAAATTTACTATTTAAACTTATCAATTTCAACTCAAACTTACACACCAAACACCCCCTTAAAAAATTCATACGTTCGTAAACACTGATTAGAAAGAAATGTTTGTAAACAAGTGTAACATTTGACAAAATCATAGATAACTCTCCAAAGAAAATCAGGTTCATTTGATTTCTTAAAAAGTAAAAGTTGTGTGTGACACAAATGAATTGACTCTGCTTTTTTTTTTTTTTCCTTATTTAAATTTAGATTCTAGAATTGTCCTAATAATATGTATAAAAGAAGTTAAAAATTTAGATGTCAAATCATACCTTAAAAGGCAGTTCATCTCCTTCCTACAGCAGCTTGCCCTTGAGCTTCGCCCTGGGCAATTGGAGTTTCATGTCCTAAGATAACATTCACCATGCCACCCTGTCATACAAGTTAATAAAAAAAATGTAATTAGACTAAGAACTCTATTTGAACTAGCAATAAAAAACATAACATTACAAAGATCACATGCACTTACATAAGGTGCATGACCATCACCATTTAGTTTATGATAGGCATAGCATCATTGTTCCCTTCTTTTCTCCACATTTTCCCGCTCTCTTTTTGCCATTCTACTTTTTTTTTCGTTTTAATTCTTTTTGGCATCTCTTTTTCTTTACTTTATTTTTTCCTTTTTTCCTACACCTTCCTTCTGGCCAACAAGCCCTTCTCTGCAAAAATGCTGCAAATAAACCTCAGAAGTAGGCACAAGTACCATTTATTATTCAATGGCATATCTTAAGGCTCACCAAATTAACCTACAAAATAAATATCATGTCACCATCTCAATCTTGAGCACTTAAGTGCTTGTGTTCTATTCTCGCATACCAAAGGTATAGCTAAAAACATGACAACAAAGTTAAACGAATTGAAAATGAAATTATAGTGACAATAAAAGTAAATGAAACAAGTTACCTAACAATATTCCCTCTAGCCTTATGCCTCAACAAATGAACTGACGTTAGACTAAAATCCTAACTATCCTACCAAAAGTCCCAAGTTCTACACCATGAAAATGCTTTCATTCAATATTTTCACTCGGTTACACTTTCTAACTGTCAAACAAAACAACAGTATATTAAATTTAGCAAACAAGTCATTTAAAAAATAAATAATTAAATCAACAGCCTAACATCAAAGATTGTGGGGCATTTCGAACCCCCAAGAATAAAGCTTCTATTTCGTTGCTTTCAAGCTCCACTTATTAAAGAATACAGAGCTATTTTGTACTCCTAGTAGTTTTTTTTTTTTTTTTTTTTTTTTTTTTTTTTTTTTTTGCCCTTTTACTCCACTTCCCCATAAGACAGAGAAACCTAAATAACCAAATTGAAAAATGAATGCATTGACAGAATATAACCACATAGAGTTTGAGCTATACATGCTTTCTTCAAGAAAAGAGTAAACCATGAAAATGCACATAGCTTATCATACCTTCAAAGGAAGCTCAACTCCTTCCCAGCATTAATTTGAGGGAAACCAGCTTGTCCTTAAGCTTCCTCCTGAGCTTTGGAAGTGGTCTCTCCTAAGATAACATCACCGTCACAAGAAACCTGCTAGTGTATAATAAACATTAACAAAAATACAATTTGATAATAATCTTAGAACTAGAAAAACAAAACATAATGGCTAAGAGTGTTGGCAAAAATATAATAAACACAAAGGTTAGCATTGAAATTTTAATTTCATATGTGATAATTTCACTTGCAATATCAAAGCGTTATTGTCTCAAGGAATTTCAACTGATGAGAATCCCGACCAACAGAAGATAATCTAAGAGTGCTATCAAGCAAATTAAGGAAATATATTAACAAGATGAAGTAAAGGTTCACCTACCAATGTAGCACATTCTTCTGCAAGGCCAGGTCCAGTTGCAGCATACAAGCCTGGGCTACTGTGTGCTCCATCCAAGTTTTATTAATTATCCAATTGATGAACATATTAGGATTTTTACCTCACTAATATAAACTGAAAACTTTAATTTTTTATTGCGCTCTCAAATAAAAGTAGCTACATATCAAAGCCTCACCTCATTTGTGGAATTCACAACAATGCGGAACTACAATTCTACTCTAGAATCAAATAAACAAATACAAAGTCATAAGCCTTTTAAACTTCTTGAAACTTCTTTTCAGCTTCAGGATCATCTTTGTTCGTATCTGAGTGGAGTTGTTTTGCAAGCTAAAAGGTAACAATCGAAAAATCAAATAAAAGGATCGATTAAATTTTATATAACACACTATATATCAAAAAATCAAGAAGAGAAATATGTTCTTGGTCATTATAAACATGTGTACAAGCCAAAAACATATTCTATACCTTTCTTTGGTAACTTAAAACACTACAAAATAAAAAAGGGCTTTAGTTAGGATTTTTGTCCTCGCTACAAGTCACTGTTCCTCGGCATATGTTAAGGCAAGGAAAATATTCCTAGCTAAGTCCCCGCTATAGCTGCGCTGCTATAGACTTATAGCGAGGAAAAGTTCATTTCGTCGCTATAGTTAGCAACAACATTTGTGGTCGCTATAGTAAAAACCCGTCGCTATAGGATGCATCTCTTTGGTCGCCTTTGCAAGTTTTAGGGAGTTACAGTGAGAAAAAAATTTCCCCGCTACAAGTATTTTCACAAACTATAGCTAGGAATATTTTCCTCGCTAAAAGTCCCTTTTTTTTGTGATAATATTTTTACAACTAATCCCTGCCGAATCAAGTTGCAATTCGAACACCAACAAAAAACGATAACAAACATACTCATATGCTAGTATATATTTCCTATCTATAAGTCTCCATTCCATTCCAGCAAAAAAAAAACACAAAAAACAAAAAACAAAAAAGGTCTCGATTCCTCAGTATAAGTTCATAACAAGTATTAAGTTCTAAATTTGTATTAAACACATCAAGCTTTACATGTAATAAGAAGTTTTAGGTTCTAGTAAGAAAAACAACAAAGACCTACATTGGTGCAATGATGGCGGCGGAAGTTAACCTTGAGATCAACTCTCAGATAGAGAACCCCTATCAGAGTTTCCATGATATCATGCTCATCCTACCTACACTTCCATGCATACCGATTGCTCTGTTTACTACTTACTTGTCAGCCATCAACAGCTACACTTCCATTGGAGTTCTAAGACTATGCAATAGCAAATAAAGTAATCCCAAAAAAAAAAAAAAAAAAAAAGGGTGTACACAACCATGATCATGTCCTCTACTTGTTGCACAAAGCCAATAAAAAAATAAAAATAAAAAAATAGAAAAGAAAAAACAAACAAACAAACGAACAGATAAAGCTTGGTAATGATTAACAATAAAGGTCTAAAAGAAGGTCTAAAAGCATTGTAAATACTATACAGATATGAAAAGTAAATTCAAGAAACGACAAACGAAAATTGCTAAAGCAAACAAAAAAATAAAACTTACTGAATTATAGTCTCCAAAATTGCTTTGTGCTTAGTTGACTAGTTTACTGCAACAAACCAGAAAAGAAATAAACTAAAGTATGAGAAAAATGCTAAATCAACATAAAGCTTTCCATATTGACTTGACCCCATATCTTCTTCTTTTTTTTTTTTTCTTTTTTTTTTTTTAATGATGTTCTCCTGGATTTCTTATTTTCCTATGACATTATAACCAAGGGAGAGGGGGTCAAAAAAAAAAAAAAAAGAATGAGGAGGAAAATATATGCTACAATGGGCAAGAAGTAGTGAGACGTTTATTTTGCATCAAGGAACTAGTGTATTAAATCTCTCTGTGCCTCTTGAAACATGAATGGAAAGGTATAAGTTCAGCTACAACTCATTAGCCTTTAAAGATCCAAGAGCAGGGCTAGTAAAAAGTTTCATCATGAGAGAAAATTAAGGAACTCTAATAATACCTCTTTTTTTTAGTCGTCAACAGTAAATTCAAAACTTTATGCTTGTCATCACAACTCAGTTTGCATAATCTAGATGCCTTTTCTATAGGTTGAAGAAAGCCAATATATAAACAAACAAATTAAGCCATTGTTAACATTGATACAGATAAACATTAAAGATCCCTAAGTATAAATAATGTTGTTATAAAGAGAGAGAGAGAGAGAGAGAGAGAGAGAAAGAACATGACTAGTCCCAATTGCGAACAAAGAACTTACTTTTTTATAATCTTCAACAAATTCTTTACGCTCGGGTGACCAGTTGATAACTATAGTCTCCAAAACCACTCTTTACACCAAAAATGAAAAAGTTAGAAGATAATCCCAATAGTATATGATGTGAAATAATATTAGTTGTCAATGTAATTATAAGGAGTTAGATAAAAAAGATATATAATAAACAAAGAAAGTGCAAAAACAGAGACTGTCAACAAAACAACTCCATACAACCTTTTAAGAAACTTTTAATTTGAAATTTCATTCTAATTATCCAAATACAATGCATGTAAACCGAGTTTCATCAAAAATTCCTTTTCCATGTCAATTGTTGTTGTCAATAGCAAGCAACTTAATTATGTTGCACAGCTTCAATTAAACACACTAAGCCAGTAAACCCTTGTTAAAATAGTATTAAACAATGATCAAAAATCAAAATTTTCAAGATTGAACTTTAACTAATAGCGTTCAACCATAACCTTAATGGACTATATTCATCAACGCATTAACAGAACATGTAATAAAATACAGGACTAGATATTATCTTTCCTTTTCCATTATTTGTATAAATTTAAGTTAACAACAAACCACAAAAAACTAGCACCAAAAACGTCAAAGCAACAAACACCCAATATATCTATGACAAAAAAACGACTTTCAACAGGGATTAAAGATACAAATCATCTTTTTTTTTTTTTTTTTTTTTTCAATTAAGGAGAAAATAAATGGGGAGAGGGAGAGAGAGTGAGTGAGTTAGAGGGGATTACCATATGTCAGATTCAATAGGCTCGTGGAAAGGGGTACCAAAGGGATTGAATCCTTGATTGTGGGTGGCTCAACCTTGAGGTCTTTTGGACGTGAAGTACATCAAATCTTATAAAATCCTAAAAATAAGTAATGACATAGCTAATTAGCATGAAAATTATGATAAAGCAACAAAGTCATAGTAATCTCTCGAAGCTATGGCTAAAAAAAAAGGGCAAATACCAACAGAAGCTCCATAGTTATGTCAAGTTCACCGAAAAATAAAGTAAAAACAAAGAACTGCTTGATAGTGCACGAAACACCAAATAGTGCTCGATCAAGCATATTCTAGTCTACATTGCTTTTGATATAAACTGTATGTTAAACCATTCATTGTGGTTACAATGACAAAGCTCTAATAGCTCGAGCAGCATTTGCGTTTACAGATCAGGTAGTGGTGGATTTGATTTGATTAGGAAGTGGTGGAGATAGCGAGAGTGATGGCAATGGCTGATAAACCCTAGTTTGTTAGAGAGAGAAGGTCAAGCAATTGAGCATTCAACCATGTTTTATGAGAGAAAATCAAACCTAGAGTCCCACGGCCACGGCAAAGGAACAATCCAGCGACGGCAGGGCTGCGGCTTTGATGGAGCACACGACGTCGACGGGGCGAAAGAGAAAGAGAGAGAGGGGGAAAGGGCTGCTAGCGAACGAAAGAGAGAGAAGGTAGGGCGGCTTGCAAAGGAAAGAGTGAGAAGGCAGTGTGGTGACAGCGACGCCAGCAGTGACGGCGACGACAACGGCGAGGGCATGGCGGCGACAAGTGTTAAGTTTCGTGATGGGCTAGAGAGAGAGTATGTGGGTTTCGAATTCGTAGAGAGAGAAATAACTCAACGAGGTTTTGAAAAACTTTATGATTAATTTCATTAATAACACCTGTGGAAAAAAGATTATTAAAAATAGTATCATTTTTTCTTTTATTTTTAACACTGTCACGTCATGATTTCCTTTTTAGGTGGATGTATAAAAACATATATGCCCTCAATCAACCCTAAACTTCGATTTTTCCCACTTTCCCGCCCCCCTCACCCCCCCTTCCCCCCGACAATATATAAGTCATAGTAGTTCTAAATTTGAACTTTTTATTTTCTTTTTTCTCGTTTTTCTCTCATTGAAGCCTCACGAACCCTCTCTGCACCATTACCCACTGATCTAGACTCACTCTAAGTCCAACAAATCTAACCTCATCTTCGTTCACTCTGCTAAAGTGACCCAAAGCTGCCAGATCTGCTCGTACTTCATTCCAGTAAAGATCTTCCCAGTTCCAATTAGAAAATCTGAGGTAATGCTGCTTCTTATTTGGTTTTATTTTTTACTATATGCTTTAAATGAGTGTGCGTTTTGAATTATATTCTAAAAAATAATTCTCTGTTAAATTTTTGAGGGTATTATCGGTCTCCTGTAGCAGCTGTAGGTAGTAAGTAAGATAGATTTCCTGTGTTTTGTGGTCTTTTATTGTAATTACCATCCGGTCATAATCATTGTGACGAGTTTTTAGATATAACTCAACTCTCGATTTGAACAAAACTGGTCATTTTCATAATGATCATCCGGTCATTATCATTGTGACCAGTTTTTATAAAAAAACTGATCATTTGCATAATGACCATCCGGTCATTATCATTGTGACCAGTTTGAGCTATAAGTCAACTCTCTATATATAAACAAACTGGTCATTCATTGTGACCAGTTTTTATAAAAAAAACTGGTCATTTGCATAATGATCATCTGGTAATTATCATTGTGACCAGTTTGAACTATAAGTCAACTCTCTATATATAAACAAACTGGTCATTTACATAATGATCATCCGGTCATTATCATTGTGACCAGTTTGAGTTATAAGTCAACTCTTTATATATAAACAAACTGGTCATTTTCATAATGACCATCCGGTCATTATCATTGTGACCAGTTCTGAGCTATAAGTCAACTCTCTATATATAAACAAACTGGTCATTTTCATAATGACCATCCGGTCATTATCATTGTGACCAGTTTTTATAAAAAAACCGATCATTTTCATAATGATCATCCGGTCATTATCATTGTGACCAGTTTTGAGCTATAAGTCAACTCTCCATATATAAACAAACTGGTTATTTTTATAGTGACCATCCGGTCATTATCATTGTAATCAGTTTTGAGATATAAGTCAACTTTCTATATAAATTAATTTTCCTTTGAATAACTTGTTGCTGTTTTATTCAGGAATTGATGATGTTTGTGTTTTCGTCAAGTATAATGGTCAATGGGACGGCACTTTGAGATATGTTGGTGACGAAATGAAGGGAATATTGGTGCCCGAGACCGCAACATATGTTGGTCTTATTGAGTTGGTCAGAAGTGCAATTGGAATTAGGAGCCCAGCCAAGACTATAGTCATGAGATACGGTGTTGAACCTGGAATGCCTCTTGTCAGGATACAGTGTAATGCTGACGTTAAATTCTACATACAATTGAAGAAGAAGGATGTTCATGTGCTTAGTAAATTTTCAATTACCATCGATGTATTGGATGAGTCTGCGGCGGAAGCCAGGCCACCGGAGGTAGGGGAAAGCAACCACATAGACGTTCAACGTTCTAGGGAGGGTGGACAGAGTGATGAAGCCATGCAACATGTAGATGACAATAATCTAATCATCTTTCCTCCTCCTTTTCATATCCCTTCTCCCACAATAAGTCTGGATTTGCACACTGAATCTGGAATTGAAAAGCTACATCAAGTATTGAACAATGACTTATGCACGGCCCATGGTGATTGTAATGCCGGGTAAATGAATGTTGCAGATGATGCTCGTCATTCGAACGAGAATAGTATTGCAGCAAGCATTGGAGCCCATTCTATTGCCAATAATACTACATCTTAATCCGTTAATGTACCAAGCAGTGACAGTGTATCCGGCTCAGTAGTTGTTGCTGATTATACACCTGTCACAATGCGCAAAAATTGTATTTTTGAGAACAAAAAGTTACTACAATACCATCTTCATCACGATGCCATGAGTAAACACTATCAATTCAAGGTGAAGAGGTCGAACTCTACTCTATTACACGTGATATGTATAGATAACGAGGGATGTCCATGGCAATTGCGTGCGACTAGGATGAGAGGTAGTGAACTGTTTGTTGTGAAGAGGTACGACGACGTCCATACTTGTTCAATCGAAATCGTTCAAGGTCATCATCGTCAAGCCAAGAGTTGGATGATTGGGGAGTGTGTTAAGATAAAATATTTGGATCCGACTAATACCTCATATAGACCTCGAGAAATTATGCGAGACATACAAGCCGAATTTGGAGTGTCTTTCAATTATCTTAGAGCATGGCGAGGGAAGAAAGCTGCACTAACCAGCTTGAGGGGCGATGATGCAGAGTTATACAATGATATTTTTCCTTATCTTGTTATATATTCATGACTGACATTATAACTTTTATATTTACGACATGTTAATGATTATTTAATAATTACAGTTCTGCCCGCGTGGGCTGAAATGGTTAAGAGGAAAAATCATGCATTCGACATTCACATTGAGATAGACTCAGGAAATTATTTACAATACTTCTACATGTGCTTAGCTGCTTCGAAAAACGGTTGGCCTTATTGTCGTCCAGTAATTGTGGTTGATGGATCAGCATTAAAGGCCAAGTTTGGAGGAATGCTTCTTGCAACATGCGGTCACAACGCAAATGGCTACATATTTTCACTTGCATTTGGTATCGTTCCGTCAGAAAGCAATGAATCATGGAAATGGTTCTTCGAGAAGCTAAGGGATTCAATCGGCATGCGAGAATCTCTTGCTATTGTGGTTGATAGGCATAAGGGTATCGAATATGCAAGCAGCCAACCTCGTGTATCCGGATGCGGTATTCGGTATATGCATCTAACACTTGGCTGCAAACTTGAAGACCAGGTACAAAGATTTCAAAGGCCCTTTGAAGACCTATTTTGACGGTGTATCGAGGTCGTATCTTTTAAGTGAGCACCATCGTCATATGGAATCCATCCGTAGTCGTAACCCAGACATGCATCGATACCTTGTGCAGGCCGATCCTACAAGTGGTCGCGAGCATACTTCAACGGACGGAGGTATGCAATCATGACAACCAACATTGCAGAGTCATTAAACAGTGTTGATCAGAAAGCCAGGTTAATGCCAGTTGGATTCTTAGTGGAATGGTTGAGGGAACTACTACAAAGATGGTTTGTCGAAAGACGTGAAGAGGCCCTGAAAATAACATCGAAACTGGCTCCAAAGGCAGATAAATTGATTCGCACAAACTTCTCATTAGGACTAACAGTAACGGTATGTGATAACAACCACATCAAACATAAATACGGTATATGTCAATTTTTTTCTTAAACTAAATGAGATGATGTCTTATAATTCCCTTTGTTACAGCCGCGGCCAGCTGATCAATTTGAGTACGCCGTCACCAACAATGCTGGCCAAATATAGATTGTCGATATGAGCGAAAGGACCTGTACCTACAGACAATTTCAGGTCGATCAAATTCCTTGCCCTCATGCAATGGCCGTCTGTAACCACCAACGAATTGATCCATACAATTATTGCTCGAATTACTACAAAAAAGATTATCTATATGCTTGTTATTCGTCTGTAGTCCATCCGATTGGCAGCGCAGAGGGCTGGGATGTGCCTGAAGAAGTCAGATCGCAAATTGTGAATCTTCCCAGTACAAAGCTTGGGCCCGGTAGGCCGCGTGTTCGAAGGATTTTGTCACAAGGTGAAGAACATGAGCCTATTCGTTGTGGTAGATGTAATGGTTATGGACACAACCGACAAACCTGTACTAACTCAGTACCCTTACGAGTACGTCCAACAACAAGGTCCCAGCAGTCGTTCACAGCTCCCAGTTCATAAATGCTATGATTTTTTCAGTCATTTTACTTTTATGTTGTATACCAATTTTAGCACAATTGACACTAAAATTGTGCTACTAATTTTAGCACAATTTTAGCACAATTGACATTAAAAATTTTAGCCATAATGTTAATGCTCTGGAGCGTGGGATTTCCCACAAAAACTTAAAAATAAATTTAAACAACATTTTAGAGTAACGGTCATAACAGTTATGACCGTGGTCCCTTTTGTGAAACAAAAAGAATTTAAGCCTCTTTTTCATGGCTCGTTTTGTGATTTGCAGTGCACATGAATGATATAACACGCTCTTATAAGCTAGGGTTAACAGGAAAAACTAAAAAATCAATTTAAAAAAATATTTTAGTGTCACGGTCATAACTGTCATAACTTTAAAATATTTTAAAAAAGAAGCCATGAAGGAATAATTACCAGCTTGATCAGTATGAAAGCAGCCACATTCAGAGCCTTGAGTCACCTATTAGGTAGTCGGGGATTATTGACGCCAACGTCAAACATGAATGTGCATGAGCAGTTGTTCATTTTCTTAACCATATATTCACAAGGCACAACGAACGGGCACGTTTCATATATGTTCCAGCATTCGGGAGAGACAACTTCCCGTTGGTTCTTTACAGTGTTGCAGGTAATTTGTTTGCTAAAGGACGAATTCATAACACAACCCGACTACACAACAGTTCAACTATTGATTCTGGAGCACGCGGACAAATATAGGCCATGGTTCGATGTATGTGAGCTATATAGGCAAAGCACATTATCCCACGAGATATATTAAAGTGATAGAATGTATATAAAATTCGGGATGTTGTATGCATGGTTGTATTGGCGCCATCGATGGCACCCACGTTCCTTGTGTCCCCCAGTGCGAAAATGCTGACGTGTGGATTAATCGAAAAGGGTATCACTCACAGAATGTTCTGGCAGCATGTTTGTTTGACATGAAATTCACATACATGTTGGCCGGGTACGAGGGATCGTGTCATGATGCAAGAATGCTTGAAGAGGCAATAGCATTCCATGGTTTCCCAAAACCTCCACCAGGTAAGCAGAATTTGCATATTTGTGGGATTATTTACATATAATTAAGGCATTAAGAAATATTGAACGTTGACGTAATATTGCGATGTTGCATTTGCAGGAAAATTTTACTTAGCAGACTCGGGATATGCTAATAAGGATTGTTTCCTAAGCCCATATAGACGAGAGACGTATCATTCACCGGAATATTGAAGACGTTGCGTCGGGCTAGGCAACAGGAGGGAAGTTTTCAACTACACGCACTTATCGCTGCGTAATTGTATTGTGCGAACATTTGGTGTCTGGAAGGCACGATTTAAAATACTTCAAAGCATGAACAGCTATCCAATGGAAAAACAAAAAATGATCCCCGTGGCGTGTACGGTTCTGCATAATTTCATACGGATGGTGCAGGTTGGGGATCCCTTACTTGAAGAATATGACGTAGATTGTGTGCCTGTAGGGGGAAATGTCGATGTTAACGCGGATTACGTGTTAGGCGAGGGGATCGATGGGGCTGGCCCAAGCACAGGAACGCAGCCTCATGACTCGAGTAGGGGTGCCATGAATCACATGAAAGATAGGATAGCTGATGAAATGTGGGAAAGATATTAATCATTTCCATGGTATAAAACAACGTGAAAGCATGCCTCAGTTGTATCTAGTTGCGTCAGATATCTGGTGAATTTAGGCATTTACTTGTATTTTGTAAATATTTTTACTGACAAACAAATCAATTTATGTTGATGTATTTTAGAGTTTTTGTTAGAAATTTTACAAAAGCGATTGAAAAAATATCCAACGTTTGATTGGTATTAGTAATTGAGTGTACTAACATATTTTTATTCTTCTTTTAGTGATAAACTACAATAGAATGTTAAATAAATTAAAAAATTTATTCAGCTCAGATTTGTATCATCCAAACAGGGCCCTTTTTTTTTTTTTTTACTTTTCAACTCAAACTTTTTTTACCAAACACTCAACTCAACTTAAACTTTTCAACTCAAATTTTTTTACTAAACACTCAAACTTTTTTACCAAACACTCAACTCAACTTAAATTTTTCAACTCAAACTTTTTACCAAACACTCAACTTTTAAACTCAACTTATCTTAACTCAATCTAAACTTCAAAATCCCAACTTAAACTCTTTCACCAAACTCCCCATAAGTTTTCTGGCAACTATCACTTACAAAGCAACACATATTTTTCAAGAAGGAAATGCAGTTGCTGACAAGCTTGCTTTACATGGTAATCACTTGAGAAATACACAATGATGGTTCTGTATTTCGGACTTTTATTCAATGAGTTTAAGATTAATCTCATTGGATTGCCATACTACCGCTTTCGACTTTCTAGGTAAATGTGCACTCCCTTTTCCCTTCTAGTCTATTTTTCACTGGGCTTTGGCTATAAGGTTTTTAACAATGCATATTTGGATATGCAATCAAAAGTTAGAGTCTTTGACTCTTACTTTTGGGATCATCTCCCGTCAGTTTTGATTCAAATTATAAGATTGAGATGTTTATTTGACTTATGTTATTATTGGTTTGCCTGCGTGTAGCTTATTTTTTTTGGCACATGCGTGTGTAATTTTTTGTTTTAATTTCTCCTGTAAAGTTTTTTTAATTTTTAATTTTATAATATTTCAATGGAATGGGAAAGTGATAAGGGTGCTAAAAGGGTGCCGACCTGATCAAAATATTTTGATGCACCTACTGATTCCTATAACCATCATTCATTCAAAAAAAAAAAAAAAAAAGAAAGAAAGCTAAAAGAAGCAAACTAACAATACAGTACACTTGAACCTTCTTTTATCATCATTTTGTAATTTAAAACTTATGCGTCACTCTACAACTTGTAAATTACAATATAAAATTTCACAACTGTTTTCATCAATTAATTCAACGCAAAAACTTACCACAAATATATTTACAAAAACGGTTGGGGAATCAAGGATTCCATTATGGTTTTCTAAACCGGTGTATTATGTGGACATTAGATGACAACTTTCAAAACCATCGAGAAATGTTCACATTGACGACAGTTTCGAAAAACCTTTGTGGATCCCATAAAAAAAAGAGCATGTCGTACTCAAACATTTGACAATGGTTTTTGAAAAACTGTCATTGAATGACAAAAATTAACCAAAAAAAAAAACTGAATTTTTCCTCCACCTATTTTCTAATCTCTCAATCTCTCTTTCATGAACTTGCTCTCTTTCACAAAATTTCAAATTCTTCTCTCTCTCTCTCTCTCTCTCTCTCTCTTACTTCCTTAGTCAATCTGTGACCATCGGCCCACCTCCATGACCTTTCTTCACCTTGTTTGCCACACTCTGGAAGAGTTTATATATTTAAAGTTGTTTTTGGCTGTCTTAATTCAAAAACTGCTTCTAAAAGTGGTTTAGATGATCTAATAGAAAAGTTTTAACTCTTAAAAAATGTCTTCAGTCAGAGCCACAAAATGTAATCAATTCTTAAGAAAAAAAAAAAAAAAAGTTTTCTGATTATGTCTTAAAACTTTAATAAAACAATATTTATAACTTAGTACTTTTATTGCTTATTTGATCAAAATTTTTGCTAAAATTTTCATACGTTTTGTTTCTTCTTTTTTTCTTTTTTTTCTTTTTTCTTTTTAACTGGCTTAAAAGAATAAAATCTCGACTAAACGGCCCTAAAAACTCTTGTACAAAAGTGGTTTAAACTTTCCCTTTTGTCCAATCTTATTTATTAGATGTCCACTAATTTCAAAACTAGGACAAAAATTGGGTGAGAGGTTAGGAGACCACCACTCAAAAAAGACAGATTGCATTAAAACCATAGAAACATTGATATTCATCAACCACTCCTTAAATAGCTTAGGCTATAAATATATATATATATATATATAATAGCTTAGGCCATATACACTGAGATTGAGTCTCAACCACCAAATTTGCTTGCTAGCTGTTTGCTTATGATAGGCATGAATGCGGACTACACTTGAATTTTCAACTTATTTTATCGTTTGACCTTAGTTGCTTTAATTTGCATGTTAGCTCTTATTGTATTGGATATCTATCAGTCAGTCAAGAAAAGTTGTTAATAGTTATGCTTGTACCTGTCGGTTATAGTTGGCTTTTCAATTAAATGCAAACACTGTAGGAGAAGATAAATACAAATTTTTTTTTTTTTGAAATCAGATAAATACAAATTTTGATGAAGTGTAATTATACTTTTTTTTTTCTCGCTCTTTTTTTAAAATGTTAATTTAACTTAGATTCTCAACAATCCATACTTCAAACGGAGAAGGTATGTCTTCATTACGACAAGTTCTTTTGTAGTTAAAAGTCTGTAACATAATCTAAATGCCATAATTACGTTCCTACAAAATTACAGTAAATAGTTATTTTTCAAAATGTTTAAAGTAAATAAATTATTGTAAAAATATTTGAGGTAACTAATATATTTATGATAAATTATTTATTTATGAAAATTTTAAGACAATTTTTCGTAACTATAATTATATTTTAAGCTAATTTTATTGTAATTATGATTGTAAATATATTATTTATCAAAAATAAGATATTTATCACAAATATTTTTTTAATCATATTTTTAAGTTTTTTTTTTTTTTGTCCCGAATGTGCTTCTTAACTACAATATTATTTATTATATATATGTTATTTACCATCCCCATAAAATTTGCTGCTGTTTATTTTATAACAAGAGGTTTTTGGCCTATTTCCCGACTTCTCCCCTGATTATTCGGCATAAATCATCACGAACTGCTTTCTAGAAAGGCACATCAAACATGTCTCGATAAATATGGCATCTGAGCTCCATAGTATTTGAAAACGATGCCGTTTTGGCATGACTCTATTAATAGTTTTACCACAATATGACACTTAATATATCAATATAAACCTATACTTTTATCAAAAATAAATAAAAACATTTCAATTTGGAATATGAAACTCCCTATCTATAACTTTTCCCGCTCATCCATTGAACTAGCTCTAGCGGGATTGATTTTAAAATTCTATGTAAATTCCAACATCAAAGGATATCAATTATATTCAATATCACAACTAGTAAATAATGGGTTTGACACCGATGATGGCCCCATAGAATTTTTTCGGAATTTAATGGCTATAATCACGGACAGTTCACAAGAAGTTCTTCTATCATTTGCAGTGCAATCATGTCTTCTTCTCCTTTTAGCTCCGTTGACCCCACTTCTGCTAGTGCCGGAGTCAACTCCGGCGATGACAAACTACATTGCCCTAGCGTATTGCCATTGTTGACTTTTCCGAGTTCGGCGGTCAAAACCCAATTGGTATTATCGGGTCGTTGACCGCCGCGCTTCTGCCAAACTCCGATGTTGCAGCTTTCGGTGTCGAGCCTCAAACAGGTCACCGACCGGGACGACGTCGTTTTGCTGCATTTTCTCAGCTTCGCGTGGAGAATGTCTGAGAAAGTTCCCGTCTGCCCCGCCGCCGGCGAGGTGGGGTCAGAATTCCGGTCGCCGGAGGTTTGTGTTTTAGCGGGAAAATTGGTTTTGGCATTCCGGCCGCTCATCAAAATGGCGGCTTCATCGTAGGCTCTCGCCGCCGCTTCCGCCGTCTCAAACGTTCCAAGCCACACCCTTCTCTTTCTGTCACACATAGATGATTTTAATTACAAATTTGTAACATTATACCCAAAAAAAAAAAAAAAAAAACTTGTATGCAAAATAATGTTGTTTGCTACACACACACACACACATATATATATATATATTATGTGTATGTCGAAACAAATATATCTATACGATTTTGATGTATACAATAGAGGGTGGCGAATTTCGGAAACCCAGGAGCCCCAATGACGTTGCCTGACCCCTCTGAACTTCTTTGATTGCACTGGTTTTCTCATCTCTTGTGTATCTGTAGAGAGAGAGAGAGAGAGAGAGAGAGAGATGGATAAATGATCAAGTAAGAACGAAGACACACAAATACATATATAAACATAGAGAGAGAGAGAGAGAGGGAGGGAGAGATTACATTAAGAAAGCAGAGGTTAATAGATATATATATATATATATATATATATATAGGAGACTAATTGTACGTACACACATACACAAACACTGTTGGCGACACGACTAAAAAGGTCTAGCCAATAAAGGTAATAAAATTATAGGCTTATAGACGGATTAGTTTTTAGCCTGACGATCATATCAGTTCGAAAAAGTAATTTTTTTCTATCCGTATAATTATTAGTTGATTTTCGTTTTATGCATAATATGTTTTTTTTTTTTTTTATAACTTTTACTATGAATTATAATTGTCAACAAAAAGTATATTTTACATTAATCATATTAATGTTATATGTTATTAATAAAAATATTACGCATCCGTTTAGATTGTTAATTAAAGTTAAAATTTTTAAATTAGAATTAATTGATTTTTTAAAAATTAATTATAATTTTTGTTACTTAAAAAAAAAATTCAGCCAAAAGTAAATCTTGATTGGAGTTTGTAAAGGATAGTTAGTTAGTTTGTTACTGATCGTTATTAGTTTGTTACTGATTGTTAGAGTTTGTTTGTAATCAGATATGTGTAACAAGTGTACTGGCTGTGCAAACAAGTTAGTTTGGAGTATTGCTACCTATTTATAACAGTGTACAAAGCTTTATTCAATACAATGAAAAATATCTTTAAAACCTAAAACTCTTCCTCTTTTTAGATTTTTCTTCTCTTTCTAGTTTCTTTTTCTAGTTTCTTTACATGGTATCAGAGCCAAAACGGCCTATATCAGAGTTTTCACCGGAGATCTTACCGGAATCCGCCATGGATACTTCTTCATCAGCTTCTTCCTTTCCAGTATCTTTCACTCATCCGATTGCATTAAAATTGGATAATACTAACTTCCACATTTGGTGCAAACAAGTTTTTGCTACCATTCGAGGGTTTCGTCTTCAACATTTTCTTTCCAGATCACACAGCTTGCCATTGCCGTATAGATCTCAAGAAAATAAAGCCAATGGAGTGATCAACCTAGAGTATCTTGACTGGGAACAACAAGATCGACTTATCATGTCATGGCTTCTTGCTTCGATGTCGAACACAGTTCTTTCTCGAATGGTTAATTGCAAAACTTCTTTCTAGATTTGGCATACATTGGAGGTTTATTTTGCTCAGTAGGTTTGGGCAAATGTCAAACAGTACAAAGATCAACTCCAGAACATTCGTAAGGGTTCTCTTTCGATCAATGATTTCTTGCTCAAAATTAGGGGAATTGTTGACATGATAGGTTTAGTTGCTCATACTGTTTCTACTAAGAATCATATTGATGCAATTTTGGGTGGTTTGCCCTCGGAATATGAGACTTCTACAATATCTGTTAACACTAGGACATATCCTTATACTGTTGATGAGATTGAGTCTCTTCTTCTTGCTCAAGAAGCTAGAAAAGAAAGAATTCACTGTAAGAACCCGAAATTGTGATGAACCTATGATTTCCTTAAAGACAAGGAAAATCTAAGACTGAATCATGTATGTCGATATGAAGCTTATGATCTGAGTTGAATATCAGTAGATGTTTGAGTTCTCGTTTAATGAGCTACAAGACTCAATAGTAGTTTGCTTAGTCAAGCACGAGGCCTTTTGAGAAAAAAGGACATAATAGGAATTTATGATTTTTATTCTGGTCAAAGTTTGACCAAGTTGACTTTAGGTTTGACTAAGATGGTCCTACAGTGTAATCAACAGTATGGAAATTATACTGCGAAAACCCGTCATTACAGACAAATGAGCAAGAATAAGGTTCAAGACCACCCTAGAAAAATCAAGCACATTATTTAAGACGATTAGGGCTAAGTAGCTCTAAGTCATAAGAAAAATTTATATGCAGCCCAGTTAAGTGCAGATGAATTATGAACTGCAGTCCAGTATAACAGTACTGTTTTTAGTGAAAAACAATATTGATATTATCTAAGTTAGTAAGGAAATGGACTGCATAATTATAATAAGAAATTTTTGGAATTAAGTGGATAATTATGCATGCATTGGAAACCAAGTGGCTCCACCATAGCCGGCCACCTATAGGGACTAAAGTGTAAATATTTTGTCCTTAAGGGTCAAAGTGTAATTTTAAGAAAAGTAAGTACTGATGGATAAGTATGTAAAAATTAGTTTATGGAATTTATGGATATTCCTAACCAAGCCTCCAACTAAGCCAATGGTAGGCCAATGGTTGGTTACAAAATTTAGTTAGTTTGGTTACATTTGAACAAGCAATTGCCTTGCTGAAGTAAACAAGGTGATGTAAGTATGATGATGTAAGCATGGTGAGGTAAGCAAACACTTGCTTGGTGAGCAAGTAACTCGGTCTCCAAGCAAGCACCATGGCCAGCCACATCATGGGGGGGGGGGGTGTGAGCAAATATTTTTGTTTTAAGGGCTAATAAGCAATTTTTGAATTAAAAATAAATTATTTATCACCTATAAATAGGTGATTTGGGGGGGGGGGGGGGCTCTTTTTGCTTCACAAAATGAGTAAACACCACAAAACCATGCCAAAATCTCTCCTCACTCTCTCCCCTTAAATCCGAAACCCCAAAGAAGAAAAGAAGAAAAAAAAAAAAAAAAAAGAAAGAAGAGAGAAAGAGATAGGAAGTGGTGGTCGGATTTGGAGAATCACCAAGCTAGTGTGGCCGAAAATTTGGAGGATCTCCAAGCTAGGAGGACCGGTTCTAGTAGAAGGCAAGGGGGAAAAAAAGTTTGGATCAAAACCTAGCACCAACCTTTGTGTTGATTAAGGTAATTCCCCTTTGGTTCCCTAAGCTTTTCAATTTAAGCTTTAAATGAAAATTTAAGTGTATTTCGAAAGTTGGATTGTAAGAGCATAAGCTCATTTTAATTTCTTATGCCTTAGTTTAGATTTTTAGATTTATGCTTGATTAGGTGATTGGGTGGTTTTGATTTATGAGCTATTCATGATTATGTGATTATGGTTGCATGATTTTAGGGTTTGCATGTATGTTTTATGATGTTAGTTATATGTCCCCAATGTGCCTAAGAAGTTGTAGGCTATACATGTTGAATGAGTTAGGTTGTTAGCTTGATTGATGTATGATTATGCAAACCCAATTTACAAACCCTAGCTTGGTGCAAGAACACCCAAGGGTTTGCATGTGTATGTATGGAGGTATGATGATGAGGTTTTATGTTAGAAAGTGCTGCTTGTTTATCATAGGCTCACGGTTGCGACCGTTTGAGGTAGGGTGCGCGTAATTTGAACGTAAAAATGGATTTAAGAAAGAAACTGCCAGTTCGACTAAACTGGACAGTTTTCTGGTAAGTGGATTTTGAGGCCCTTAGAGGCCGAATTTGGGAAAACTCAAAACTAAAAAGTTGTAGAAAATAGAAAATAATAGGGGCTAAAGTGGACGGTTTTTAAAAATAAGGCTCTAAAGGCCTTTGTTTTTATGAAAACCCGAGCCCTGGTCTACCCTGACCCTGTGCACGGCCAGCCGGCTTCAACAAGGAAAAAGAACAAGTCAAAGGCAGAATTAGATTTTGTGTAAAACATGAAAGTTGTAGTATTATTCGATATCTACAACTTTCATGAAGAAATATTTCTCAAATTCTAAACATATTATTAAGATAAAATTAGATCTTAAAAACAGTGCAGGAAACAGAAAATTCCTGCACACGATTTTCAGAAAACAGTGC
Source organism: Ficus carica (assembly GCA_009761775.1). Classification (NCBI taxonomy): domain Eukaryota; kingdom Viridiplantae; phylum Streptophyta; class Magnoliopsida; order Rosales; family Moraceae; genus Ficus; species Ficus carica. Next base: position 11,772,688 of record CM019740.1, read on the forward strand.
GAAAGCAGGAAATTCCTGCTCATGCACTGATAACTGAAATTAGATCTAAACATATTATTAAGATAAAATTAGATCTTAAAAACAACGCAGGAAACAGAAAATTCCTGCACAGGATTTTCAGAAAACAGTGCGAAAGCAGGAAATTCCTGCTCATGCACTGATAACTGAAATTAAGAAACTGTTTTTAAAGATTGTTTTTAGAGTTTGACACGTTTTGATTTTTAAAGAAAACTTGACAAAGTTTTGCCAAGAAAGGAGAAAAATAAATACTTGGGCCAAAAAGTATTTCAAAAGCATAGTAACAAAAAGATGACCGATAGTAACTGGTTAGGATACCCAAGTTATTGGGCTGGGCCTTACCCTATGGTTACCAATGGTAACCTAATAGGATAGTACTATGTAAGTAATTGGGCCCTAGTAACCCAATAGGGTATTATTCAAATATAATTGGGCCTTACCCCCATGGTTACCCATAGTAACCTAATGGGATATTTATTAGTTGGGCCTAAAACCCAGGGTTACCCATAGTAACCTGGTGGGATATGAATTAAAAGTAATTGGGTTTAGACACAATGTTACAAATAATAACCTAGTAAGATACTATTCATATATGACTGAGCCAGGTACCCAAGGTTACCTGAAGTAACCTAACCAGATATTGTTTAAGTATGTTGGGCCATGAGCCCTAGGGTTACGACAAGTAACCGAACGAGTTATCATAAGAAGATGTGGGGGACATATAATTAGGGTTACTCATGGATGTTGGTTAGGATACCAACATTTAATGAATATGATTTATGGTAAGATAGAATGTGAATGACTCTTATCTTACACCCTGTTGGGAAACATGAGTATGAATTGTTGTCGTGCCATGTTTGGACGATAAACCAAGAGCGTAGGATAACAAGTAAGTACAACTCCGCCTACAGCATGGATAAAACGTTTTTGTTACATGGCATGTTTTTTAAGAAATCATGAAGTGATGTTATGATATTTTATGTTACGATGTATTATGTTACGATGTATTAGGCAATGATGTTTTATGTTACGATATATTATGTTAGGAGGTTTTATGTTATGATTGATATTATGTTATATGTTGTAATATAGTGACATCATGTAATATGTTCACTATTATTAAACCACATGGTATGAACATGTTTTTAAGTCATAAGATAAGATAAGATAAGACAAGCTAATGTTATTGTGTTGTACCGACTTGCCATGAGGGCGGGTTTAAATGGTTTAGTCTATGGTTTGAGTTGAATTGGATTGGCTGCCCTAATCACTCCATGTTAAACGGTTTGTTTCATTCTTTGAGTTGGATTGGACTGGCCGCCTCCAACCACTCCATGGCTATGTACCACGGTATGTGCACGCATGACATGTAAGGGAACAAAACTAAGTTAATATATGAAAGCATAATTGATTCATAAGAAAGCATAATCGGTTCATGCATTCTTGCACTTAAAATGTTTTGCGGATTGAATATTGTACTTACTGAGCATAAGCTCATTACCCACGTTCATGCTGTAGGTAAGCAACCTACCGGCAATACTTGGTGCAAGACTGTGGAGGGCTGGCACTGCACTGCAACTGTGAAATATGAGATGGACACCACTACGGGTTTTGAAAAAATATGTTTTGTAAAATATGTTGTATTATGTTATATGTTATGATACGTTATAATGAAGTAATGGTATGGGTAATGAAAAGTTTCAAGTATGATGGCAACAAGTTGCCTCGTGTTGTACCGACCTGCATTATGTCGGGTTTGGTCCACGATTTGAATATGGTAGCTTTCCAGTGTGAAAGTGAAAGCTTGGTACTCGAGTGAGTACATATAAATATGTATGAGGATAAGTCAAGTTTAAAATAAAGTTTAAAAGAAAAAAAAGAAAATTTACTCTAGAACTTTCAGTAAGCTTAAAGTAATAGAAACTAAGAAGTAAGTTAAGTAAGAAAAGTAACGGCCCACGTTTACGTAGTCGGCCCTACGTAGATGGTCGGGGCGTTACATTCACAAGCCTCTAGATTTGGATGCTCAATGTATGGCCAATATGGTGACAACATCAACAGGGCCTCAGTTTAAGAAACGACCTTTTCCTTCCTTTAATAACTCAAGTGGTTCTTCTGGTTTTTCCAACAACTTCAGAGGATTTCCAAGTCGTGGTCGTGGTTCTTTCAGTCCTCGAGGTGGTTTTGCTAGTCGTGGACGAGGTTTTGGCAATTTCTCCCAATTTTCCAAATCCAATAATGGTAAACCAGTGTGTCAACTGTGCAACAAGATTGGGCATGAAGCTTTGCAGTGTTACTATCGTTTCGATACTACATTTTCTGAGCCTTCTTAATTGAAAGGGTTGGGCCAAATTCAGGGTCATCTTCATGAGTTCAATTTTGATACAGTTGGTTGTCAATCTGACTATTTTGCCTATGATTTTGAGGGAAATTGGCAGAGTACTCAATTAGCCTCTATGCTTGCTACACTGGAGTGTGTCTATGACTCAAATTAGTATCCAGATTCTGGTGCCACCAATCACTTTATGACTGATTATGCAAACCTAAAGCATAAAGCAGATTATTTTAGGCCAGAACAAGTGCACATGGGGAACGGTAAGGGTTTACAAAATTAAAAGTGTTGGTCATTCAGTTTTCCATTCTCCTTTTACCTCAAAATTGTTGTCCTTAAGTCAGCTTTTACATGTTCCAAGCATTACCAAAAATCTTTTGTCTGTCTCAAAATTTGCAAATGATAATTGTGTCTACTTTGAATTTCATCCCAAATGTTGCTTTGTCAAGGACCAGCATTTACACAAGACTCCACTAGAAGGAAAGCTTAAAGGAGGACTCTAAGTCTTTGAAAACTCTCAAATTAGTCTTCTCAAACCTAAGTTTGATGCTTCCTGTCCCTTCTCCAAGTCTGAGAGTTCTTCTAGGTCTACTAGTAATTCCTCTTCCAATCCTATTATATTCAATTCTGTCACTACTAACAATGCTCATACTGTACAACCTTTTAATTCATTGTACACCTTGTGGCATAGCAGATTAGGACACCCTTCTGAAAAAATGGTCTCTTGTGTTCTCAAAAGTTGTAATCTTGATCACATTAATATAGATGCCTTTTCTATTTGTCAAGCATGTTGTCTTGGTAAAATTCATAAACTGCCATTTTCTAGATCTTCCACAGTTTATAGTGAACCTTTACAACTTGTTCATTTTGATCTATGGGGTGCTTCTCCTGTTGTTTCTGTTCATGGTTACAAATACTATATTCATTTTATTGATCAGTATACTCAGTTTACTTGGATGTACCTTTTAAGACAAAAATCCGATGCTTTTGCTGCCTTCCTTAACTTTAAAACACATGCTGAGTTGCAATTAGGCTGCCAGTTAAAGGGAATTCAAACTGGTTGGGGGGGGGGGGGGGGTGAATTTAGAGCATTCACTGATTTCCTATTTTCAAATGGAATTTCACATAGAACCTCATGTCCACATACACATGAGCAAAATGGAATTGCTGAAAGAAAGCATAGACATATTGTTGAGAATGGTTTGACTTTGCTATCTCAGTCTTCCATGCCACTTAAGTATTGGGATGAAGCATTTAGAACCTCTGTATTTCTTATTAATCATCTTCCCACACCCCTGCTAAATCACAAAACTCCCTTAGAAGTCTTATTTCACAAGAAACCTGATTACTCTCAACTTAGGGTCTTCGGTTGTGCCTGCTATCCAAATACCTGGCCTTACAACAAACACAAATTCCAATTCAAGTCTAAACTCTACACGTTTCTAGGATATAGTTTGAATCGCAAGGGGTATAAATGCCTTGATGACACTGGAAGAATTTTTATTTCTAGGGATGTGATATTTTATGAATTGCACTTTCCTTTTGTTAAACAAATTACATATTCTTCCTGTCTTCCTTTCACACCAATCACTGCTCCCTCTAATTCAGTACCACTAGCAGTACTACCTAATGTTCACTCTAGTCCAACTTCCTCTCATTTGTCAAATTCCTCTTCTCCATCTTCTGAGTCAAACTTTTTTAAAAATGTTAGGCAAGATCCCACTGATCTTGCTACTCCTTTAGCTACTGATGACCAGTCACTGTCAACTGTAAATCCTCCAAATACCTCTACTGCTAATGTTCAAACCTCTAATGATTTGCCTAGTGTGCAGGTTCATAATGGTCACTTTATGATCACACGTGCTAAGAATGGCATCAGAAAGCCAAAGGTGTTTCTTACCACTTCAAAACCAACTAATGTTGATGAGGCTTTGCAAGATGAACGTTGAAGATAAGCTATAAATGAAGAATATAGAGCTCTAATGAGAAATGAAACTTGGAGTTTAGTTCCTCGTCCACATGGAAGAAAAGCTATTGGCTGCAAGTGGGTTTTTCAAGTTAAAGAAAATGCTTATGGGACTATCAACAAGTATAAAGCCAGATTGATAGCAAAAGGCTTTCATCAAGTTTCCGATTGTGATTTTTTAGAAACCTTTAGTCCGGTAGTTAAGCCTACAACTATAAGGACTGTTCTCACCGTAGCTTTGAGCAAGTCGTGGTCAATAAGGCAACTAGATGTCAATAATGCCTTTCTCAATGGAATTCTGCAAGAAGAGGTTTATATGGAGCAGCCTATTGGGTTTTAAGAAGCTGCTAATCCACAGTTGGTTTGTAAACTACACAAGTCTTTGTATGGACTTAAACAAGCTCCACGAGCTTGGTTTGAAAAGCTTCATTTAGCTCTTGCAGAACTTGGCTTTACTTCGGCTAAAACAGACCAGTCATTATTTATTCAAGTTACAAATAAGTTTTCTATTTTTATACTGGTCTATGTTGATGATATCCTCATCACTGGAAGTGACATTAGAGTTATTCAAAATATCATTGGCAAGCTGAATCACGAGTTTACACTCAAAGACATAGGAAAGTTGGATTATTTTCTTAGCTTGCAAGTAAAGAAAACTGTTACCGGTGGTCTTCATCTTTCTTGGACCAAATATGTCACTGATTTACTCTGTAAAGCCAAAATGCAGCTTGCTAAAAGTGTCTCAACTCCAATGACAACAGGGGAGAAGCTGGTCAGTCATGGGAGTGAACCAGTCAGATATGCTAAGCTATATAAGAGTATTGTTGGTGCACTTCAATATGTCACTATTACAATACCAGAGTTAGCATTTTCTGTCAACAAAGTATGTCAATTCATGGAAGAACCTCTAGAGCTTCACTGGAAGGTTGTTAAAAGGATACTCAGATATTTGTCAGAAACTCTTGATTTTGGTTTGGAGCATCAAGCAATATCAATTGAAGATTTGAATCTTGTTGGGTTCAGTGATGCAGATTGGGCATTAGATCCAAGTGACAGGAGATCAACGTCTGGGTTTTGTGTTTATTTTGGAAACAATTTGATTTCCTGGAGCTCCAAGAAACAACATATTGTCTCTCGATCATCAACAGAAGCTGAGTATCGAAGCTTAGCTGCTTTGGTTGCTGAGATTACCTGGATCAAGTCATTGTTCTCAGAGTTAAAGGTTCCTACTCATGAAACACCAATCATCTGGTGTGACAATGCAAGTACGGTGATGATTTCAACAAATCCAGTCTTACATGCGAGGACAAAACACATAGAGATTGACTTGTATTTTGTATGAGAAAAAGTTATGCAAAAGCAGATTGAGGTTAAGCATGTACCAGCTATGGACCAGGTTGCAGACATTTTTACCAAGGCAAACTCAAGTTCTAGGTTTGCTTTTATGCGAAGCAAACTCAAAGTAGAAAGTTTTTCTACTATGAGTTTGAGGGAGGCTGTAAAGGATAGTTAGTTAGTTTGTTACTGTTTTTTATTAGTTTGTTACCGATTGTTAGAGTTTGTTTGTAATCAGATACGTGTAACAAGTGTATTGGCTGTGCAAACAAGTTTGTTAGGAGTAATGCTAGCTATTTATAGCAATGTACAGAACTTTATTCAATGCAATGAAAAATATCTTTCAAACCTAAAACTCTTCCTCTCTTTAGATTTTTCTTCTCTTTTTAGTTTCTTTACAGAGTGGAGCACGTAAACTAAACCAAGCATTGTTGTATTTGTACGGCAGCCACTAAAGGCCTTAAATTACTTGTACGTAGCAATAGGGATGAAATTGAAGTGTTTTTTATTTTTATTTTTAAATATATTAAATAATATATATAATTATAACATCATTATTATTGTTATTTTTATTATTATTATTATTATTTTGCTGAAAGTATTTGAATAGTGATTGACACCGATTAAATAAGCTTCCGAACTTTAATGCTTGGTGTTGTTGAGGATATAGTGGCCTAAAGATATTCATATCCATATTGCATTAAATATTAGCTTTTACCAACTTAACTATGTATGATCCCATTTGATCAATATTCATTTCAAATTTTCTACTTTGCCCCGCCAGTGATTCATGAACTGAGTACGGACTCTCCCTGATTAATCTCACTTTAGTAAGGCAAATTTTACAAATTGGAATTAGGAATTAGTTGCAGGTACGTTGAGAGTTTTCATATATCTATATCTTAACTCTTAACTATAATCAAAGAGTAGATGAGGAGGTTACTATTCATTTTTGGTAAAAAAAAAAAAAAACGATGCCTCTCACTTTTTTGTGGGTGTTTGACAAACCATCTTAAACTCACATTTTTCATCTCAATTTTTATCTTTTTATAAAAAGTCAATAAAAATTATAATTAATTTTTAAAAAATCAATCAAATCAAATTTAAAAATTTCAACTTAAACTGTTTTATCAAACATATCATTAGTTTTTCGTTCCTTTTATTTTACTTTTTTTATTGCTTCAGCATCAATAATGATACTTGTATCATTATAGAGCACCAATTTCCACACCGAAAAGTTCCACGTTTACATAGAAGAACTCTATCATTAAAGTGGGACCCACGTTTATTTTCAATGATTAAACCACTCTCTCTTTCCCTCTCATACATGCACGTGCTAGACATCTTCCATTTTTATATCAAATTATCAATGGATGCTAATGGCAGTAATTTTTGTTCTTTTCTCTTAGCATATATGAAAGGATGAATGTCCTTTATCGTCTCCGTCCATCCCAATATTCATTACGTGGCATTTTTTTTCTTTATTTTTTACCGTTTCGTTGGCTTCTTTTTCTCTTCTTCAATTCCAAGCTTTTCCTCTTTTATTCCACTAGCATTTCTTTGTCATTATAATTGTAATAATAATAGTTATTATTATTTTGTTACTTCTTCTTCCTCTTCCACGTATTTCCTGTAAATAATTAGTGGAAAAAGATGTAATCACTACTACAAAATAGAGATTCGACGACGGTTAAAAACCGTCATTGTAATACTTAAACGACGGTTTTCTAACCGTCGTGGAATCCAGAGTCGTGGTATATATTTGGATTCCACGACGGTTTGAAAATCGTCGTGATAGGTAACAACGAAAAAAAAAAATTTATGAATGGAGCTACCACGACGGTCGAGTAACTGTCGTGGTAGGTAACAAAAAAAAAATTTACGAATTCCCACTAAATTAACACTTTTTTCCGAAACACATTTAAATCACAAAATCAACACTTTTTTTTCAGAAATTTCCCAAATCCGTGCCTTACCCAACCAATTTAATTCAATCGAAAACACAACCACAATGAACAATCACCGAAAATGTAGGGGACGGATTTTGGCCATTTCGGACGGAATCTTCCCAACTCAACAATCTACAAAATCAACATTTTATCAACAACCATAATCAACAAAATCAACATTTTGGACGAAAAATTCCCAAATCCGTGCATTACCCAAGCAATATACATTACAACTTTCCGGCTTGTCGAGCGTCGGTATGGGCGGAGTGTGGCGAGAGAGAGAGGGAAAGCCGCGTGAGTTCCTTGGTGGACCCGTCGGAGAATGGAGGAGGCCGCGTGAGTGGTGGAGGAGGCCATCGGAGAATGGAGCCAAGAGAAAAATTTGAGAGGTGAGATAGAGAGAGGAGGCGTGGTGAGATAGAGTGAGTTTTTGGAGATTTTAAGTAGGGAGGGAGTGGCGAGAGAGAAATAAAGGGAAGAAATTGGGTGGCTTTGGGTATGGAGTTAGAGAGTGAAAAAGTAAAAAATGCTCGGAATGTAATGGGGTGGGAAAGAGGACATTTTTTGGGTTTTAATACACGCTCCAAAAAATTGAATTTAATTTAAAAAATTTCAAAATTCCCGCCTTAGTACCTACCACGACGGTTTTTGGGGAAAACCGTCGTGGTATGTATGGTAGAATCCAAAAATTTTAAATTTTTTTTTGAAAAAAGACCCTTCCACGACCGTTTTTTAAAAAACTGTCGTGGAAAATGAATTAAAAACACGGAGCGGAACAGAGTTTCCGAAAACCGTCGTGGAAGCCGAAGCTTCCACGACGGTTATAAAAAACCGTCGTGGAAGAGCATGCTTCCACGACGGTTATTAAAAACCGTCATGGAAGCTTGCAAAAAAAAAAAAAAAAAACAAAAACAAAATTTTTTTTTTGCTAAAAAAAAAAATAAATTTTTTTTTTTTAGCTTCCACGACGGTTTTTAAAACGGTCGTGGAATCCCATGATTCCACGACGGTTTTTAAAACCGTCGTGGAAGCAAAAAAAAAAAATTTTTTTTTTTTTTTTGCAAATTTTTTTTTTTGGCAAGCTTCCACGACGGTTTTTAATAACCGTCGTGGAAGCATGCTCTTCCACGACGGTTTACCGTCGTGGAAGTAAAAAAAAAATATATATATATTTTTTTTTTGCAAATTTTTTTTTTTTTTTTTTTGCAAGCTTCCACGACGGTTTTCGGAAACTCTGTTCTGCTTCGTGTTTTTACCGCATTTTCCACGACGGTTTTTTAAAAAACGGTCGTGGAAGTTCCGTCGTGGAATCCACATTTTGTAATAGTGAATGTGCCATTTGAGAAGTTTAAGCATATATCTTCTATCTACTATATATATATATATATATATATATATTATATTAAATATATCTTCGGTCTAATATATATCAAATATATCTATATCTATATTATATTAAAATAATCAATTTAATTAAATTTTCATTTCCATTGCCACACGTCACTTTTTTAATCACTAGTTAACGTACGTGCGTTCGCACGTATTGAATTATAATTAAAATTTTTATAATGTAAAACATGAAAATAATTTAGAATTATGAATAAATTCAAAATCTTAAAATTAATAATTTAATTAAAATATGAATTTATATTTTATCCTGCCAACATGATGATATTTTTTATTTACATCATAAAACATTTTTAAGTAAGTAGTTAGTTTTATTATCTCCACAGTCTTCTCTTTGAAAAACAATAAATAAGACAAAAAATAGAGAGAGAGAGAGAGAGAACTTTAACAATTCTCTATAATTGATTGGGACGATCTAAAAAGATAAATAAATTTAATTATGAAAATAAGGAAAAAAAAAATATCTTAGCATTATTAGACATGATCACAATTAAGGAGAAGAGTGTTTTTGATGAGAAAGTTAAAAAATTAAAAAAAATTTAAAATGGTGAGTTTTTAATGTGGAGAAAATGAAAGAAAAAAAATACAAGTAGAAGTACAAGCTAAAAAATAAGGAAAAAAAACCATATATATATATATATAAATACGAATTAGAAAGAAGAAACAAAATAGAAGGCGGGTTAGCAGAAAATAAAAGTTGACAAGCAAATAAAAATAAAGTAGAAAAAAATTAAATGAGAAATGAATATCAAGATGGTTTTTCAATTAAAAAAATAAAATAAAAAACCTTCAAAATAGGGAATAAAGGACAATGATGGGATGAATGAAATAAGATTTACCTTCACTCTCTTCAACAAAGGAAAAAACTAAGACCTTCTTCTTCATTATATTTATTTAATTATTTTTACTTTAGCTTTCGTTTTACATACCATTTTGAAATTAAATAAACCAATTTTAAATTAAGAATACGAAATGAATTGGTATTTGCAATACATAAAAATAAACATGTAGAACATAATTGACTCCATCATAAGATGAAAATTGAAAAGTAAATTTAGATTTTTTTTCAATTAAAAGTATTCATCTTAGAAATAATGTGGTAATCACCCTAAAAAAAACGTTTTACACTTAAAAAAACTGTAAGTTATAAAATAATTTTATAATTTGTATTAAAGTATTACCTATTGGTCTCCTTTCCCAAAACCTTGGCAAACAACTTTAAAAAATAAAATCGGAACCACCCCAACAAAAAAAGGGAAGAGACGAAATTGATGTGGTTATAATTTTTTTTAAAGGAAATAAAAACTTCTCTTAATATCATATAAATTAAAATAGTCACACAAATATTATCAAAAGTAAAGAAAATAGAATATCTATAATTAAAAAACCTCCTTTCATCTATTGTGAAAATTCAAAAAGACACGCATAAATTGTCATGAAAAAAAGAAAAGAAAACTTAATTAGAAGCATGAAAAAATTATTCCATTTCCAGTAGGAATACTAAATTCCAATTCTCCACAGTATATAGCTATTAAGATTATAAAAACAAATTAGTTTTTTGGTCATAAAATTTATATTAGATATCAAAAGAAAAATGTTTAAGAGAGGAAATGATGGTATGTTGAGCTTCTAATGAAGAACAAAGGTATGAAAAATAAAAATAAAAGAGTTATAAGAAGAATGAAGTAAATGTGAAAAATCAGGAAAAATAAGCTAAAATCATTTAGACAAAAAAAAAAAAAAAGGGTAAAAATGAAACAAAGTAAAATAAAAAGAGGTTAAAGACAAGAAACGGTGACAAGGTAAAAGAAAAAGAAGAAAATGCACCAAACGGTTTTATAACCGATATATATATATATATATATATATATATATATTTTTTGTAGGCATGAATTCCTATTATAAAATTACAAGTAAAATTTCAACAAAAAAAAAAAAAAAAAAAACTATGTAAAATTTTAGGCAAAATAGAAATAACAAGTAAAATTATTACTATATACTAAAGGAGAGGTGGTTTTTACTGTTCCTTCTCTAGTAAAGCACAGTGCCTTCCTCTTTTTTCCCCTCTTATTTCGCAGTTGATGCTACAGTATTGCACAGTGAATTACAGTGTGATTACGATTTTGGCCTTCTGCTCCTCTCCCACCTGATGGCCGTGCATAGTAAATGGGCGATTTTGCCCTCAAATCTCAATTTGCTGTGAGGTCCGATTTGCCCTTTGTTGTTTGCCTACCTGAGACTTTTTGTATAGTGAGTTGCCGAAAATGCCCTCCAAACCCTATTTGGTCCTCTGCCTTTTTGCCTTCCTTGTTCTGCCGCCCATTGTCTTTTCTATTTTCTCTCTCTACTGTCTCCTTTTCTGCTTTTTGCTCTCTGTATTGTTCTCTCTCTCTCCTTCTCCTTCTTCGATGCTTTGTTCTGTGAAACCCTATTTTCCCCTTTGTCTTCACCCTGGAAACCCCATTCTTGCTTTTCTCCTCTCTCTTTTGCCGCCCATTTTTCCTTCTGTTTTTTCTCTCTATTTTAAAGTTCTGGGTATTATCTCTTTGCACCGTTTCGTCTTTCTCTTTCTTCTTCTTCGAAGTTTTTCTTTGTGAAACTCTATTTTCTCATTTGGTTTTTGCGTTTCCCGGTCGATTATGGTCATTTATTTTCTGTCTCTATATTTTATATTTCCTTTGTCTCTCTTTTCTTACTATCCTGTCTGTTTTTGTTTTTGTTTTTTTTTTTTTTGGGTTTTTGGTCTTTAAGGATTAGATTTTGGGGTTGTTTTGTAGTGTTTACTGATCGTTCTCTTTTTGTTGGTTTGCGTCTGTGTTGTTGATGGTTGTTTTAGTTTGCTTCCAAGTTTGCTTTATGTCCACTGTGTTTGTCTCTCTTTTTTTTTTTTTTTTCCCGCTTTCTTAGATTTTTCTCTCCAGTGGAAATTTTTGAATGAGTTTTGCTACTGGTTTTTTTGCGATGGTCAATTTAGAGTTTATATTTTTTCCCTTTTATCTCCAAACGCGATTTTCTGGAGTTTTTGTGTTTCGGAGGAAGCAGGGGGAGGATACGTTTGAAATAATTTTTCTCTTTCGTTGTCTTTATTTCATGTTGTCGGATTGGTAAGTTTTGATTTTATAACATTTTTTCCTCTATTTCCAAAGGCTCATTTTTTAGTGTTGGGTTTTTTTTTTCCTTCCGCCCTTTTGGAGAGGGGGGGGGGGGGGGGGGTTGCCGGTGTACATTGTAATGTTTATTGTGTTGTTTTGTGGTTCATTATTGTTTAGCTGATAAAGACTTTGCCTATGATGGTGAGAAGAGCTTATTTAGTATTCGGTAATGTTTATTGTGTTGTTTTGTGGTTTATTATTTTTTAACTGATAATGACTTTGTCTATGATGGTGAGAAGAGCTTATTTACTATTCAGTTTCTTGCATGAAATGAACTTCATTTCACTGTTGTGGTTGATGATGTTTCAGCAGAGAGATGGAGGTGTTGGGTGTTATTGAATGATTTCGTCTTTATCATGGCTTCATTAGTTTTTACTCTTTTTTTCCCTTTTTTTTTTGTTGCTTCGTTTTGGTATAAGAGCAATAGAAAATGTAGTTCTGACGGTTATGGTAGTTCATCTGAGAATGACTCAAACAAAATTTGCCGACAGCATCAGTCAAAAACTTTTAAAGTGGAAATTAGCTTTGCTGGAAAAAATCCCATGCAAGCAATTGCAAATGCTCTGCGAGGTCAAGAATCTGAGAACTCCCAAGAGGCGTTAAGAGTGTTGGATATCATATTAAGGTAATATGCATGCAGTGTGTGCGTGATTGTGTTTTATCTTTTCAAATTTTTCGTTTTTAGAACTCCCAAGAGGCGTTAAGAGTGTTGGATATCATATTAAGGCAATATGCATGCAGTGTGTGGGTGATTGTGTTTTATCTTTTCGAATGTTTCGTTGTTGCCGTCATTGTTGGTTGTGTTTTGTTTTTCGAAATTTTTATCAGATTTTAGTTTGGCTTTTTAGTCTTGGAAGATTTTTCCTTTTTATTATTATGAGTATTGTTTAATTAGTTTTTTTCGTTTTCCAAAACAAAGGCAGAGTAAAAAATGGAAAGAAAATATTTGGTATCTTGAAATTCTCCTTTTGCTTGGGTTTATTCGATTTTGGTATTGTTTCCCCTGTTTTGTTTTTATTTATTTTTTCTGAGTGGTTTTTGCAGATTGGGATAACAATGCTCATAGAATGGAGAACTACACGCATGGAGAGGAACATTGAGTATAGTTTGTGTCTTGATTCTTAGATATGTAATTTTTGCTTTTTTCCCTCCCCGGGTAGAATTTCTCTGAATTTCTTCGCAATTTTGATATAATTGGCTTGGTGTGTGTGATGTTTTGTTATGATGATTTTTTATTCTGTTTTAAGGAATCAGTGAGAACTTTAATAACTGTGGTATGTGGTGATATAGTTAGATTCGAGCTAATTCCCAAATGTTTTTACTGTTTAGTTGTGTGTTTATGATTACAGCTTTCAAAATCTGTCTTTCACATTTAATGCTTTTATATTATCTGTTTTTTATCCGGTCTGTTGTAATTGTGTGATTTGTTAGGGGTTTTTAGGTTACTGTTCATCATAACCCTGATTGACCTTTTTCCCGGCTGGACTTCTGTCATTAATGCAAGTAATTATGTTAATTTTTTTTTGGCTTATCTGTTCTGTCCAAGTACTTTTCCTTACCGTCTTTGTTTCTTCCATTTAACTCTATTTTATAAACAACATTTGTTCATTTATTGTTTCATTCGTTCTCTTCACTATTAATGCTTATGTAAAATCCTCCTTAACTGTTTTGTTCTGAGTCTTCATTTATTTTCGTTCAAGCCTGCTCTGTTCTGTTATCCAGGTACTGTGTTTATTTAAGATTTTTAACCAGTTTTGACTGCTCTATTCATTTTATATATTGTAAATAGTTTGTTTGTTGGTTTTTTTTATTGAGTTATATATTATATCAATATGTTTGTTATGATGATGATAATGTTGTAAACAGATTTAATTTTTTTCCCATTGTGGTTTTTTTCTCTTCTGTCTTTTTTTTTTTTGGCCGTTTTCTGTCACAATTTTACTGATTTCTATTCTACTCCTCTTTTTTCTTTTTTCTTTTTTCGTTTTTCTTTTGTTTTCGTCCTTCTTCGCTTCTCCCTCTTTGTTGGTGTAAATATTTTTAACAATAAGTATTGGACCACAGTTTTTATATGCTATGATGATCTCTGTTTAACTCTGTAATGATGCATATACGAGATTCCTTTATTAATTTGGTATATGATGTTGAATATGGTATTATCGATTGTATATATTGCATAAATTATTTGACCATCTTTACGGTTGCCGTGGGTGTTTGGAAGTTTGTGTTCACTTTGTTTTTGTCATTCTGTCATAGCGTTCATATTATATAATTATGTTTCTATACTATTGCAATATTTTGAAACTATTTTCCCTGTTTTTATCTATAATGATCATTTCTGCTATTCTATTTGTTCTCTCTGTTTGGGGAAAACATTTGTAAACCTTCTATCCTTTTTTCCCCCCCTTTTTTCTTTTTTTGTTTTGGACACATTTCCAAACATCACACTCGGTAGCTGTGGAAGATGATGTTGAATTGTATTATGGTTAGCATTAATAGATAATATCAATGAGATCTGAGCATAATATTAAATATATTATAAAAATTGTTTTATCATTTTTGTAATATATATTTATGTATGTTTGTGTATTTAGTTATGTATTTAGATTAGTCTATATCATAGTCTAATGTATATTTGAGTTTCTGTGTTTTTATGATGTTTTATTGTTGTTATTATCCTTCTCTGATTCCCGTTTTTTGTTGGTGTCAATAGTTTTAACAAAAAGTTTTGGCTCACACTTTTTATATGCTATGATGATCTCTGTTTATCTGTGCAATGATGTATATACTAGATATGTTTTTTAATTTGGTATATGATATTATCGACTGTATATGTTACCTATACTATTTGATGCGTGGGTGTTTAGGATTTTGTGTTGAATTTGTTTTTCTCATTCTGTAATGGCATTCATATTGTATAATTTTATTTCCATACTATTGTAATATTTTCAAACTGTTTTTTAACTTTTTATTTGCAATTTTCTGCTTTTCTATATATTGTGTTTGTTTGAGAAAACATTTGTAAAGTCTGCATCCGTTTTTTTTTTCCCCCTCTTTTTTTTTATTTGTATGGATACATTTCTTTCCACTAATTCTCAGATGGACTACCATGACCGGCAATAGTACAGTTTGTAAAATTGATAATATATTAATAGATATGTATTTACTGTTTTGCCCTCCTCTCCCTGCCTACCAGATGGGGTTCCACAGTAAAAGGGCGATTTTGCCCACGTCATGGTGTGAAGACAGTTTTGCCCCTCACTCCTTGCCTGCCGGTGACTGTTGGTATAGTGCATGGACGACTTTGCCCTCCAAATCCTAATTTCCCCTTTCTCCTTCCTGCTGCCGCCCATTGTCTCTTGCCCTTTCTCTCTCTATTTTTTTCCCTTGCTTATTCTCTTTCTGCCGTTCTCTCTCTTTCTCATGTTCTTGGAATTTTTGCTCTCCAAACCCTATTTCTCCCTTTCTCTTCTACCTTTCACCGCTGATTATGCTCCTTGATTTTGTGTTTGTGTATTTTATATTTCCCTTCTCTCTCTCTCTACTGCTCTGTTTCTCTTTGTCTTCTTCTTCTTTGGATTTTTGGCATCCAAACCCTCGATTTTGGGGTTCTTTTGCACTGATGGCCGATCATTTGTGTTTGTTGGTTTCGGTTTGTATTGTTCATGGTTTTTTTCGTTTGATTGTGTTTGTTCTCTCAAGATTTGGAAGTTCGGTTTTTGTTCATTGTTCTTGGAATTTTTTTTTTTTGAAATTTTTTTTTCTTTCGAAAACTTTTGAGTGATTTTTTCTATTGGGTTTTGTTTATTTCATTTTTTTGCAATGCTCACTTTTGATTTTTGATTTTTTGTTCCCCTATCTCCGAACTCTAATTTTTGAATGCTGCATTATTTTTTTTCGCCCAGATGTTTTTTATGTTGAAAGTGTAGATACTCATCCTTATTGTGTTGTTTTATCCTTCAATGTTGTTTTCATTATGATTTTTTTTTTTTTGCCTCAGATTTTGGGGGTTTTGGTTTGGGAATCCTAATTTTTTATTGAGGGTTTTTCCCCCTTTTTTTTTTCCCTCTCGGTACAGTATTTGTGGTGGGAGTACAAATTTTTTTTCGGATTATTAATTTTCCCTCTCGGAACCCTATTTTTTTTTGGACCGTTTTCTCTTTTTTTTTTTTTTCCCCCTTTTTTGTGTTTGGTACATTTTTTGTGGAGCAAGAGTTGGTTTTAGTCTTGAATATGTTGTTTTTTGCATTCATTGTTGTTTTGCTTTGGTTTTTTTTTCGTTTTCTCAGTCTTGACTTTTGATCTTTACTCTTGAAATGGTTCTTTTTTTTTTTTTTTTTTTTTTTTTTTTTGCGTATTTTTTCATCTGTGTTTTTTCATTTTTTCAAACAAAGGTAGACTGAGTAACGTAAACAAGAGATTGGGTATATTGAAGAATTTTATTTTTTTGGGTTTATTTCGGTATTGTTTCCGGTTTTTTGCTTTTGTTCATTTTTTTTATTGGTTTCTGCAGATTGGCATAAAAATGGTGACGAAATGGACAAATGCAACTATGAAGAGCAACGTTGAAGATTTTTTCTCGCTTGATTTCTAAATCTGTAATTTTTTTTTCCTTTTTCTCCTCGGGTAATATTTTGTTGGTTTTTTAGCGATTTTGATATAATTCGTTTACCGTGTGTGATGTTTTGTTATCATGTTTTTTTATTCTGTTTTAATCATTTGGTAAAAAATTTACTAATTGTAGTATATGATCATTTAGTTTGATTCAAACCAGGTTTTAAAATTTTTTACTCTTTAGTTATGTGGTTATGATTACAGTTTTTGAAAGCTGTCTTTAACATTTAATGCTTTTATATTATCTATTTTTTTTTTCCTGTTGTAATTTTGTGATTTGTTAGATGGCTGTATGTTACTGTTCATCACTACTTTGACTGAGATATCTTCCCGGTTACACCTCTGTCATTAATGCAACTCATTATGCAAAATTTTTTTCCTTTATCTGTTATCTCCAAAAAATTCGTGCCTCTCTCTTCCACCGACTCTTCTCATTTACTTAACTCTCTTTTATAAACAAATTCTTTTCATTTATTGTTTCACCCCTGTCCTGCACTATTAAAACTTCTGTAAAATCGTCTTAACTGCTTTGGTTTGAATCATATTTGCCTCCTGTCTAAACCTGCTCTGTTATCCAGGTACTATGTTTATTTAAGACTTTTAATTAGTCTTCATTGCCGTTTTCATTTTGTATGTTGTTAGTAGTTGGTTTCTCGGTTTTCCAGTTGATTTACATATTATGTCAGTATGTTTATTATTATGATGATATTGTAAAGGGATTGAATTTTTTTTATTGTCTGTTTTTTTCCCCTCTGTTTTTTTGTTTTTCTCGCTGTTTTTTTTTTTCCCTTTGCCATTTTATGTTCTCACAGTGTATACAGTTGTTTCTCTTTTATGTATAAATGTTTTATAAATATTATTCAAACAGGTTATATGATTATGTTATATATGATAAGTTGATTGTTTTGTATTGTGTTTCTTCTTCTTCTTTTTTTCCTCCTTTCTCCTATTCTGATTTGCGTGTTCTGTTGGTCTAAATATTTTTACCAAAAAGTTTTGAATCATAGTTTTTATATGCTATGATGATCTCTATTTAACTATACAATAATGAATATACCAGATTTCTTCTTTAATTTGGTCTATGATGCTGAATATGGTATTATTGATAGAATATGTTACATAAACTGTTTGACCATCTTTTACTGTTGCCGTGGGTGTTTGGGATTTGTGTTAAATTTGATTTTGTTACTATACAATAGTATTCATTATATATTGCTGATTTCATACTATTGTAATATTTTAAAAGTTTCTGCCTTTTTTATCTATTGGTACTACTTTTCCTATTTGCTTTCTCTTTGTTCTCTCTCTGTTTGATGAAAACATTTCTAACCCCTGCCCCCCCGGTTTTTTTTGTTCTTTTTTTTTTTTTTGACACATTCCCAAATATCTTACTTGGTAGCTATTAAAGATGCTGCTGAATTGTATTATGACTATCATTAATGGATGCTATTAATGAGATCTAAGCATAATATAAAATGTTTTAAAAAAAATTTTATGTTAGTTTTTTTGTAGTATATATGTTTATGTATATGTATGTATTTGGTTATATATTTAGATTACTTATATAATTAAGTATAATACACATTTAGCATTCTGTTTTTTCATTATTTATTATTATTATTATTATTCCAAGTTAATTTGTTGTTTTATACTTGGATTTTTTCCTTGGCTTTTTTTTGTTTCCCTATTACCCGAGGAGTTTTTTTTTTTTTTTTTTTTCAGTATATTGTTGTAATATTTAAATTTATTATAACAATTTTTGTATTTAAATAATTTTATGATTAGAAATTATTGTAATTTTAATTGTATGGTTTAAGTTTTTTTATTAAGTAATTCCATAAAAAAAAAAAAAAAAAACTGATTTCTTAAAGTTATTGTAAATATATTACCTTCCTTAATTAACTACACTTAATGTATATTATTTATTCTCATAATTTGTTTTTAACTTTTTTTTGCTGCTACCGTGCAACGCACGGGCATTAGGCTCGTATTTACTAAAAGAATTGGTGCAAGTGAAATGTGATTATTTATTTTTCATTTTAAGATTTGTTTAACATTTGTACTGTAACTTTATATGGGAAAATGAAAAACATATGCTGCTATTATCATGATGATAAGAAAATAAAAGATATTTACGGGAGGGAAAGAGAGTGGTTTTATTTTATCATTGGAAAAAACATGAGTTTCATTTTTTTATTTAAAAAAAAAAAAAAACGTGGGTTCCACTTTTGTGAAAGAGATTTTATCATTTTTCTATGTACATGTGGAGCTTTGCAGTATTGGAATTGGTGCTCTACAGTGGTATATTGCTGAAGCAATCAAAAAGTTAAAGAAAAGGAAGGGAAAACAAAAAAGAGAGAGGGGCACCAAAACGAATCGTTTTGACTACCAAAAATGAACATTACTCATCTCATCTACTCTTTTATTATAGTTAAGAAAAGATTTGATTCCTTTTTGTTTTTGACTTGATTACTTTTTTTTGCCTTGGTTACCTTTTTTTTTTTTTTTTTTTTTTTTTTTTCGTGCTAGCATATGTAAAAGGACGAATGTCCTTAATGGTCTCTATCCCAATATTCGCCACGTTTTTTTTTTTTTTTTTTTTTTTTACCGTTTCGTTGGCTTCTTTTTCTCTTCCTTTTCTCATCTCCAATTCCAGACTTTTCCTCTCTTATTCCACTAGCATTTCTTTATCATTATCATTATAATTATAATTATAATTATTAATATTATTATTATTATTAATTTTTTTTACTTCTTCTTCCTCTTCCATATATTTCCTGTAAATAATTAGTGGAAGAAGACATAATGTGCCATTTGAGAAGTTTAAGCATATATCTTCCATCTACTATATATATTATATATTAAATATATCTCCCGTCTAATATTTATCAAATATATCTATATACATATATTTCCTTATCTATATTACATTAAAATAATCAATCCAACTAAAATTTCATTTTCATAGCCACAAGTCACTCTTTCAACCATTTGGTTCCCTTTTATTTTTGACTTGGTTACTTTTTTTTGCTTTGGTTATTTCTTTTTTTTGGTGCTAATATACCATGTTAATAATAAAAGTCTCAAATTTACCCCAATCTAGCTATATTTTTATTTTTTCTCTTTTCTTTCCTTTTGTCTGTATAGAAATAAGTTTTTTGAGTATCATCACACGCGCAGAGCGCGTTACTAAAACTAGTTCTCTTGTAAAGTGATAATACATGTGTTACACAAAGCTTAAAAAATAAATAATCACATTTAATTTGTACATATTCTTTTGGTAAATATTTTACCTGTTATTTTATTTTACTTGAAATTTTACATAGTTTTTTTTGGTTGAAATTTTACTCGTAGTTCTAAAATAGGAACTAATGCCTTCAAATGAAAATTTATGTTGAAAACCCGTTTGGTGCCTCTTCTTTTTTTCCCTTTGTT
The DNA here is from genome assembly GCA_009761775.1 of Ficus carica. Classification (NCBI taxonomy): domain Eukaryota; kingdom Viridiplantae; phylum Streptophyta; class Magnoliopsida; order Rosales; family Moraceae; genus Ficus; species Ficus carica. Next base: position 11,792,896 of record CM019740.1, read on the forward strand.
TCCTTGTCACCATTTCTTATCTTTAACCTCTTTCGACTTTGTTTCATTTTTCCCATTATTTGTTTTTTCTAAATTTTTTAGCTTGTCTTTTCCTAATATTTCGCTTTTACTTCATATTTTTATAACTCTTTTATTTTTTATTTTTCATGCATTTTTTCTTCATTAAAAGATCAACATACCATCATTTCCTCTCTTAAAGATTTCTCTTCTCATATCTAATATAAACTTACTGAACAAAAACACCAATTTATTTTTATAATTTTAGTAGCTATATACCTTGGAGCATTGGAATTTAGTATTCCTACATGGAAATGGAATCCTTTTTTCATGTTTGTGATCAAGTCTAATTGGATTGAGTTTTCTTTTCTTATTTTCATGGTAAAATTTATGCATGTCCTTCTGGATTTTCACAATCAATGTAGGGAGGTTTTAAGTTCTTTTCTTTCTTTTTGGACAATAGATATTCTATTTTCTTTACTTTTGATAATATTTGTATGACTATTTCTTCTTAATTTGGGAGGTGGGGGATTTAAACTCTGCACTTTTAGGTAGAGTAAGGTGTGATATTATTCTAGGCTATACCTGCAACCACATGACTATTTTAGTTCCTATGATATGAAGAGAATTTTTTTATACCTTAAAAAAAAAAAAAAAAATCAAAACCACACCAACTTCGTCTCTTCCCTTATCTGTTGGTGTGGTTTTAGTTTAATTTTTTTAAGTTGTTTGGCACGTTTTTGGGAAAGGAGACCAATAGGCAATAATTTAATACAGATTATAAAATTACCATATTATAATTTACAGTCTTTTAAAATGCAAAACGTTTTTTTTTTTTTTTTTTTTTTTTTTTTTTTTTTCTTTAGGGTGATTGGCACACTATTTCTATGATGAATACTTTTGATTACAAATAAATCTAAATTCACTTTTTTCAATTTTGTTCTACACCTTATAATTAAGTCAAGTATGAAATTATTGGTAGATTCTACCTGCAAGTATTATCCTCATTTTTATTTATTGCAAAAAAATAAATCTAGTGAAGAAGAAGCTTTTTTTTTTTTTTTTTTTTTTCCTGAATAGAAAGAAGGTAAATTTTATTTCTTCATGCTCTATTTTGAAGTTTTTTTTTTTTTTTTTTCGTTTTTTTTAATAGAAAAACCGTTTTGGTATTCATTTCTCATTTAACTTTCCTCTACTTATTTTTATTTTCTTGTCCATTTTCTTTTCTTTTAACCAGCTTTCTATTCTATTTCATGTTCTCATTTGTATCTATATTTTTTGTTTTTATTCCCTTATTTTCTAGCTTGTGCTTCTGCTTGTAAATTTTTCCTTTCATTTTCCTTTTATTAAAATCTCACCATTTTAAATTTTTTAATCTTTAATTTTATCTTTCTCACCAAAAACTCTAATATCCTGAATTGTGATAATGTCTACTTATGCTGAGGCTTTTTTTTTTTTCCCCCTTTTTTATGATTAAATTTATGTGTCTTTTTAGATTTTCCCAATCAATTATAGAGGATTGTAAGGGCTCTCTCTCTCTGTCTTATTTTTTTGTTTTCCAAATAGAAGACTACCGAGATAATAACAGAGATAACTACCTACTTGAGAATGTTTATGTAGTAAATAAATTACCATCATATTTATAGGATAAAATGTAACTTCTTGACTTAAATTATTATTTTTAAGATTACAAATTTATTTATATTTGTAAATTGTTTTTCATGTTTTACATTACAAAAACATCAATTACAATTCAACACGTGCGGTGCACGTACTTTAACTAATATATATATATATATATAGATATATATTAATGGTAGGACGTTCGAGTGTCATGAGGTGATATTCGCAGTCCTAAATTCAAGACCAAAAGAATGATTTCTTTTTAATTATTTTTGTTACTGTCGTGAGTAAAATCTATATTCAATTTGTATTAGTGTCAATGACTGACTTGTCGTCCATTGGCAAGTTGATAATGAGTGACGAGTAGATCGAAATGTATGAACAGTAAAACAACTTAATTCGGGAAATGAAATAAGAGATAGCTAGACACACAAAGATTTGTAGAGATAATTCTCAATGTGAGAGTTATGTCCACTTAAATGAACAAGAATTTGATGCTTGAGAGCAAGAGTGAGAAGAAAAAAGAAGGGGAATTCAGAAAGTAGAGAGAGAATGCAGAGAATTGGTTTTAATTGCTCGAGAATTAATAAAATTATCCTCATGTGTGACAGTGTCTTTTATTTACATGCGCTGATAATCTGCCTTTAGTTTATTGATTTGGTGCAGATTCTGTTTTCAAATTTGAATGAGAATTACCTTTTCTAGCCATGTTGATTTTCCTTCTTGATCTTCCATTATTATTATAAGAATGTACCTGATTTAATAATATTAACTCCTTTTGAATGATATTTAACCTTAATTTCTCAGGTATGATAATCTGAAAATTCACTCCTAAAACAATGCTTATCTTTAAATCAGAATATAAGTAAACGTGAGGAGTCAATCTAACAGTGAATGGGGAGTCGATCTGTGAGAGATATGAGAAATCTTACCTCAAATTTCAAGATTAGTTGATTTATTCAAACAAAATTATTTTGTTTGGTGAATAGTAAAACAAAATTATTTTAATTACACTTTCAATCTAGTCCAATATATATCCATCACTTGGTATATATCAATATTTCTACTTGGAGACCCGGCTCTGATGGTCAAGATGGATAAGCTATGTCCCCAATTGGAAGTAAACACTCATTACAATCTTATTAAGAACATAGTGTCATCTTTGTTCTTTAGATTAAGGGGGAGTTTGGTAGTTTGAGTTGGGATTTTTAAGTTTCAAAAGTAAATTTTTTTGAATTTTCAGAAAAGACAAAAAATTTTTTGGGAAAAAGACAAAAACTTTTTAGAAAAAAGACAAAAAAAAATTTAAGTTAAATGGATTGAGTGGTTCCACCAAACAGGCCCTAATTACGGATTCTAATCTTAGACCACTATCTTGCAATTATATTTTTACGCATATAAGCCTACATATGCACAATTTAAGATTTACTGATGAATATATAGTCTTGGTGTTTCACTTTACTTGTTATATTCATACTAGTATTGTGATGTGCCGACGGCACATTTGTAATACAGTTTTTCTAAATGCCTACTGATAAAGAAGAATAATATTTTACATTATTAGATAAAAAATTATAACCTATAAGATGATTTAAAATGATACCAGAAAACATGTTCTGTTTCAATATTCAAGAATTTTATTGAATACTATCTATACATTGGTAAAATAAATTACAAAAAACCGAAAAATTAAATTCAAACATTGATTTATCTGAATTTGGTTTAAGGTTCAAAAATATTTTCTCTTTTTATAAGCTGTAATTAAATCCAATTAAGATGTATATGTATATTTCTTACATTGAAAAAAAATCAATACTGACACATTTTTTTTAAAGCAATAAGACATAATTTTTAACTATCATATATGGTACCTCAAAATCATATTATAATAAAAAAAAATATGATAGTTTAACGGAATTTGATAAAAAGCTTACAATTCAAAATTATATTTCTTAGCAATTTACTTTTTTTTTTTTTAAGGAGAAAATATTGATTTTTTTAAAGTATATGTAGATGAAAGGAATATGGCATGTGGATCAATATAAGCCATTAAAATAAATTAAATGAAAAAAGCATAAATTCTTAACCCTTGGATTTTAGGTTGAAGAACAAAAAATTTTCACGTCATTCTCTTTTCTATAATATCTGATAGATACGATTAATCATATGAAAGTAAATAGGACAAATTAACACACGAAATAATAAAATATCCATTACTGAATAAAACTTCAAACATGTATCTATTTTTTAGGACACTATTTCTAACAGATATATGGGGTGATAATTATTAATAAGAAACAAAGAGATTTTAAAGTGAATAGAATAAGTAAGAGGGATTTTTTTATTATTATTATTATTTTTTGCTAGAGGAAAGAGGAGTTAAATACAATTAATGATGTATATAAAACTACTGAAATTATTGAAGATTAATTTTCTTTTAATCTGGTTTGGCTCACCTTAAATTTTTCTAGTGATTCAATGCTCATTCGAATTTTCTACTAAACAAGCTACCTAACACCTTACTTCCTTATAAATAATTTCTTTTATATTAATAACAGATAGATTTTTTTTTTCCCTTTTCGGCCAATAAGGATGAAACTAGTTGAAGAAAATAATGAGGGTTACACCTAACCCTTTTCTTGGTAGCAGCTGCCAGACAAATGGATATATAAATATAAAAATATATATAGTTTTATAGTTTTTTTCCTTTTTTTTTTTTTTTTTTGAAAAGAAAAAAAAAAAAAAAAACTATTTGTTTTGGCTACTAATGAACGAATGGATTTTGTTGACTTGATTCGTGGTATGGTTGCTTTCTCAATAATTAAGCATGCACGCAACATTAAGATGATCATATCGTACTAGGTAAAATAACTGTGATTTAATTAGCATGCTTAATTACTTTTGATTACTAAAGCTTGTCATTTTCATTTTTGGCACCATAAATAGCAATAAGGTCACAATTAATCAACTTTAATACGTACTGTTCCCATTGTACACTCGTTGTTATTACTAGTATTAATTATCTGATTACTCCTTGATTATACATTATCAAAGATTATTAATATACAGGATTAATAAATTTAAGAAACACAAGAGTACTATGCAAATGCTTTTCCAAAACGATTAAGTGTTTAGGGGATGACAACAAGACATATTCGGATTGGAGTTTAATAAGTATTTTAATTGTTACTTAAAACCCAAATATAACCTAGATCTACCCAAATATATATATATATATAACTACTGTGATATATATATATATATATATGTGTGTGTATATCCACGGTTTAAGACCATGAATAAATGAATTAATCAGAGCTAGCTAGTGTACGTTGCAAATAATTATATAATGAAGAAGCTTCATGCTGGTCGGCTTCGTTTGCACAATTGGATTTCTCAACCATTTGTTACGTCTCACATTTAAGATATACACACACACATAAGGTACATCACTGAATAATCGAGAGGGATGGTACGATATTTACTCTCTCTAACTACAGGTTTTAAGTTCAAGTCGTCACCGTCACAATAATCGGGGTATATGTACATTCCACTTCAAAAATATTCATATATTAAGTGAGAGGTTCTCCTCCGTTTGAAGTTATCTGGACAGGTCATTCCCTATCCCTATACAAAGACAAAGGGTAGATAAAACAACAACCTATGTTATTATTTTGAATATAGTGGAGGTGAAGAAAATTAGCAACCTACCTTGAACAAAGTGTATATGGACAATTCACTTCAAAAATGATTCATATGTTACACAAGAAACTCTTTCTTTCTTTCTTTTAAAATTATATGGGTACACCATTCTTTATCCCACAGAAGGCAAAGGGCAGATGAAACAGCAACCTAGTTAATTTAAATATAGGGGAAGAAAATTAGCAACCTACCTTGGACAAAGCGCGCCCCTCTCTCTCTCTCTCTCTCTCTCTCTCTCGGGACTATTTTGCCTAGCTGACTCGCTTTGTTTTAGTGGTTTTTCCTTAAAGTTAAATTACATTCTAATGACTTGCTAAAAACTTTTGGAATTTCATCATTTCGCAGTTACGTACATCAACGTGCAATGAACCTCGTCCACTAGTGGCTGCAGGTTGCAACATATATATATACATATATATATATATATATATGTTTGTTTCTCCCATTTCAAAATATTTAGAGATGACTTTTTTTTTTTGGGTCGATATTAAATATATTGTTATTATAATTAATATTGATAAGTAACAAGTAGCATATAGTGAATATCGTCAATAGTTTGTTATAAATCCAAACGGTATTTAGCTATTTGTCATCTTTTGACGACTTTGTTTGTCAAATTTTTTAATTTTAGCAATTTTCCTTCTGAATATGTTTGAATATGTTAAGTTATCACAATGTATTTTATATGACTTAAGTTTATGTTAAATTTGTCATGAAAAGCTTACGTATATCTCATGTGAAGATAAAAAATCTCATTTCCAATAAAAAAATTTCTAAATATAATACTAACTTTAAAGTAAATGTTCCAAATTTAAATATTCGGTTTAATGTAAATTTAACTAGATAGAGTATATTGCAACAATTTAGTAAGTTCAAGAGATATAAATTATAAAATGAAAGCTCCGTTAGGGGGGATTTTTCTAGACCAAATTTTACCATCTAATTCAAAACTCCCTATTCTACATCTCATTTTCTCTCTTTTCCACTAAAAAAAAAAAAAAAAAAAAAAAAAACTCAAATTTTAAAAGACCATAACTTTCTCATTTCAGATTGAAATGAGATGATTATTATGTTAAAATACTCACAGCAACGAGACAAACAAAATAAGATCTATTTTGTCTTTTTTTTTTTTTTTTTTAAAACATTTCAAAATTTTGCACTATTTTTCTATATTACAGTTCATTTTTAAAAGTCTTATTCTAAACACACATTTCTAATCTAATTTCCAAAACTCCGTATCAAAAAATCCCCTAAACAGATCCTAAAAATTTAGAAGGTAAGTTACTAAACGATGACGAGTATTTTGATGAAATCAGTACTCAATACCCTAAATCGAAAATGTGGCCAGCATGATATAGGCCAAAGAAAAGGATTAATAGAGTGAAATCCCCAACAATTAAGAGGACACATATGCAGATGTGTCAGCATCAAACAGGACAAGGAGGTCGAACGACCATGTGAAGTACGTAGGAATGGTCACTACCAGACTAATAACAACCATATTATGGTTAGTCGTAGTCTAAATTGATTAATAAAGGCTAGAGTTGGTACTCCATAATCCCAGACCTAAAGGAACTCAGGATCATAATTGATCCCGCTCCCACATAAGGATGTGTGAGCGTTCAACTTTTTAATTAAGCTCAATGTCGACGAAGCTGTTTCACGAGAAAATTCTTTCTACAGTGTTGGTATTGTCATCGTCCATTTGATATATATAACTTTTACGTTTACTTTTAGTCAATAGGAGAAGAGAAATTAAGCTCAATGTTGATGCAACGATTTCACTAGGAAATTCTTTCTGCAGTGTTGGTACTGTTATCCCTGACTATGAGGACACTATAAGTTGCCAGAGCTTTACTTTTGCTTTTAGTCAGTAAAAAAAAAAAAAAAAAAAGTTATGCTGTGAATTTTCAACAGCTGTTTGGGAATTACATTTTTAAAAGAGTTTAAAAGTCAATATGACTTCAAAGTTATCTAAAAGTAATAAAAATATTAAAATAAAATTTATAATATCTAACTTAAACTCTAATATAAATTTTAAAGTCTATAAGCGAGAACAGCTTTTTTTGAAAATCATATTTTTTGACTTTGACATTACGCTCTTCTGAAAACTAGAAAGCTCTTGTGATAGCTCATTTAAGCACTTTTTGAACAGTTTATGGCCTTATGAAGCCAAAAACAACTACTAGGAAGGTTTGTTAAACAAACCCTACATTGGGGGCGGCCACGTCCAACATTATAAGTGGTTGCTTTCTTGTCTCTTTTGCTGAACTGATTGCTATCACAGAAGGAGTTTTATTTACTGTTAAGAGTGGTTTACTGTCTCGATTAACCGAGAATCTTCTACCCTTACTTAAAAGCATGAATGTGCTTTTTGTTCCCACTTTCAGTGATTGTCACATGGCAGCTATATGATCGTCACGTAATTGTTAGTCAATGTCATGTGGTACTTCCCCCCCCCCCCCCCCCCCCTCCCTTTTTTAATCTATTCTGCCCTTACAATACAACTAGTGATCGTAAACGAGCTACGTACTCATTTTGTTAACAACTCGTGTACGGATGAAGGTCCTATATTGTTAGTTGTATAGAGGTTAGAATGATATTTGCTTGGAGCTAATGAGAATCAAAATTTAGAACATCTTCAGAGGGAGAAAAAAAAAAGTCGTGTAGACTGTTAGTAATTTGAAGGAATATGTTAGTAATTTGGTCAAAAAGTGATGCAAACAACGAATTTAATCTAAAAATTAACGAAAAAAAACTATTGTAGCAACTTTTTTAACAGTTAATGATCATTAAAACTATGAAAAAAGAATAGGGAGTGCCTTAAACTATTAAAAAGTTGCTATAATAGTCATTTTCATTAATTTTTAGACAGAATTTGTTAATAATTTGGTCAAAAAGTGATACTAACTAATGGATTCCGTCCAAATATTAACGTAAAAGACTATTGTTGCAACATTTTAATAGTTTAGAGGCATTCCAGCTAGGAAAAAAAGATCAAGGACTAAAGTTACACAGTTAAAAGTTGATGGACCATCCTAGTAATTTACCCTTTATACAAGAATGTAGTTGATTTTTACTTTTTGAGATTTTAAATTTGAAATACGAGTAAAATTAAAGGACAAAAATATAGGGATATTGGTGAAGTATTTAAACAAAAATTAAATATTAGTGTACTTAAAAGTTAAACTTTAGGATAGTAGAAATCTTGAAAAATTATGTATAAAAACTGTGGGGAATTCTTTTGTGGGAAACAACCCTTTTTCCCGATCAATAGCGTAAACATTCTGAACCGTTTGATTAAAATTGAAAGGCTTGTAGATGAGAGTCTCATGCTTCACAAAGTGCAACCTAAATCACGAGGTGAATAATATTAGGTTGTTCAGTAAAAACGATGGTTTGGCATTATCATTTTTTGAACAATAGGGCATCTAAGCGTTTCACTGAGGGTGGATTTTATAATAAATACTACGATGGGGATAAGACCTTTACCCAATGAAATATTATGGAGGGAATCGTTATAACGAGTGTGAAAATGGGGGTCTTAAGTAGAGTAATTTTTTGAGTGCTAGTACCAATTTCGTATGTAGAGGGTTGAAGAAAGGAGGGAGTGAAAAAGGATGAAAACTTGTCATAAATTATATCTAGCAATTCAATTAAAAAAAAAAAAACTAAAGAAGTAATCAGCATGGTTTTAAAATATTTGAAATAGTGTAAAAATGCTATCTATTCAATCTAAAAATGCTTTCAACTTCAAATATTTTAAAATCATGTTATGTACTTGTTCAAGTTTTTTTTTTTTAATTATTTTTTTCTACAATTTTTGTAAATTATCTAGGGGGAGCGAATTGAAAGAAAAATTATACAAAAAAATATAATTGGGGCCAAAGTTTGAAGGATCCCATTGGGTCATGGCCACTGCTCGGCGAATTACGATATAATAATAGAAATAGTCTCATATACGATGGTCGTACAGTCACGCGGTACAACCCGTGAACGAGAGCGGCACAACCTGGAGGAGATAGAGAGGTAGGGAGGGAGGGAGAGAGAGAGAGAGAGAGCCGAAGAGCTCTCACCAACAACCCCCGCCGTGAACCCACCATCGAAGAGCTCACTGTCGAAGAGTCGTCGACATTGGCGGCAACGTCCTCTATTGCGTCTTCGTCATGAGTTCCGGTGACAATCGCCGTTAGTCTTGGGGAGGGAGAGAGAGAGAGAGAGAGGTGGAGGGAGCCGTTCTTCTTCTAGTCTAGTATGTAAAGGTTAAAACAGTCATATAATTGTTTTCACAGAGAATCTAAAGAGAGAGACTAACAATTTCTTCAATTTAGAGAGAGTGTGAGAGACAGAGAGGAGAGAGAGTGAGTTCAAAGTGTTGGGAAAAAACTTTAATTGATGAAAACTATCATCAAATCCAAGATCTCATATTAAATCATCAAGAAAAATTAATCAAAAGCGTACCTGAATCCATGAAGATAGATTAGAGAAGGATGGAGTCTTCCACAGTCAAATCTCTCTAGTTTCCTAAGATGCTCTATGAATTCTCTTTCTTAATGGGGAAGGAGGAGGAGAGCAAATATTATGTATTATGATTCGACTTGTGGACCACAACCCTTATAATTCTTATATACTAACTCAAATTAGATTCTCATCAACCCTAATTCAATTAGTATTGGGTTTCTACACATTAAAGCCCATACCCAATAGATATCTCTAGAGCCTAACTAATAGATCATTTATTTGATCATATTAAATTAAATGTCCTATAATATAATTATCATTTAATATGGAAGCTTAGAGGTGGCAATTCTTGTCATGTGTTGGATTGGTGTCGTGTTAGAGCCGTGTCGAATTTTTTCTTCCCCAACCCGAACACGACCTATGACACGAAAACGACTCAAAACTGCGATACGAACACGACACGAACCCGTAACGGGTTGACACGACACGAACCGAACTTGACCCACGACACGAAATTGACCCGCGACAAGAATTTGATCCGAATTGAACCCGCAACTCGAATTTGACCCAAATTGAACCTGCAATTAATTTGAATTTGACACAAAACCCAATTCAATTTAAGCAAATTATATCCCAAATTCATAAAAAACCTAGAAGAATAATAATTTACTTTCTACAAAAACATACCATTGACAAAACAATAAGTTTTAAGGATTGTTTTCAAATAGAAAATTATAAAATTAAACTTCCAACTCAAGTGCAAAGTTCACGATCATAGTTAGGCAAAATCCTATTACAAACATCTTAAAAAAGTCCACAAATCCAAATACAAACTTAAAAAAGTCTAAATTCAAACAACATAACACCAACAAATTTGACACGAAATTGACCCGAAATTGACACGAATTTGACACGAAATTGACATGACATTTGACCTGAAATTGACACGAAATTGACATGACATTTGATCTGAAATTGACACGAACTTGACCCGAAATTGACACAAAAAAGGGTCGTGTTCGGGTTCTACGGGTCCAACCCGAACACGACCCATTTTTTCCCGTGTCAATTTCGGGTGACCCGAATTTGACCCGACCACTATTTTTCCCAACCCGAACCCGCGAAATTTGTGTCATTTTTGAGTCATGTCGTCGTGTCCCAACCCGTATTGCCAACCCTATGGAAGCCCATAACAGGAAATTAATAAAATTCTCAACACTCTCCCACTTGGACTACATATATTTCCTGAAATAATTATATTATATAAAGTCTTGAGTGCGCACTGAAAAACTATCTATTTTAAAATATCTCTTTAGTTACAATCTGGTCCATCTACTATATTAGCATGGGATTAAATCGACCTTTATTACATATATTCGTAACTAGACCCATCAATAGTCACCATACCAATATATTCAATGACATAGATAGAGTTTGGATGCGTAGCATGGAAATTACATGCAATGTGATCTTAAACTTGCCTATTTCCAACTGGTCCAGCTTTATTCTTTAGTGAGATCAAACACAAATAACATTCAGAGTTTATAAATGAACCATATACTTTATTCTGCAGAAAATAAACACAAAACGTGTTTGTAACAAAGAACATCAAAATACAAACTCCCACTAAACATGTACATCGTAGATATTTTACTATCTTGGCATCTAGAAAACTCGGAATCAGAATATCCAACGATCTCTAAATGATCTGATCTCCGATAAATGAGCATGTAATATTTTGTTCTTTGTAAATACCGCATAATCTGTTTGGCTGCTTTCCAATGATCAATCTCTGGGTTACTTAAATATATGCCTCACATTCTCACTATGAATGCATTATCCGGACGCGTACATACTTGAGCATACATAAGACTTCCTACAGCTGACGCATAAGGAATCTTTTGCATTTCTTTTCGTTCCAACTCATTCTTGGGGCACTGACTGAGACTGAACTTGTCTCCCTTAGTGATAAGGGCGTCTTCTGGTGCACAACCTTTCATACCGAATCTATCAAGAACTCTTTCAATAAAGCTCTTTTGTGATAACCCAAGGATACCTCGAGAGCGATCTCGATGAATCTGTATGCCTAATACAAAATAGGCGCCCCCAAGATCTTTCATCTTAAAATTCTTAGTCAGAAATCTTTGGATTTCATGCAATAAGCATATATCACTGCTAGCAAGCAGTATGTCATTGACATATAACACCAGGAATATGTACTTACTCCCGCTTAACTTATGATATACATAATCATCCACCTTATTTACCTCAAAACCATACGAGATAAGAAACTTGATGAAATTTGTAATACCATTGACGAGAAGCCTGTTTGAGACCATAGATGGATTTCTTCAGTTTTGCAGACCATTTTCTTTGGGTCACGGATACAAAGTTTTCTGGCTGTACCATAAATATTGTTTAATTAATATCACCATTGAGAAATGCAGTCTTTACATCCATCTGGTGTAGCTCTAAATCAAAATGAGCCACAAGTGCCATTATAATCTCGAAAGAGTCTTTTGTTGAAACCGGAGAGAAAGTCTCTTTGTAATCAATGCCTTCCTTCTGAGTGAAACCCTCGGCAACTAGATGAGCCTTATATCTTTCAACATTTCCTTTTGAATCCCTTTTGGTCTTAAATATCCATTTGCAACCAATGGGTTTCGCACCTTCAGGCAATTCGACGAGATCCCAAATGTCATTGTCCTTCATGGATTTCATCTCATCATTCATGACATGTATTCACTTTTGAGAATTAGACCTTTCTTTGGCTTGTTGGAAGTTGATTGTATCATTTTCCACCACTCCTATATGAACCTCATGTTCTTAGAGAAAAACAACATAGTCATCCAGAATTGCATTTCTCCTTTCTCTAGTGGATCTCCTCAATGGCATATCCTCTTGAGGTTGTTGAGTTTGTACTTTAGGTATAATTTCTTCATTTTGCATAGGGAGTTCTTCTACATTGTCTTGATATTCCAGATTTTCATTTTGAACAATGTCAGGAATAGAAGCCTGATCAATATCAATACAAACAATAGGAAGAGAAACGAATTTTTCTTCAAAGACAATGTCTCTAACCTTATCTCCTCCCACAAAATCAACTTCCTCAAGAAATCTTGCATTTCCCATCTCGAAAAATGTCTTAGCAGTGGGATCGAAAAATTTGAAACCCCTTGACCGTTCAGAGTACCCAACAAAGTAGCAGTTTACAGTTCTTGAGTCCAGTTTCTTTTCATTTGGCCTGTAAGGTCTTGACTCAGTTGGACAACCCCAAATGTGTAGATGCCTAATACTAGGCTTCTTGCATATCCATAGTTCATAAGGGGTTTTAGCTACTGCTTTACTTGGAACCCTGTTGAGGATATACGCTGCAGTCTTTAGAGCTTCTTCCTAGAGGGATTCTGGTAAAGAAGAATGATTAATCATACTTCTTATCATGTTCTTAAGTGTTTTGTTTCGTCTCTTAACAACACCATTCATGCTAGGTTTGCCTAGCATTGTGTATTGCGGGACAATATTGCATTCCTCTAGGAATTTCGCAAAAGGTCCTGGATATTGTTCATCGGATCCATCATATCTACCATAATATTCACCACCACGGTCAGATTTGATAGCTTTAATTTTCTTGCCAAGTTGATTTTTAACTTCAGCTTTGAAGGCCTTAAATACATCTAGGGATTGTGACTTCTCAAAAATCAAATATAGGCACCCATACCTTGAATAGTCATCTATGAACGTAATAGAATACTGTTGACCATTCCAAGAAATTGTAGGGAATGGTCCGCAAATATCAATATGAATTAGTTCTAAGACATCAGAACATCTGTTGGCACCTAATTTCGTAATGTTTGTCTGTTTCCTCTTTATACATTCATTATAGACTTTGAAATCTGTCAAATTGAGGGGATCAAGAAACCCATCGGACACAAGTCTCTGAATTCTCTATTTAGAGATATAGCCTAAACGCTTGTGTCATAGTGTGGCGGAATCCCTGTCGGTTAATTTTTATTTTATACCACGTGAACTTGCATGCAATGTTTCATTAAATGAGGTAATTGTATCAATATAGGTTATCATGCAAAGATAAAAAACCGATAACAAAAATATTCGAATCTTGAAAAAGACTAAATTTATTATTTTCAAATGAACAAGAATAACCGAATTTGTCCAAAATAGAAATTGAAACTAAATTCGTCTAAAAGATGGTACTACATAAGTCTCTTCCAAATTCAAAAAATGACCAGTTTAACAATAACCTAAAAGTTCCTATAGCTTTTACTCAACTGTTTTGCTATCGCCCACATAGATGAATCTTTCATCATTACTTGGTTGTCGGCTCCACAGACAACCCTGCATAGACACACTTATGTGAGTAGTAGCACCAAAATCTATCCACCAAGTGTGTCTGGGTACAAAAGCTAAATTACTTTAGAACAAACCAAAGTGAGAAGCATACATTTCTTTACACGCCACTTGGCTTACTTGGGACATTCTTTCTTCTTGTGTCCAGCTTTTTCGCAAAAGTAACAAGTAAACTCCTAATCATGTTTCTTTTGCACCTTATGCTGTGATGTCCCAGCTGCAGCTTCTTTTCCTCTTTTCCTTTTCTTGTCCTTAGAGGCATATGCTAAGTTAGCACCTTTGGTTCTTTCTCGCTTTAGCCTTTCCTCTTCTTGCACACAATGGGATATGAGCTCATTAAGAGTCCATTTGTCCTTTTGAGTATTGTAACTCACTTTAAATTGACTGTATTGTGCATGTAGAGAAATCAAAACTAAATGCACTAGCAAGTCCTCAGACGTTTCTAACTTTAGCTTAGAAGCGATATGAGATATCTCCATGATGTACTCCCTTATGTTCCCTTTTTCTTTATAATTCATTGAAACAAGGTTAGCCAAAAGGTACTTGTTTCAGCCGTTTCGTTTTTTGCAAAACGCTACTTTATTTTCTCAAGGAACTTTATTGCATTCTTCTATTCGAACATAGATCCCCTAAAGGTTTCCGGAATGGAACCTTTCATGATCATAAGACTCATGCAATTAAAACGGTCCCATCTCTCTATGTTCACTTTGTCATCAGTGAAACTTTTGTCACTGAGAGGTGTAGGCCGTTCTTCCCGAAGTGCAAGGTCAAGATCCATGCAAACGAAAACAATCATTACGTTCTCTTTCCAATTCTTGAAGTTTGTGCCATTAAGCACGTGAATGAAATTAATATTGACAGATATTGTTGAAGCAGAAGCAGTTTCTAAATCGAGAACAAAATAAAATAACAAGCTCACAATCAATAATATTGTCACAAAACAAGAATACTGAATTAATAATTCCATACATGACATGATCAAACAATTTACATAATGGTGGGCCCTAACACAAGATACATAGCATAACATTGACATTTAGTCTTTGGATAGAAAATCAACTATAAGTGGTATTCTCCATGCAGTAATCAAATATTGACAATTAATCCTATCAAGCAATGAGCCTTTCTTTGGACTGACTCATTGCTCACATGGAAAATCTAATAATCGTCACATATCTATTATCAAAGGTATGCATATTATTTGGCCAAACAATAACCTTCCTTTGGGCCGGTCATTATTTCCATAAATAATAGATATACACATCCTAATATTCCAAAATAAACAAATTTATATTATAGAGGTTACTTTGGTAACATATAATTTCAATCAATTTATTTTTAAAATATCAGACAAAAATTTTTTTTAGCCAAACTAGACGGTCAACGATCAACGTGTCTGTGTTGACCGGGTCGAGGCTGGACCGAATTGGGTCAACTCAATCCGAATCCTTATCCAGCCCTGCCAAACCAAAGAAAAGTGGGCTTAAGCCCAAATTGATTTTGATTATTTTATAAACATTATAGGCTCAAGCCCAAAAAAGAAGGAAAAGAAAAAAAAACCAAAAAACTCTAATTTGTTTTCCTTCTTTTCTTGTCACAAGCCACCTTCCCCCTTTTTTTTTTTTAGTCAAATTAATCAATACAAGGATTATTGATTCAAACAATATCGTAAATAACAAGCAGAAATTCTTTTCTTTCCTAAAACCAAAACCAGAAAACATGAATGCAAAATTTCAAGTAATTTTTAATCCGTATATATATATACCCAAAAGTTGAATCTGGTAATAAAAATAATCTCAAAAATTTTCAACCTCAACAATTAATGCCGGAAATTGCTGAATTTGAATACACCCAAATCAAACATAACACATATATCTCAATGATTCCACATAAGCGGCTCTGATACCACTTGTTGGGAAAAAGCTTTAATTGATGAAAACTATCACCAAATCCAAGATCTCATATTAAATCATCAAGAAAAATTAATTTGAAGCGTACATGAATCCATAAAAGATAGATTAGAGAATGATGGAGTCTTCAATAGTCAAATCTCTTTAGTTTCCTAAGATGCTCTATGAATTCTCTCTCTTAATGGGGAAGGAGGAAGAGAGTAAATATTACGTATTATAATTTGACTTGGGAACCACAACTCTTATAATAACCCTTATATACTAACTCAAATTAGATACCCATAAACCCTAATTCAGTTAGTATTTGGTTTTTACACATTAAAACACATACCCAATAAATATATTTATAGCCCAACTAATAGATTACTTATTTTACCCTATTAAATTAGATATCCTATAATATAATTGTTATTTAATATATAAGCCCATAACAGAAAATTAATAAAGTTCCCAACACAAAGATTTTTGAAATACAAATGTGATTGTTTCAATCAGTGTTGTTCTATCTGTGTATGTTTTTATGTTGGGGGTTTGAATACCCCAACTGAGTTTCTCGTTTTTACGAGTCTTCTTCTTCTTTTTCTTCTTTCTTGTTTCAAATTGTTTGTGCCTGTTTTCGTATTAAGAAACATATAAAGCTTCAGGGCATTCTCTGATTCTTAGAAAAATTGCTGATTTTGGAACCATTAGTGAGTTAGTTTGTGCAAGTTCACGGTCACAGGAGAGAGAGAGAATGAGAGAGAGAGAGAGAAATTTGAAGATCAAGCTATAACAAGATTGCTTTTCACAGAGTAAAAGGACAAGTAATCAGGTGTCTCAGTCGTACAGGTTGGTGCTTGCTTGACAATATATTTATAATATACCGGCACAAATAATAATAAACAGGACACGAGGGAGGCCGCCTATAATAATGCACAAGTAAATATCTCTTTTACATTAAATACCTGTAATAATTAACAGGTTTAAAAATAATTATAATACCTAATAAATTTATTATTAATTATTTTATTTATTTAAAGTATTATAAAATCATACAATTTTCCTTTTTAATTTTTTTTAATTTTGTTTTATTAGTATAGAAAAGTTAATTTGGGTACTATCATGTAAACCTTTTCTAACGAAAATACATATGTGCGGGTACCTTAGGTTATGTGTGTATATGTACTTAGCTGTATATTAATACTATTGTCATGGAAAGAAAACGATCTCTCCTAAGGATACCATATGGAAATGCCTGTGCTGGATCTTTCATAATGCTGTCAAAATAAATGTTATTTTTGGAGTCGTTTCCAAAAACTAATTTTATCAGAAAACGTAAATATTTTCAAAACAATACCAAACGTAGCTAAAGAGTTCCAAAATAATAATAATAATAATAATAATAATAATAATAAATAAATAAATAAATAAAATCCGGGTCTATCAATGTAAAATTTCTGAAAATCAAAAGGAGAAATTACAGTAAATAGCATTTTTACAAAAATAATTAAAGTATAGCAAGTTGTTGATACTTGTTTTTGTACAAGACTTTATTCTAAGGCCCAAGCCCAATGTTCACATCTCGTGATCCAAGTGGGCTCATTTTGCAAAACCAAGCCATGCTCATGCAACTTTTGCGGGCCGTGATTTGGTGAGTCATAAGTAATCTCATATAGGCCCATTTATCATTGGTCAAAGTAAGTTTTTAATTACACTTGAGAGGTTTCAAATTGGCTTACTAAGAAAAATGGATGATGAAGAAGTAGCCAAGTAAACTAAATCTCTTCTCTTAGGTAGACCCAAGTGTACCCTATCATACATAAATATTGCCCAAAAAATTATGTTCTCTTCATAGCCAAATGACCCAAAAGGATTGGCTCTAGAAGTTTCTATAGGTGAGTTAGCCACTCTAGAGTCCAATACAATACAATTTATGTTTCTTTGATCAGTCTCTGGAGCACTCCTTAGTCTGACTCAAGAGACAAGATGTTTTTCCATATTTGCTCTGGCTGCTTGTTTTGGACCAGTCCCTGGCAAGCCACCCACTCCAGCGATAGAAAGATAAGTAATGAGCATGTGAAAAGCAACCTCTAGAAATTTGTAAGCTTCTGAAGAAAAACTACAAGTTTGATCACTTAGTCCACGCCACTTCCAACTTTTAGTGTTCCATAAAATCCAAATACACAACCATTATTATTTGGATATTAGAAATAGGATGGAGCGCATTAGAAACTCTCCAAAGCCTAAAAGCTTGTCTGTCTCATGAAACCGCCAAAATGACTGAAGCCTCCCTTATAAATGGCCCTTTTCAAAGCAAAACAACGACACAAGATTCAATAGCACAACCTCACCCAGCTCCTGTACGAGTATTCTCATATCTTCCTCTATTAGAAAATCACCCAAGAAACTCATCTTTTAGTAGTATCAACCCAGAAGCTTCATCATCCACATCAAGCTCTTCATTTCTGAAAAATTTCCAAAAATCATCAAAGATCATTTCTGGAGGTAACTTGTGTTCGTCTCCAGAGCAATCTTGTTCCACACCTAGAAAAACTCCAGAGACGGAATCCATCTCCGACTTACCTTACCCAAATCTCCATCAACTATTTGATTACTCTCCATCAACTATTTGATTACTCTCCTAGGGATGCACAAAACCCGCCTCACACCTGCATACCGCACCACACTGCACTGCACCGCCCCCACTTTGCTTGCCTTTGGCGGGTCCACGTCAGCAACCCATCATTTGGTGGGTTGAACCCACCCACCAACATGCTGTAACGGGTGGGTGGCGGATTAAGGATTTTCATGGTGGGTTCAACCCGACCCGCATGCCAACAACTTCTTCTTCTTCTTCTTCTTCTTCTTTTCAGGTTATCTTGGATGTTTGAACTCCTCATTTCCTTCAAACACAAATGAATAATCCCTTCACATATGAAGGATGTAGGAGACGACTGCATCCATTCACAAGTCACAACTTTACAAGAAAGAGTTAGAGACTTGGGATGTTTGATTGTGGGGTAATGGAATGGAATGGCATTCTTAGGAATGGGCCCGATTCCGATGTTTGGTTGAAAAACATAGGTCGGAAAAGCCTTTCTCATTGAAAGCCCAATCACCCAATTTGGGTGATTCATCATTATCCAATATAACTAGGTGTTACTATATTGTCAAGGGTAATTTTTTCCAAACAAAATTAAGCATACACTATTCCATAATGTATTTTATATATATATATATATATCCATATTCATAGAGTGAATAATTCTTACTTCAACATCTATTCTTTCATTTAGCATCTAAGCTTGCTTCAACATCCATTAGTATATCTACGCTTGCTTGAGCATCAATTTTGTTCTCGCTACCCTTGCCCTCTCTCTGACTTCCTCCAACACGTGTTGTCAGTCTCCATGCAGATGTCTTACTCTTTGCCAAGTGTCGTACGCTTCCACTCTCTAAATACTTACCTTGTCTTTTACCAGGTATTGTCTCTCAAATACTACAGCTTCCCTTGATTTTAATCTCTTACCTGCTCTACTATTCTCTCTTAAGATAACAGTAATAATAACGAGGACGATGATAATAATAATAATACAAATTAAAAAATGTTAATCAAGGCGTATAATAAAAATAAATATCGTATTAAAAATATTATAATACTTAACGAAATTTTGGCACTGATTGAGTATTTATTTGAACTTCATCGGTATTGTACAATTATAAATGTTAAATTTCGTTACATTTAAATAATGCTTATTAATATTTTTTTGATAATCGAGAGTCTAAGAAAGAGACAACTAACTTTAATATATCCATTTAAGCGTTATCAAAAGGGCTCTTCAAATGTTAACAAGAATATTCGTCGAATGACTTACGGACTCTTGACAACGAGCTTTTAATATAATATTTTGGTATCATTGTAAAAGATTATCAATAAAGCGAGTTTATCAAATAATAGAATAGACTTTTAAGAATACAACAAGTTAATATATGACCTAAAAAATATCCCTACAAAGAATAAATTTTATCTTATTTTAATTTTACTGCCTAACTTCCATCTTAATTTTATCATGAATTGTTATCTAGATCTCCTAAAAATTTTCTCCATTGTTTTTTGAATTTAGAAAAAATAACAAAGACTTTGCTATATATAAAATCATTGTTACTTTAGAAGAATAAAGTTACCGTTCCAGTATTCTAAATCAACGGAAAATTTTAATTACATTATCTCCATTCATATCTACTTTATTCTTCTAATTAAATTTCCTACTATTTACAAATTTTAAAAGAGAAACAATTTATATTTTAAGGAATATTACCAATAATTAACGTAAAAACTAATATTATTTAGGTATGTAAAATTAAAAAAAAAAAAAACAAAAAAAAAAAGTGAAAAGAATTTATAGTTTAAAGCACATTACTAATTACTAATTTATATAAACACTAAAATAATTTAAATCTGTAAAATTAAAATGAAAAAGTTTAATTCTTTTGTTGGGCTGAAAATCAAGTTTAGACGAGATTTGGGCTTTGAAAAAGTGCTGTATATAAGATAAGGCCCAAAAATAAATTCAGTTATTTAAGTGTTTTTTTGCACTTGTGTTTTGCTTCTTTTATCAGCAAAGCCCGTTGGGCAATACACAACCCAACCCAACCCACTCGCAATGCCCGTATGCCACCCCGCACCCGTCCGGCCTTCCTCGAGTGGTTTGAGGTTTCTACTCCTCTAAACCCGACATTCAAAAAACCCAAACCACCCCGACCCGAAACTGCCAACCCACCCCTTGTTCACTCCTACGTCTTGTCCCACCATTCTTCGATCTCACCAGTTTTTTTTTTTTTGTGCAAATTCTCCTGGTGATTTGGCAACGAAGGATGTTTTGAGAGTCATCCTTTTTCGATTTCCTTCGAACCTAATCAGACCCAAATCATGATGGAGACCTTGTCCTAATCATTACTCCAACCTTTCAAAATCTACGACCTAGACAGATTCATCACTAATTAGCTAAAGATCACCACATAAACATCCCAACACATCATTTACCGGATCTTCCGAGCCCCATCAACAGAAGTTTTTAAAATATTTAGAATAAGCAGATTTATGAAGCAAATGAAAAATTTACTAGGTAAATGAGATATTTAAAATATATAAGTCAATCGTTTACCTTGTAAATCTTATATTAATAAATCATTTACTTTACTCTAAATATTTTCAAAACCAACTAGTTATTTCAATTATTCTCTAAAAACTACTATTACTTTTATCTCCGAAAAGAAAAGGACACAATTTGGATATATTTCATTCCCGCCATTTCAAGGCCTAAAAATCTAAAACAGATGATCATAAATCATAGGATAACAAATGAACGGCCTTGATCTCATCTCCTACATCTTGACTGGCCCACATGGGACCAGCGGATCAACTACCATTCAACCGTTAAAACTAACTACCATTCTTTTCCCCCACCCCTCTAAACTCCTCTCTCTGCCTCTCTGTCTCTTCCCGACAACGTCTTTCAAATTCAATCACACGTCGAAACCCTCCACTCGCCGGCAGCTATAATGCCGAGAGGAAAAGTGAGATTGCCGCCCCGGCTGGGAAGCTTGGTCGCCGGCTCGGAAGACAGAGAAGAAGGGCTTTTAGGGTCTGATCCGGCATTGGAGTTAGGGGAAGAGCTGGAGACGTTTCAGCCCAATGGGTTTGGCTCCGATCGAGAGAGCGAAGACGACGTCGTTGAGGGATCTAGGGAATCGGGTTTTCGGGTTAGGCAGAAACCTGAGAGGAATCCGGTGGATTCGGTCTCGGTGATGGAAGCCATTGCTGCCGATGAGAAAAGGTCTGATCTTGAGTTTGAGGTGAGATTTTGTTCGTTTATTAATAAATTAATTTGACTAATGCAAAAAAAAAAAAAAAAAAAAAAAAAAAAAAAGGGGCCAAGTCTTTGATTTTTGTTGGAATTTTGTGAGTTTTTTTTTTTTCTTAAATTACTTTTGTTTGCTTTTGCTGTTTTGGGTAAGATTAGAGGGAACGTGGGACATTTTGGAAGCGTTTTGATTTGTGTTTGGTTAGTGGGAAAATTGGTGAAGAAAGGATTAAAGAAACTGTCCCAGATTTTTATAAGCTTTTGTAAAGCTGGTTTCATTTATAGCCTGTAGTCATGACAAAACTTCCCTGTTTTATTGGGTTCCTGTCTCAGCTTTCACGGCCGGAGATTAATTTAGAGAAGTTACAAAGAGTTGCTAGTACAGGGCTTCCTTATGGAGGGAGTTTGCGTGCCGTGACTTGGAAGGTATGGTTTAATAGTTCGAAAAGAGTTTCTAGTATCCCTATTTGTTCCGTATGAAGAAAGGAATGATCCCGAATTGAACTTTCTTCTGGTTGTTGAATCTCGCTTTGATTGATCTATGTGTGATGTCCTGAATCCTCATTACTAATCGAACCAAAATGATCTCTAGATCAATTTGAACATCCTTTCAATTGACTAAATTTTGTTACTTGAATGAAACTAGTTCTTGTGGAATTACATTAAATATTTGACTATACATTCCATTTGTATGCAACGGGAATTATTCTGCATATCTATAAATTAGTAGAGCGGAGCTTGGGAGATACGAACTATCTTCTTTCTACTTTACAGAGTTTTAACATAAGTGGTTGACTAATAAGCTGCTTAAAGGAATTTTACAGCGTTATATTAAAGCTAATGCTGATATGACCAAGGATTTCGACTGTTAAGTGCACATGAAGAAAAATTTGTAATTTTTTCACCAGAAAGATGATTCTCGATAGCTCGTGTTTCATGTGTGAGAAAACAAGGATTTAAGTCCATTCAATCTCTTTGATGCGGAATTTGGAGATTGAAGTAGTGATTGTTCTTACATGGTGATATGAGCAGCTACTCTTGGGTTATTTACCTCCTTCTCGGGAGTTATGGGAAAAAGAACTTGCGGAAAATCGAATGAAATATGCTAAGCTTAAAGAGGAGCTTCTCGTGAGTCCTGTAAGATGCTTCTCACCAAACTTCACAACTAAGAGTACTTTAGTTGTAGTAAGTTATTCAGTGACATATAAATACAATAGAAACTACATACTTAATTTGCTAGTTGTAACATTTCACTTATCAAAATCTTGAATCTAGACAGTCAGAAGTCACAAGGAGAATAGACAGAGTTTCTAGTCCTATTGACCAGCCTGTTGAGGTTGATGTTGATGGACCGCTACAGCGACATGAAATTTCACAGGAAGATCATCCATTAAGCGTTGGGAAATCTAGTGCTTGGCATCAGTACTTTCAGGTAATCGCTTCTTCGTTTTTCATGGTTTCATCTTGGCTGCCTTTGTTTTCCTAATCAGATAATGGGCATTTTTATTTCCAGCATTCAGAGATTACCGAACAGATAGATCGTGATCTGCAACGCACACACCCCGACATGAAATTCTTCTCAGGAGACTCACCTTCCATTAAGAAGAAAAGGGTATCTTCTCCCTGCATCAGAAATTTCATTTTCCTTTTTATTTAATTATATTTTTTTTTTTCAAGCTGAGTGTGAAACAAATTATCTGAACAGCTTTCACTGGATATGGTGTTTGGATTGTCCACTTTTCAGGAAGCAATGAGAAATATCCTTCTCCTGTTTGCCAAGCTAAATCCGGCAATACAATATGTCCAAGGCATGAATGAGGTCTTGGCACCAATATTCTATGTGTTTAGTACTGACCCGAATGAGCAAAACGCTGTAAGAACTCCCTTATCAGAAAATTAGATGTACAAAGCTTACTACTACAAACAAGATTCCTGATCTCCGTCTTCTTTTTACTCATCGGCTAAAGTTACTCGCCATCAAAACACTGCAGGAAAATGCAGAAGCAGATAGTTTCTCTTGTTTTGTTCGACTGTTGAGCGACTCGGTGGATCACTTCTGTCAGCAACTGGACAATAGTACGGTTGGCATACTTGCCACTCTTTCTCGCTTAATGGAGTTATTGAGAGCAACTGACGAGGAGCTTTGGAGACATCTTGAGTTCACTACAAAGGTAAATCAAAACAAATTGCAGTAAATAAAAGTTTCTTTTAGACAATTCTTTCCTAACCGTTGATCAGCTGCACTTCGTACAACTACGTTGATCAACGGTTGAAAATAGACAATCACGATCCATAGCCAGTATGTTGCCGAGGCCGCGCTGATCAATACGTTGAATAGCACTGCTTTAATAGATATCATTTTCAACCTGTGATCTTAATGTGTTCCTTCTATGCAGGTGAAACCGCAGTACTACGCATTCAGGTGGATCACATTGCTACTAACTCAAGAATTCGATTTCCAATCCATCATGAGAATATGGGATTGTCTCTTAAGTAACCCTTTTGGTGTTCAGGTCTCTCTCTCCTCGAACCGAAAGAAACTCAGAACTTGCTTATTTCTTCTTCCCATTAACAGTATCCGGTACTTCATTTCTCGCAGGATATGCTTCTAAGAGTCTGTTGCGCAATGCTGCTATGCGTAAAGAGCAGGTTATTGAGTGGTGATTTTGTGGCCAACTTAAAGTTGTTGCAACATTATCCTGACATTAACATTGAACACCTTCTCCAGGTTGCTCAAGATCTCAGTCCCAATACTTCTTCGTATCGTATGAGCCCGTAAATTAATCCCGATACACTCCTCCAACCAGTAATTTTTACTTCTCTCTTTTGTTAATTTAACAATGTTTGTAATGATGAACCAGACTTGAACTATTTCTTGAGGGAATATAATCCAAAAGCTTTTCATCGTCTATTTTAAGTGTAGGTAGTGGCAATGGTTTTCAACATTTTACTCTTTTTTTTTTTTTTTTTTTAATGTACATTTTACTATGTTATTACTATAACTTTGATTGGCTGGATAGAATAAAATACATTCGAATTTAGACAAGGAAACTTGGGGATAAAATACAAGTTATATTGTAAAATGCCTAATTACATGCAATGGTTTTTAATTAAGTGTGGGGAGTTTTATTTTGAATCAAATACCCAAACCACTCCTTGTATTCATCCTAAATAACACTTTTGTCCGTATTATCATTCAAATGTTTGAACCACACATGTTTGTAAAAATCAATCACAAAATAATCCATGAAGCAATTAAGTTTTTTTTTTTTTTTTTTTTTTTTTTTTGGGGAAAATGTCAAGATTATCCTTACCAATCTATCTTAAATGTTATTTTAAATATGACTTAACTAAAAAAATTATATAAAAAATCTTTAAAAATCAAATAATTTTTTATTCGAACAAGTGTTTCAAGTTTCAAGATTGTTTTATTTAATTGTTTAGTTTAATAATGTTTTAAATTGTATTATTATTGATTGGAAGCGTAAACTTAGTATTTTAAAAAATTTAATCGCTTTATGGGTTATTTGTGACTGATTTTATAAATGCAATGGATGTTTTAGGCAATTGCTTGATAAAATGGACAAAGTGGTATTTAGATTGAACACAATAGGTGTTTTGGATATTATCTTTGGATTGTCATACTGGCTATTTAGGCTAAACACAGGGGATGTCAATTGGGCTCAATCAAAATAGAAAATCACAATCCATTGCCAGGATAAACACAGTGGATGACAAAGTGGTATTTAGGCTAAACACAATGGATGTCAATTGGGTCAGGCTGCCCAACAAGGTAGATGGCACAGCATGGAAAATTCTAGGTCAAGCATGGCTCGACAAGAAATTATATTGGGCCGAGTTAAGCACAGCACGAGGTGGTGTCGGGCTCGCACGTGGACCTGACACGACACGGCACGATGTTAAGCACGAGCACAGTATGGGCACAAGTCAAGCATAATTTATTTACATTAATTTCTTTTATTTTGAGAATCTTAACAATCAACACATATAATTGTAATTGATTTGATCACCTTAATTGATTTGATTATTTCTTTAATAACATTATTTGTTATTCGAAAAGTGTTAAATTTTTATTAACCAAAAAAAAATATAAAATATTGTAATGGTTCGTTAGGCTAGCCTATAATCATATTAGACCAAGCACGATAAAAGCACGAGCACAACATTGTACAAGCACAATATGTGCCTAGGTCAATGGGCTGTGCAAGGCCTAAGGATTTGAATCATGAACTAGCATGAGCACGGCGCGAAATTTAGATGGACCAGGCCTAGCATGACACAAAGCACGCATGGAGCTAATTTTGGGTCGGGCTGGCACGGCACGGCACAATTGACAAGTTTTTTTTTTTTTTTTTTTTTAATGAAAAAGGAGATCAACTGACATCAAGGCATCTTGAGACATCCTAACTAAGATGGACATCTCTTAGATAAGTTCTATCTCATGCCAAGATCTCAACTCAAAATTTATTAAACAAAAAAGAAAAAAAAAATTACATCAAAGTTTTTCCTTCTTTTTACGTAGCTCTATTTGAGAGAGAGAGAGAGAGAGGAAAAAAAAAAAAAAAACTTGTGAATATGAAAAACAAAAGGAAAAACCTGTTTAAAAATTTTTGATATATTCTCAACTTAGTGTGTGTTTGGGACACCGATTCCAACGGTGTTTTTGAAGTTCATTCTCAGCCAAACTTGTTTGGCATTTTCGTTCAGCTTCAGCTTCCCCATGAACCGTTATACAGTAAATCCAACTTGATTTACTGTTCATCGAATCTCCCCTGCCCTTCTGTCTCGTTCGTGCCTGGCTCTGTGCCCGAATCTCTCGCCTGGAGAAGAGATTGAGCTCGTTGTCGTAGAGAGGCTTCTTGATCGAATCGGAGAGGATGGCCCAGGCCTGGGCCACGAGCTTGAAGGCCTGATCGGCGAAGGCGAACTAGTTCTTGTCAGGGTGGAGGAGGAGGGCGAGGCGACGGTACTGGCACTTGATGAGCTCCTGGTCGTCGCAGCGGGTGTCGACCTGGAGCATGCCGTACCAGTCATGGTGGTTGTTGATGCGTCGCTCGGCGGCGAGGAGAACGTCGACGACGGCGAGGATCTGGTTGGAGCCATCGAGGAGGGGCTCGGTTTCTTGGGCTAGGACGGCGAAGTCCCGAGATCCGTTCAGATCTCGGTTTTGCAGAAGCTTCTCGGAGACTCCCAGCAGTCGCTGCGGTGGTGGTTCGGAGGCGTCGAAGAGGAGGAGCTCGTCAAGGTTCGGGAAGCGGAACGAGGTGTCGGAGTGGGCCCTGCGGTGGTGGGACCCGCGATTCGGGGTGTCCGGCATCTGGTCGATCGCCATGTCCGTCGCGACGCCCGGCGGCCGCTGCTTCGACTCCATTGAATTGTTGGATGGTTTGGGTCTCTCTGTCTCCGGCGGTAGTTGTGTGTGAGAGTGAGGGGAGGGTGTTGAAAATGGTAGAGAGAGAAAGAGTGAGAGAATTTAGAGAGAGAGTTGAAAAAGATAGCAGACAGATAGCACTCGTTCAACTAATTTTTTTTAATAGAATATACCACATTTCACCCAAAAAAAAAAAAAAAACTACGATTGGGATAATATTTAGAGACAATATTTTGAAAGTTGAGTTGAAAATATGTGTTTCTAGGAAAAAATTTGATGTCATTTTGCTATATGGAGATGGTATCCCAAACAACACCTTAATTTTGTAAACGGCCTACGAATGATGTCTCAAGTTGATAGGTGTTATTAAATGAGCGTATTTTAATTTATCTGTTTTTCTTCATGCGTTTGGTTCATGAGTTTGAGCTGAAATTTTTAAGTTTCAATAGTACAATTTTTGGAATTTTCAAAAAAGACAAAAAAAAGTGTGAAAATTATGGTTTAAGTTTGTGAACCAAACAAGCACTAAAAATTACAATAGAATGTCATATACAGACAAAAAATTTGTTCATCACATTTTTTTAACATCCAAACAGGACCCTTGTTTTTTTTAAACTTTTATCTCAAACTTTTTTACATCCAAACACTCAACTCAAACTCAACTTTTTAACTCATACTTTTTCCCAAACACAAAAAGTTCATTCTCAACTTAACTTAACTCAAACTCAACTTCAAAATATCAACTCAAACTTGCGAACCAAACGGACCCTTAGTCTTTGTTTGGCATTTAAGTTTAATTTCAATTAAACTATACTTTTTCATTTCAGTTTTATATTTTTTTGAAGTCAACAAAATTTATAACTAGTTTTTGAAAAGTTAATCAACTTCAACTTAAAAATTTAATCTCCAATCGACGAATCAAACGTAAGCTTGAACTAGAATCAGACTCAACTTGTCCATTAATTTATGGTCAACGACTGAACAGTTTTAGATATATAAGGCTGTGTTTGGAGGATAAGTTCGAACTCAAATTTATGAGTCTAAACTCAACTTAGTGCATTTGGATCTTGAGTTCATCTTGAACTCAAATGTGAACCGTTATACAGTATAATAATAAGAGTATACTGTTGCACTGCCCACCCACGTGAACTGATTCCCCAACCTCGGGAGCCCCCCCGAACAGACACCTGCATTTTCTTCTTCGGCTCTCCCCATCTTCAAGCAACATGCTGTACACTCAACTCTCTCCACATTTGTGTTGCAACGGTTCCCAGCCCCTTGGCAACATCCCCTCCGGCAGTTTGGCCTCCACCCACCGACTACGACTTTTCCCCAACCCCTTGGCAACCTTCCCTTCTGGTGAAGCAGTTCGCCCCCCACCCACCGACTACAACTTCTCCCTAACCGCCGGCAACCATCTCCTCCCACTGTGCCCCCCCACCATCCCAGTTACGATCTTCCTATCATTAGTGGCAAGGCTGCTGCCATTGCTGGCAAGCCGCCACGACAGTGTCGTCGTCGCCAGCTTTGCTTCGCTTCACTTCACGATCCCGAATCAAATCAAGCAAGAAGAGACTTGCCCTTCTCCAGATCTACCACACAGACACCGCCCAAAGCGTCAAAACCTCCTGCCAAAGAACAAAAACAAATCCGCAAATGAGAAATTCCACCACATTCACTGCAGATCAGACTATCCTAGAACAGCTGAACTCACCATTGTTTACATATATATATATATATATATATATAATCCAATTTGAAGTAAAATTATAGAAATCAAATTGAAGGAATTCATAGAGCTAACGAAGTTCAATCGAACTAGTCACATTTCTCAATTATTCTACCTAAGTTGAACTCAGTTATGCCTCTGTTTGATTTAAGAACAAACTCAATTACAAAGCAAAAGTCAACCAAGAAACGAAACTCAATCCAATCACATTCATAGGAAACACGAGGTTCCGACAAGATTTGACTTGATTTCGTCGAATCCGGAGCAGATCGAGCTCAATTCAATCAAGTCTTGAGCTTGTCAGCGAAGAGTCAAACAGAGAGAGAACAAAGCTCTCAAACAAACGCTAACTGAATCAAACGAAATGCATGAATCTGGTTGCAGATTTCGAAGAGATTCAAAGGAATTCACCTGAGTGTCATACGAATGCAATATCTAGAGAGAGAGAGAGAGAGAGAGAGAGAAATAGAGGCAGTTTGGAGCATCTATCGGTTTCGTGAAATGGAAGCGAGCATTGACGACTGGTAAGCCAAAAGGAAGAAGAAGAAGAAGCTAAGAGAGAGAAAGTGAGAGAGAGAGATATATAGAGAGAGAAAGGGAAGATATAAATTTAAGTGCTGAGTAGTTTGATTATAATTTTTCTTCAATAAAATAAATAAATTTAGTTGATAATATGAAAATAGACAGTAGTTGAGGTGTAAAATTTCCATTCAGTTGGAGTTTAGATCAGTTACCAAACACAAAAGGCAAAAAAATTGGTTAACTCAATTTTTATACATCCAAACAAGGCCCTTGTTTTTTTTTAACTTTTTAACTCAAACTTTTTCACCAAACACTCAACTTAACTTAAACTTTTCAACTCAAACTTTTTACCAAACATTCACATTTTAAACTAAACTTAACTTAACTCAAACTAAACTTATAAATTTCAACTTGAACTTGTGCACCAAACAGGCCCTTAAATCTTATTTAATCACTAGATGATAGGTGAAAAGAATTAAATTGTAAAATATATTGGAGATTGGTGTCCACATGATGCGGTGATATATAACACATCAGAAAACATTTTATAAATATACATACATACATATATATATATATATGTATATATACACACACGAATATATATAGAGCATAGACTTGATCTTCCTTTGTATCTAGAAGATGGGCAAACAAGTATTCAAGAACTTTATTATCCTCAACTTGGTTCCATAAGTAATCCTTATTATAATAATGACAATGGAAGCAGAAAATAATTAATGTCTTAATATATAAAGGTCAATGTGGGAGCTCTGGTGCCTTCTTTGACGTTCAAAAATATCTTATAAAAAATAATAATAAATAAAAAACTGTTTACAGCAACCTTGAAGAAATTCGCCCCTGGTATGATTTTTTAGTGAGTACTAAATACGAATAGAGGACTTGAAAAATTCTAGAATTCCGTATGTTTTTTAGATTTGGAAAAGTGTGGATTTTCAAGAAAGAGAATCGCATTATATATTAAGAATCTCTTATGATAATCATTTACGTCTATATATTAGTGTCTTTTCTCGAGTTAACTATAATAATAGAAATATCAATAAACATCAATTTATGTGGCATGAACCAAAATTAACATGCAGCAAAAATCAAATTTTCAACTTATAAAACCATATGTGCTTTCAAATTAAATTACAAATTATACGAGAACATAATTATCAATGATCCACGTGAGTGCTAGTGATATATACACACACACGTAAAATAAAATTGGTAACATGTAAACAGTGTGCTAGCTGCTACGCAATAAAATGTAAAAACAAGGAATCATAAGGTTTTACGTTATCACATAGTAATATAAAAGTGATTTGCAAAAGTTTATTTCTTTTGTCACATTATAACATTTTTCTTTACATCAACTTGGTGTACAACTTGGTGTACAACAAGGTATGCATGGACTTAGCAATCTATTTATTTATTTTTGGACACTCCAACTTTCTTGTTTACTTTTTTTTTTTTTTTTTTTGGTCTTAATTTCCGCGTTCAATTTTCCCAATTAATTATTAAACAACCACAAATCCCACCAACAAGTCAATATTGTTATGAACTACAGCGGACCAAATAAGAAAGTAAAATAGTTGTATCAATTTACCTACCAAGCTTAGCCAAATCTAATATTTAGACCAGTTTGGTAAAGCTTCCGGAAGGAAAAAAAAGTAAAAACTGTATCTTTTCGATAAATTATTGTTGGAAACATATTTCTAAAAGAGATTAATTAGTCAAAATGACTTTTAGAACTTTCTAAAAAAGGTTAATGTTAAAATGAAATTTATAATGTTTAATTGAAGCTTTGAATCAAGTGTCAAAATCTATTTAGAAAAGCTTTTTTTTTTTTTTCGGAATTCACGGTTTGTGACTTGACTGAGAACTCTTTTGAAAATCAAAACTCTTCTCAAGACCTAAATTCTTCCGACAAATCATACAAACACTTAAAAAAGTAAATTTTGAATCTTTGAGAAGACAAAAACAACTTCTACCAAACTCTGTCAAATAGACCCGTAGTCTCCAATATTTGGAGTAACATTAGACTACAGCGAGAAATCCATCACTTCTCTTAGTCATCGAAAGGCAAGTAAATCCCAAATTCTCCAAAATCCCACCTTCCAAAACAAACATTTCTTGCACATTATTTTTGCAAAATGGTCCTCCACAAGTTGTCTTTTGTTGAGGTGTATCCAATATGGTTCTTCCTCTTTGTCTCTTCCATTCTTGGTTTATTTGTTCTTTTACTTTAACGAACCAAATTTTTGTAGCAAAAGAAAGAAGAAAAACGTCAAAAATAATGACTTGTAGTAGTTTTGCCATGAAAGCAAAGCCAATTATACCTAATATTCTCTCCTGTATTTGCACTAGAACTGAACTGGCAAAGACAAGAAAACAAAACCAACTTGTTTAGCGCATTATGCTCCTAGTTTACCTGCACCACTAATGAAAAATAATCTTTTAAATATTTTGATTATTCTTTTGTTTTTCTCTCTTCAACTGCCCCTACCAACATCACCACTTAGATTCATCACTTTTTTTTTTTTTTTTTAATTTTTTTTTAATTTTTCCTGATCTTCAGATCTTTGACCCGTTTAAGGAAACTTTTGGAAATTGAGCTTTGCCGTTGGGACTTTTATAGTTGATATGAGTTTTGGAAATGTGAGCTTGGGTAAAATCTTTTGAAAAATAAAAAGTTGTTTTAAAGTTTTATGTTTAGTGGAAAAATAATTGAAAAAAGAGATGTTTTAAGACGCATATATTGTTGATTTTTTATATTTAAAAAATTGTGAAACAGTAAATAAAAAAAATAAAAAAAAACTTTCGGTAATTTAAAAATCTCCAAATGCCCATTTGCGAACCAAACGGTATTTAATTGTTTGGAAAAGTGCCCTCAAAACAAGGCCTTAATTTCCTCGAAACGACTACCAAAAAATAAATAAACAAATAAATTCAAACAACTTGGTAGATGTCTTGATTTTCTTGGTCATCCTTATAATTTGATTGTTCGACTTCAACTCTCTCGTCTCATTCTTGCTGGCTGAGAATATCTCTAAACGACTTTTCGGCCCATTTCTTTGCAGTACTGGTTTTATGCTTTTTCTGCTTTTCTGAATTGCATTTAAGTGATTTAGATTTGTGGGGTTGTGAGAATTTATACATACATACATACATATATACACATATATATACTTATACATATATATATATATAGAGAGAGAGAGAGAGAGAGAGAGATAGGTGGAGTTATGGCGCAAGTATTGTTGCATGGAGTTCTTCACGTGACAATATACGAGGTAGATAAGCTTTCTGGTGAAAATTGTTTCACGTTCTTCTGCAAGGTATTATCTTATTTTCCCTGGAATTTATCCTATTATTCGAGTTTAAATCAACTTTTAGTCCTGCCCTTTTCTAAGCTATACCGAAGAAATAAAAAATTATATATTTATTTATTTATTTATTTTTGGTTTTTTGTCTCTAATTAAACTTCTTTTCTGTTTTTGAAGAATGTTTGAAAAGCAAATTAAGTTGCATATAGTTACGTTTTTCATTTCCTAATATGTCACTTCTCTTTGATATCTTTGCTTCTGATTTCGTAACATTTCTCGATGACTTTTTCTTCAGGTGATTGACAAATTTGAAGAGAAAATACTAAAGTCTGGGAAAGGAACTTCCAAACTCTATGCCACAACAGATCTAGAAAATACTAGAGTTGGCAGCACTAGAGTTCTCGGAAAGAAAACCCCGAATCCGCAATGGAACGAGTCGTTTCACATTTACTGCGCTCATAAGGCGTCCAACGTCGTGTTCACCGTCAAACAAGACAATCACATCGGCGCAGAAGTGATCGGAAGGGCTTACTTGCCGGCTGGTCAACTTCTCAGTGGTAAAGAAGTGGACCAATGGCTTCATCTCCTGGATCACAAGCACAAGCCTTTGCATGATCATTCCAAAATCCATGTAAAATTGCGTTTTTTCGATGTCTCAAGGGAAAGTAACTGGTCGAAAGGAATTGGAAGTCCCGACTTTTCGGGGGTTCCTTACACATTCTTTGCTCAAAGGAATGATTGCAGAGTTACCCTTTACCAAGATGCTCATGTTCCTGACAAATTTGCGCCCAAAATCGCTCTTGATGGGGACAAGTTTTACGAGCCTAACCGCTGCTGGGAAGATATTTTCGACGCCATTTGTAATGCAAAGCACTTAATCTACATTGCTGGCTGGTCTGTTTGTACTAGAATTCCCTTGTTAAGGGACAGTACTAGGAGGAAAAGGATTGGAGATGACATAAACCTCGGCGAGCTTCTCATTAAGAAGGCCAAGGAAGGCGTCCGAGTGCTAATGCTTGTTTGGGATGACAGGACTTCCTTGAAGTTGCTTAAGAGAGACGGAGTAATGGCTACACACGATGAAGATACCGAGAGTTACTTCGAGAACACGGGAGTCCACTGCGTGTTGTGTCCCCGAAATCCAGACAGCGGGCAAAGTATTGTCAAAGAGTTGGAGGTTTCTACCATGTTCACGCATCACCAGAAGATCGTCGTGGTGGACAGCGAAATTGCTGGTGAAATTTCACACAAAAGGAGAATTGTGAGCTTCGTTGGCGGTATTGATCTTTGTGATGGGAGATACGACACTCCTTCTCACTCCATTTTCCGAACTCTTGACACCACCCACCGTCATGATTTCCATCAGCCTAATTTCCACGGCGCCTCGATTGATAAAGGTGGACCGAGAGAGCCTTGGCACGACATTCATAGCATGTTAGAAGGGCCGATTGCTTGGGATGTTTTGTTCAACTTTGAGCAAAGGTGGAGAAAGCAAGGCCATAAGGATGTCCTTCTTGAATTAAGAGAATTAGGCGACGCTTTTATCCCGCCGTCCCCAGTTACATTTTCTGAGGAAAAAGAGACTTGGAATGTGCAATTGTTCCAATCCATCGATGGAGGAGCTGCTTTCGGGTTCCCTCAATCTCCACATGATGCTACTAAAGCCGGTCTTGTTAGCGGAAAAGATCATGTGTTCGACAGAAGCATTCAGAATGCATACATCAACGCCATTCGACGAGCTAAGAATTTCATCTACATCGAGAATCAATATTTTCTCGGAAGCTCCTTTGGCTGGTGCTCAAATGAACTTAAAGCGGATGAGGTTGGGGCTTTGCATCTTATTCCAAAGGAGCTGTCTTTAAAGATTGTTAGCAAGATCGAAGCCGGGGAGAGATTCACCGTCTATGTTGTAATTCCTATGTGGCCAGAGGGCATCCCAGAAAGCGGTTCTGTTCAAGCGATACTTAAGTGGCAAAAGATGACAATGGAGATGATGTACAAAGACATTCTCCAAGCTCTCCAAGCTAAAGGGCTCAATGTCAACCCCAAGGACTACTTGGCATTCTTTTGTCTCGGTAATCGGGAGATGAAGAAGCAAGGAGAGTACCAACCTCCCGAGAAACCAGAACATGGCTCGGATTACAGCAGAGCTCAAAATTCCAGAAGGTTTATGATTTATGTTCATGCCAAGATGATGATAGGTATGCTACTTTATCACAAACTTCTTTGTCGCTAACGTTTCTGTTTGTGTTTGGAACATAGGTTCAAACCCACAATTTAGATAGTAAATAGCGAAAAACTTTAGAAAAATTTTTATTTTTGAAAAGTGGGTTTAAAACGAGATGTCAAACGGGAACTAAGTTATTTAAAACTTATGTAAGACTAAACGGGGGAAAATGTTATGTTTCATGTAGTTGATGATGAATACATAATCATCGGATCGGCCAACATCAATCAAAGATCGATGGATGGTGGAAGAGACACCGAGATTGCCATCGGAGCCTACCAACCTCATCACCTTTCGACGACGGAGCTAGCCAGGGGACACATTCATGGCCATAGATTGGCATTGTGGTATGAACACATGGGAATGCTTGATGAAACATTCCTCAAACCGGAGAGCATCGAATGCGTTCGAAAGGTGAACCGGATCGCGGAGAACAATTGGGATCTCTACTCTTGCGAGACGTTAGACGATGACTTGCCGGGCCACTTGCTCAGCTACCCCATTAGAGTTACTGAAAATGGTGAAGTAACAACTCTACAAAACACAGAATGTTTCCCGGATACCGAAGCTCGAGTTCTTGGCTCAAAATCGGAGATTCTTCCTCCAATTCTTACTACTTGAATGCACTTCCTTACTCATTTTGACTCATGTCATGAACTGCTTTAATAATCATACCTTGTTAATAACATTTAGTAGTCTAAATTCAAGGTTTATCTTTGATGATGTGAAATATCGCTAAAATATTAGCAATACGTTCATAACAAATAGGCTTTTTCTGTGCAAATTCAATTAACAATTTGAATCCAATTAAATTTAATTTCAACTTGAATCTAAACTTTAAAATGAGTTTGCATTGAAAGTGAGTAAAAACGACCCGTATTACCATTCTTGAACTATCATGTAAAAAAAAAAAAGTGTTTACCATCCACTGAGGAAATTTTTTTTTTTTTTTTTTTTTATGGTGCTAAAAAGAATTAAATTGTCGACTTTGGTGAATTCAAGAGTGTTCGTAAAAAAAGAAAAAAGAAAAACAAACTAACTAACCCAACAAATATGAACGACGTAAATAAATCCGCTCTTTACGGTAATAGGACACGTAAAATGGTCAAACAAGAACAATTTAGAAAATGAGTGAAAAACAAAATCTACTAAAGTAGTTTGCAACATTAATTAACCAGCTTAAATTTCTTCGAAAGCAAATCATCTATGCTCAAAACAAAACAGAACATGGACCAAATAAAATATATATGTTACTCAAATTTCAAGCTTTCAAACAATTACAAGTAGAAGCTGAGAAATAATTACTGTTTTTTTTTTTAATTGCTGAAACTAAATGGTTATAAGAGGAGTAATTGAACTTTTTAGATAATCTCAATGTCTCAGCGGTTCTGTGTGATTTATGCCACATAATTTCTTTCCATATACTCTGATTAACGCAGTGGGAGCGACTTGAACTTAAATTATCTGTGAGAATAACAAGCGTCCTATCAATCCTTCTTTTAACTTATTGTTTAAATAATTAATGAACTTGGATGAATGGCATCTTCCCTTGTAAGTACCAGTATCTTTTGTATATGTCTTATTGTCCTTCATATGCCATTTTCCAATAACCTATCCCTATAATAAAAACTTAAACCAAAATTATAATGAAGAATTTCCCGTAAAAATCGACCTTACCTAATCAATTGCACGAAAAAGATCTGTTGTAGCGCGTGTTCACAGGCCTCCCCTATAACCCGAAAATTTTGTCCCAAATCCCATTATGTCTCTTCTCCAACTCTAATCTCTCTCTCATTTTCACCCAAATCTCCCCCAACTGGAAAATTTCCCCCAAAATCTCTCAATCTCACCCTCTAATCTCAATTTGCCCAACTATGTTCATCCCCATTCTTCATCATCATCTTCTTCATCCTTTTCTCTTTCTTACTCAACTTCCATACCCATTTTCATTTTCCACAACAAAGGAGATTTCAATCTTCAAGGAGCACGAAATTGAGAGTCTCTTACTCTTTCATTAACATCAAGGCAACCAATTTGTGCCTCCCCTTGATGATTTGTGGAAGAATTGCTGTTGTGGAAGATTTTGGTTATTTGGGGTCTTGATAGGTTGGTTTGTTTGATGTAAAAAGTGGAAGATTTTGATTGTTTTGGGTATTATATTGTGGGTTATTGGTTTGATTTTGCGGAGGTGATTAGCATTTGTGGTTTGGTTAGTTGTTTGATTTGGTTTGCGGAGGTGGTTTGGTTGTTTGAGTTTTGGCAGTGGGTTGCTTGATTTGGTTATACTATGGGTGATTTGTGCTTTTTGATTGTTGGTGCTTCTTGTTTGATGTTGAGATTATTTGGTAATTAGTGTTTTAAGAAAAATGTCGGTGAAATCCGTTGCCATAAGACAAAGGGGTGAGAGTTCCAATACTAGGGATACCGGGCCTAGTTTGAGTGTCTTTGTTTCAATGGCTGCAGAGGAGTAATACAATAACTACAATAAAAATAGAGCTTGCATCCGAGAAAGGGGTTTCTCTCTCTCAAATAACCCGGCCTTCGTTCTTATTCAAGAAAATATCCAAACCCGTGGATGGGCTACGTATTGTCCCCCCCCCCCCCCCCCCCCCCCCCCCCCCCCCAAGGATGGATCTATGATGCTCATGCGGGAATTCTATGCAAACGCAAAGGAGCATTGAAACTATAAAACCAAGGTTTGTGGAATAGTAGTAAAGTTCGAAAAAGAGACTATCAACTGGCACCTTGGCCTTGTGGTGTTGGCAGAAGACGACCTCACCTATTATACCAAAAAGGCCGACATGAAGCAGGTCATGAACACCATTTGTTTCAAACGAAATCAATGGAATATTTCAAATGGTGTTCTGGCGTCTTTTGATTCCAAATATTTGCAAAAGAACATGAAGGTGTGGTTCAACTTCATTAATGCAAGATTGTATCCGACAACGCATGTGGCTGAATATTCAAGATAAAGACCTCTAGCTCTTTTATGCCATTGCTAAGGGAATAAGAATGAATGTCGGGGCAATTATTAATGCCGTTATTATCCATGCCGCCAACATCAACAATGCCATTTCCATCATTGCTCACTGTGTTGTTCGAGAAGGCAGGGATCAACACAACGGACAATTCCGTTTGCAAGGTCATCCGGGCCCTTGATTCCAACGGCATAGTTCACATTTGGAATAACCAGCCGGAAGAGGGAGAGGACAAAGCGAGACCTTCAAGAGTGTCTACTAGGCAAAAATATAAAGCATCAATCTCGAACCTTCATGAGATGTATCAGCATCATGACGTTAAACTTGATGATATTCAAGCTCAACTTGCTTATGATCGTCGATGGCATCTAGTGCATGCAGAATATAAAGCCTCATGTTTCAACACCATGGAGCAAATGTTCCAACATTTCGACTTCAGTTTAGGTCAACACATGATAGAATTCCCTCAGATGCCACCTTTCCCTAACTGCCTCCGCCAGCCTTATCAGCAAGCCTCACAGCAACAAGGGGATAACCAAACCAACATTCAATAAGACGACGAGTAGGAGGTGAGACATCATGTCTTGCCTCCCAGGTAAATGTTCTCATTCCTTAGACATTGCAGACAATGTTTTACTTTAAGTTTGGGGGTGAGACACTTAGTTGGTCTTATTGTTGTTTGGTCTTATAATTGTTTTGGTACTCGGTTGCCTATGATTTTTATAATTTTTGTTTTATTTGTAATTCTCTTTGTAGTTGTGTGTTATTTGTTTCTTTTCATGTTATTATTTTTATCCTTTTTGTTATTCGTGTCCTTCCGTTTTTGGGGAAAAAAAATATTCGTGAGTGTTTTTTGGTAAAAGATGACCATGAATCGATGATAGTGACAATTACAAATTGTTCTCTTAAGGTTGTTTGTAATGTCTTTCAATTGTGATTTATGTGTGCTTGACACTCACGCTAGCTAGAGACACTTTTGACTCTTAACCACTTGAGCACCAAAATCTTAGCCACTCACTCTTTTTAAATAACTAGAGAACATTTATGCATTTAACGAGGTTCATGGTTTATCAAGGGCTCTAGAACCCAATTTGGTGAAATTCAACGTGAAATCGTAGGTTAGGTAATATGGAGATATGATTTAGGCAAAAAAAAAAAAAATTAACATTTGAGCTGTTCTAGTCAACCCTTTGGAAATTATCCCTTATTGTCCATTTTATAGCCTTTAAGCCAATTTGTCCCATTTTAGCCTAACCAATCAGAGAATTCACCAAACACTTAACCCATCACTTAAGGCACGAAATGCATTCCTCGTTGTATTTGAGTGTACTTTGGTTCAACATGAGCTTGTGATTGGGTTTTGAATCATTCTTTGGTAGTTGTATTTTATCTATTTTCATTGTTACAAAAAAAAAAAAAAACAAAAAAACAAAAAAAACCCCTAGTATACTGTAAATAATTAAGTTTGGGGGTGTAAAAATATAATAAAAAATAAAATAAATAAAAATTAAAAAAAAAGAATAAGAAGAGAAAAAGAGGAAAAGACATAAAAAGTTTTGAGTTTTGTTTGCTTTTATGGAATTAAAGGGTGATTGATTGATGCAAAATTAGGTATTTTGGGGTTTTCCATTAATGTTTGTGAAGTCCATGAGGTGCAAGGCATGCCTAGGGTGATTCGAACTTAAAAATTTCCTTTTTCACTTACCTTTTACCCTAGCCTTATGTTACAAGCCTTACAAAGTCCTATTAATCTCCGGTGTTACGCTAACCTACATTAGTGGAAAGCAACATTAAATTGGGCCTATGGTGGTTCTTAAGTTCATCATTTAGCAATAAGTCCATGAACTTCCTTAATGCATAAATCGATTTTATAAAGTCTTTAGGCTGGTGAAATTACGATTTTACTCCTTGAGAGCAAAATCGTCATTTTTGACATTTTTATTTCTGATCAAACTTGAGTTCTTCTTAATGCTTATGTTAAGAGTAACATTTTTTTCCTTCTACATGAGTATGAATATCCCAATAAAAATATCATTTTTTAATTTATTAACATTTATGTCAAAAATATTATTTTTGATACTTTATGGTCATTAATTCTTATTCTAGCCTATTTGTGATGTCAAAATATTTTTCTCATCATTCATGCTTCCATTAAACAGAGGAAATAACATATCAACAAGCCATAATCTCCTATTCTCATACATCAATATGTTGGGATCTATATGTGCCCTAAGGATAGAAAATCAATTATAGAGATTTTCTGTAAATATGACATTTTGATATTAATAAAAAAAGGATATTAATGTTTAATAAGTTGTGTCCTATTTACTTTCATTTGCTGATTGATGATTATTTTGAGCAAACATAAAATACTCCTAAGCTGTTGGTAATATATTGGATTACCATATGTATACGGGGTATACATAGAAGACATGGTAATTTGATAACTGTCTAAATAAATGGTCTGCAATCGATGGAATAAGATTTGTGGATCTTATTCATGATAAGATTGTAAAGGTTTTCTACTTCTTTGGAGGGATGGTTTGTCTTGACCATCGGATAGGTTCCGAGTAGAAAATTCAATGTATACCAGTATTGAGGTATGACATTGGACTGGACATACGGTGTTAATTGATTCGGTTTAATAATTTTGTTTATAAGAATCAATGATGCTTTGATTATCATCCTGCATTAATCTTAATCCTGAAATGAATACTTGAGTTCGCATCCATGACTTATGCACTTTGATCCACTACAGGTGAGACACTGATAATTGATGGTCAATATACTTGTGTTTGGGGTGTATGACTTATGGATGGAGAAATCAAGATTCATAGATACGGAATCCATAGCTATCTTAACGATAGTACATTTTATCTACTTAAAGGTATTATTTGGGAATTGAAAGATAATATAATAAGATCTTGGTTATCGGTTTACTTTGTGTTCTCTGATGGTTCACCGATTGTATGGCTTTACAATTGGTGGTTATTTCAATGGAGAATAATGAAACTTTAAGTTAAAATGATTGAAAAGGTAAAACGGAAAAAGTCCATAGTTCAATCATGGATAACATGTGGGGATTAAGCAATCGATGAATAAATCATGAAAGAAGCACTGCGTTAGAGAGCTTTCATAATATGGTATGTAAACGGGAGTTCAGCTTCAGACTTTTAGTAGAATAGTCATGAAATTGATAATTGATTAATAATTAATCCGAGATTAATTTTTCACAATTATAGGAGCATCTTTACATATTTCCATCGAGTCCCTCTACTAGCTCATATAGTTCTACAAAGCGTCTCGGGATTTGTTCCTAATGAGATCGGTAAATTAAATGAGAATTTAACAATGTCTATTAAGACATGATACTCTCTAACATGCAATCCCGAAAGGATTGGACATGTGAAATTAATATAAACAAATAATGTGATTTGTCAATTTATGATTGGTTGCAAATAAAATAATTATTTGTTATATTTAGGTTAATTGAATTTTGGAAATAAGATTGTGTTTGAATTATTTAGTTTTTGATAACAAAATTTTTCTCTCCTAATTTATGGTGCACGAATTTTTAGTGGATGCAGGGAAGAAAATTTTGTTTCAAAATTATTTAAATATATTACAAATATTAAATTATTAATTGATTTAAATAATGGAGCTTATTTGATAGATTTTCTTTTCTTAAAGAATGGTGCATGTTTTTTTGGTGGAAAGGAAATCTAAAATATTCCATTTATTTAAATTAATTAAATATGGATAATGTTTGTAAAAATATTTATTTAAATTCAAATAAGAAAATCTTATTTAAATTTAAAGGTTTAAAAGGAGTTTGAATCTAGATAGGATTAGGACTTTTTGACTAGTCTAGATTCTTGATTTAAATTTGAACCACCAATCGATCTACACATAAGGTGGAGCACGAATTTTTTGAGTATTCTTCAAGCAAAAAACCGCCCATAAGGTTTAAAGAACCTAACTTGAAATTCGAATGATCCTTTGGTTCAAAAGATTATCCAGAAAATTAATTATTAATTATTTTTCAAGTAGGAGATATTTTTGAAAAAGGATTGGTGTATTATATAAAGGCTAGGGGTTCTTGAAAAAAGCCAACTATCACCATACACTCAAATAGGTGGACGGTTTTTGGGAGAGAGAGAAAACGCCAAAACTAGGGTTTTCGGGCTTGAGAAAATTCGTCCTTCTTGGGTGTGAGAAAAGGAGAGAAATTTTCATTGAATCAAAACTGTGAGGAAGGTTAAGCTAAGTGATATTTTTCATAGAAAGTTAACCGGTTCCTGTTTTGTAGTTTTGAAGAACGAACCCGGATCGAATTATCAACGAGGTACATCGAGATTGAGAAAGTGGGATCTAAACTTTTAAAGAATTACTGGTCGCTTGGATTCATGGCACGTGTGCCCACACACACTCTGAGACGTGGGACTCAAGAATAGTAGTGAAGACACGTTGGTCGACGCTCTAGCAATTCCAGAATCTGAGAAAAAAGGTGCGTTTGATCATGTATTTAATTTATTGTTATATATATCATGAGCTTCTTTTCTAAATCGGCATAAAAATTTTAAAACTTCCGCTGCGCCATAACTCTGATATCAGAACCGTTTTACCAACAATTGATATCAGAGCCAACTCATAATCATGTATATAACATAAATTATTTGATCAAATAAATTTCTCTCTATGCATTAATGAATTATTTTAGAGAGTTGGCACTCTATGTTTTATTTGTGTATGTTAAATATATTGTGATTGGATGTATGGATGAATAAATGCTTTATATTTTTTTTTTATAATATATGATGCTTGTTCAATTTTACTGGTTATGATTTCATAGAGGTTAGAATTTGTATCTAAGTTTTTCAAATGTAATAGATGCGGTCTATTATCACCACTAGGTCATTTTTTTTTCAATTTCTAGAATTTTTATAAGCCAGAAACGGCGTATGAATTTTTTTTTTTTTTTTTTTTTTTTTTTTTTTGTAAATTCGGGCTACAATAGATTCAAGGTGATTGAAGATGAACGAAAGTATGGAAATTTTCAAATGATGTGATTTTTTAAAAAAAAAATTTGGAAATTTTAATTAATTCAAATTTCATAATTGACGTTTTTTGTGGAAAAAAAAAATAACATTAAATCTTTTTGAAATTTTAATTTTCCAATGATATGTGATCTTGATAATTTGGAAAATCAAAAATCAAAATTTAAATTTAAACAAGTCATAATCTCCTATTCTCATACATCAATACTCATTTCATATTATATAATCATAAAAATCACATAAACATATTTTTCTTCATATTTCATACACAAATAATGTTTTCTAGCCACCTTAATCATGACCAGCACATATATTACCTCACTAGGTAGCAAAACCACATTTTAAACCATTTACAATGCTAAGATTTTCCTATTTGCAAGAACTCATTTTTAAATGAAAGTTATTAAGAACTTGATAAACTACTAATTTACAAATCATTTACCTATTAGAAAAGTAGTGGGTTCTTAGCTCCTCTTGAAGGCTTTGAACCACTCTTGGATCTATGAGGTATGAGGCTAGAATGAAAATAAAACATCACTTAAAAACATTTTTAAAACATCAATTTTTCCTTCTAGAAAACAAGTGGAAAGTATAGGTTTTTACCTTAGAAAACACTTAGAATAGCTCTTCCTCTTTATAAAAAAAAAAAAAAATGATCTTGGGAGTGGGTGGAAGAAGATGAAGTATTATTTTTTGGCTTCCCTTAGCTATAAATTTCGTCCACAATGAAGGGAGGACGAGAGGAAAATTTTCTTTGCTTGTATAGTTTTTATGAAAGAGAAAAAAATGGTTTTTGGTTTACCTTAAACCATTTTATAACCTGTTAGTTTATCAATTCTCCTAAAAGCTTAAGCTGTTAGGAGGTGGGCTAACAATAGTTTTATATTTCAACACTCCCCCTCACGTGCAGGCCAGACAATGGGCAAACGTGCGGACAAATATTAATTTGAAAGTCCAACACAAATTATAAGAAGCCCGAAACATATTAAAGGCCCAACACGCAATGATAATAAAGGGGGTTAAATAGTGCAATTACAGGGGTTCGAACTCAGGACCTCCTACTCTGATACCATGTTAGTTTACCAATTCTCCTAAAAGCTTAAGCTGTTAGGAGGTGGGCCAACAATAGTTTTATATTTCAACATAACCAAGTCTTATTGTGGGTTAAAAAATTGAAATTTTTGGATTTTAATCTCTCAAAAAACGTGCTTAGTTGAAGAGGACAAATTGGGAGGTTGTTTTAGTGGTTTTTCATGTATTTCTAAGTAGTTTTAGTGAGTAATCATTTTAGTAGTCCA
This sequence comes from Ficus carica, assembly GCA_009761775.1. Taxonomy (NCBI): domain Eukaryota; kingdom Viridiplantae; phylum Streptophyta; class Magnoliopsida; order Rosales; family Moraceae; genus Ficus; species Ficus carica. The sequence continues at coordinate 11,837,329 of CM019740.1, forward strand.
TCATCTTACATTGTAATTATTCTTTCTTTCTTGTCTTTTCATTTTTTGTTTTGTTTGTTTAGGGGTTGGATTTTGAATTCTCAAAAATCCCACTCTTGTTCAGCCTAATTTCTGAAGAAAAAAAAATAGAAAAATATATATACATTTTTTGAATTGATGTCAGTTTACTGACTGACTAATTACATGCATGGCTCAGTGGACCAATGACCCACTGAGCAAGGGAAGGGGTGTCATACACACACCCCTTCCCTTGAATTTTTTTTTTTTTAATTGCTGGCAGTTGCAGTGGGCTGCCCACTGCCTTGCCCAATGGGTAATTACCCACTGGGTAGGGGGTACATGGGCACTCCCCGAAACCATCCCCCACCCCCCCCCCCCCCCCTTTTTGGTTTTTTTTTTTTTTTTTTTTTTTTTTTTTGAGATTGTAGTAGAATTGTTAAAATTAATTTTGACATGACATAAATACACTTTTTTAAATTAAAAATTAGATTATTCATTTATTATATTTATATAATGAATTTTCACACATAATATTTTCACAAAGTCCCAATTAAAATAGAAATGGGAGTAACATTATATATATTTTTTCTCATTTAAATAGATAAACTTAACATTGTTAAATCATTGACATCATCACATTGATGATACATATACAATCATTCATGATCTTGAAATTTGGTATTCATCAAAATAATTCATTAGAAGTGTATTGATGAAGTAAATCCATAATAATAGTTTGTGATTCGAGTTTATGAATTTCTAGGGTATCACATTAAGTTCTAGCTAAACATCCTAAGCTAGGGGGTATGATGTAGCTTGATGATGACTATGTTTTGATGAATTTAATGCTTATTGATTGGATCCCAATTGGAATCGTTTGTGTTTCTTAATGTTTTTCCTAATTTGATTTTTCATTAAATTAGAGTTATTAAATGTGTGAAATTGGGCTCGGGAGAGTTAATTTCATATGTTAGGACTTGTGAAACAAACCTAAAGTAATACTAAGTTCGGGAAGCTAATATGACTGGGGTCATCACTAGAGTAAGATTGCGTAATGAGTGCTTAATTGGTTGAGTTAATAGGGATATTAATTTGATACATTTTGCATATCATTTTACTCGGCACTCGGGAGATGGAGTGAAATTAAAATTAGCGCCTACGATTAATGATTTAAATGAATTCAATTAAGCCTTGAATTGGATAAGCAAAATTTAGTCAAGTGAAATTATAATCCCCTAGTCTTACACATCATCGAGTTCCCTTCAATCCATATCTTCGATTGCTTTTATTTTGCTTAACCTTATTTTAGTTTAATTGCTTAATTTAGTTGCTTAATTTCATTTCCTTTTAATTTTGATAGCTTAGATAAAATTGAGTCATTTTAATTGCGGTACTTATTTAGTTTCTTATTTTCAATCTTTGTGGGACGATACTCAACATTTCTCACTTTATTACTTGTGGCGATTCATTCACTTACGAGCACACATGAAAAAAAAAAAAAAAAAAAAAAAGACACGCAACAATGCCATTTCCTTCTGGCTTAGTTAGCCCAAGGCACTTTCAGCATCTATAAATATCCTTACTTCCACTCCAAAGAAACAACCATTCCTCCTCCTTACAAAAACTCTACCAAAATCATATTAGAAACCTAGAAACTCATCCTAGAATCATACTATTCATCACACTTATTCTAATGAACCAACCAGAGCATATTCTAGGTTACGGCCAGAGCATATTATGGTTACAGCTAGAGCACTTTCTGGGCTCCGGCTAGAGATAGGTACTTAGCATTTTCCCTTTCTCCACCACTATTTATCTTCTCCTCCCATCTCTCACAACGACGTGTGGTTTCTTTTATTTTGATTTTTCTTCATTTTTACAATTTTGAGGAGGAGCCTTGGTGATCTACACAAGCCAGTGGGTCCCTAGGAATCACTTTCCTTTGGGTCTGTTTGCGTCTAGCTGGCCCCATCTTCACATTGGAAGTCCTGCCAGGCACCATGTCACCCTCTGTCCAATAGCGTACCACTAGGAGAACGCCACGTCTTCTACTCTAGCCACGTCGTACCATCGGATCTATCGGGCTCCAACAATACTCATGAAAGTTCTAGAGAGTTTTAAGTCAATTAGGCCTTATAAGAAGGATCTCTGTACCACTCAAATAATGTTTTAAGTTTGAGTTTGATGTACGGGTTTAGAATGGAATTTTTAGGTTGAAATTATGTGACTTTTCAAAAACTAATTATAATTTTTGTTGACTTTTATTAAAAGAAAAAAATTGATAAGAAAACTCTTAGACTCAAACCTGAAAGCCAAACGGAAGCAAACTTTAAATTCGAGTTGGGTAGATATGGGATGCTAGTGGGACCGACGTACACAATCATAAAAGGTGGTGAAAATTTAAAACATTAGGTTTCCAAAATAGGGTAAGCCACACTATCAGCCGAGGCTGTGTGAATTCTCTTGTTTATGATCATTGGGGAATAATGATCTAAAACCTCACGGTTAGCCAAATGTTAATGTTAAAGCTAATGATCAAGACAAGTTCCTAAAACACGGTAAAACTCAAGCTACACTGCTTTGATAAGTTTTAAGGAAATGTTTTCATGAAATGTTGTGGTACATTATAGGTTAATGTAACATGTAAATTGAGAACTTTTGGCTTTTACTGACATTTTTATTTCAGATTGATATATGCTAGTTAGTTGCATTCAAATTTTATCCGAGTATCTTCTTATAAATTGTTAACTACAGTTGACTATATTACATTTATTAATTAAACTCCAATATTTATTTGTTAGTTACAATTGATATGTTTTAATTATATGATAAATAAAAATTTAAATTAATTTATTTCTTAAAAAAATTAAAGTTTTTTTTTTAAAAGCAAGTTTTGGCAACAAAAAATCATCGCTGCAAGTTTTTCAAATAGGAATTGAAATAACAGCGGCGAAAATTTCATCACTATAGTTCTTGTACACTCTAAACACAGGCCATATCAAATCTTACGTCCTGAGCAAAAAATAAAATAAAATAAACCTTACGTCATTAAATGACGAGTTTTTGACTAAGCGAGAAATTATTTTATCGCTACAGTTGTTGCTACTAATCTATGGTGGTGAATTAGCGAAGAAATTGAGATTCTTATCATATTTTAATATGATATGGATATAAATTTGCTCCGCTCTTCATTATGAACAAATTAAAAAAGTAATCGTTTTAATTGGAGATATTAAATGAAATTGCTATGGAATTTTAAAACTTGAAGTAAAAGAGAAAAATTTTTAAATTCAAAAATATTACCGTGTAAAAGGTTTAAAATTAAACTAAGAGGTGGGATGATTCTAAAAAAGGGGAAAAAAAAATTTCTCTCTCGTTTATTAAATGAGATGAGCCAAATCCATGAAGCAATCGTCCTTTTCATCTTATTTCTAAAATGAGAGGGGAATGACATATGAAAAAAAAAAAAAAAAAAAAAAAGCACATAATTCGTCGCTATAACTTTTCGTTAATGTTCGCTTGACTATGGCCACGAATTTTTCCTTGCACATAAATCAGCCTGTGCGGGCTATAAGTAGCGCCCAAACAACAGAAAAGACAATAGTAAAGGGTTACCAGTACACCAAATAAGTTGTCAAAAAATTTTCGAAAATTATGATATATAACTTTTTTTTCGAAAGATAAAGTAAATAACAATTAACAAATTTATTTGATAAATACAAAATTTACTTCTAGTAAATAGATTATTACTTATTAATTTTATTATTTACTGTATTTACTTTATTATTATTGAAAACTATTAATTACTTTTTTTTTTATATATACTGAAAACTGTTATTTACTGTTTTTCTCCAAAAATTATTTGATGTCCCAAACTTGAGAGAAACAAAAATATTGACTTTGTAATCTTATTGAAGAAAGTACTTGCAATGCAAGTGGGAAAGGAGGGAAAAGAATCTATAGTCAACTTCAATGGTTCTTGCAATAAATTTGCAGGTAGATTGCTTGAGGAAGCAACGTTGTATTAATATATATATAAATATCATTGTCATTGCTAACTGCTGTCAGAAAATTACTCTTGAAGTTTCATTGGGATTGCGTGTTTACCAAACTATTTTTTTTTTAATTTTTCATTTTCAGTTAAATATTCCTATATCAACCTTATCCATAGAGTTTAATATCGTTTTCTTTCTTCTTTTTTTTTTCTTTTTTTTTTTTTCTTTTTAATTTTAGTTTTCCTCTTTCCTAGAAGATTTCCTCTTTCTTTCTCCCGTTTAATTTTTCTTCGTTTGAGCGTATTTTTTACTCTTAAATACATATCTATGTTTATTTGGTATTTAAGTTAAACTCCAACTAAATTTTATTTTTTTCATCTTAATTTTAATCTTTTTTAAAAGTTAATAAAATTTATAATTAATTTTTGAAAATTCAACCAACTCCAACTTAAAAAATTTCATCTCCAACTAGCTTATCAAACAGAGGCTTAGTTTGGGTAAAGTCAGTGAAGAAACATTATATTAATATTATTCCCCTAAATTTATCACCTTTTGATAACTTATCCACTAAATTTTAATTTTAACAATTTACCTCATGACCTGTCGAAATTATTGTAATCTACCATATTTGACTTAACTTCTTATTAAATTGATCATAGAAAGTATGCTCATTTCTAACAAATTTTTTTTAAATCTCATATTATACATATACTAAAAGGATGGACTGACTGTGTACAGTGTTTTCACAGTAAATTTATGATTTTACCCTTCCAGATTAGTCGTGTCTACTCGGCTGCACAGTAAAATGCCGGTTCTAACCCCCCTTGCAGTGTTTAGACGTTTTTTACCCTCCTGATTGTCTCTACCGATAGCTTTGTCCACAATGTTTTTCCTTTTTTGCCACCGAAACCCTAAAGTTAGTGTTCGCCTTGGGGTGGTTCGCCGGCTCCCTCTCATTTGGTCCATTCTACTCTTAACTATTTATTTTCTCCTCTCTCTTTCTCGCTTTCTCTGTTCTTCTCTTTCTTCTTCTCGGTTTTTGGGTTTGATCTCCAACCCTATTTTTGCTTGCTCTTGCTCTCCCCCGCCGCTCTCCTCTCATTTTTGGTTGTATGTTTTTGATGTTCTTTGTGGTTTTGTTGTTTGTTTTCAAGTTTTTTTTTTTTTTTGGATTTTCGGTTTTCAAATCTTAATTTTTTGATTTCTTATTCTTTTCTCCTCCCCCCTCCTCTTCCTTGATCTTTCATCATTTTCCAGTATGTGCATCTAATGTTGATCGGAATTTTTTTTTTTTTGGCCGGAATATGATTAAATATTTTTAAACCCTAGGTTTGATTTTGGAGTTTTTTTGGGTATTTCGAGTTAGGTTGTATAATATATTTTTTTTTTCTTTATTGTTCATGCATTTTTGTTTTAGAAGTCTAGCATTTTATTTTTATTGTTCTCCAAACCCTATTTTTGCTTCCACTTACCCTTTCGGCTGCTCTCCTCTCATTTTTTGTTGTCTCTCTTTAATGTTTATTATGTTTTTATTTGCTCTTTGTTTGTTGTTCTCCTTTTTTTTTTTTTTTTTTAGATTTTTGGATTTCATACTTCATTATCCAATTCCTTATTCCCCCCTCCTTAAATTTTTTCCATTTTTCAGTTGTGGATCTACTGTTAATGGGTTTTCTTTTTTATTTTTATCCGGGTATGAATAATTTTTGTTAACCCTAGGTTTTGATTTGGGTTTTTTTTGGGTATTTTCGAGTTAGGTTGTCTAATATTTTTTTGGTCCTTTATTGTTCATGCATTTTTGTATTAAAAGTTTACCATTTTATTTTTGTTGTGTTGTTGGAATTTTTTTGCTCCCCTCTGCTGTTGTTATTTGTGGTATGAATTTTTTTGGTTTTTTCGGCTTTTTTTTTTCTTCTTCTACCGGTGTATGTATGTAGGAAAAAAAAAACAACTTTTTGGTTTTGTTTTGTTTGTTTCAGTTTTTTACTATTGTGCCGGTTTCTTTCTTCTCTCATTGTTTGGATTTATATTTTTGAAATTCTAGGTTTTGATATTTTTTTTTCTTATTCCATTGTTTATCCATTTTGTTCATTATTTCTGTGAACTGTTCATTGTCATTTGTCCTCATCGGTATGTTAAATTTTTTCCCCCTAATTTTGATTCTCGGTTTTCTTTATTTATTAGTCATTTAGGTTTTGTATAATTATGTTATTTTTTGGTTGTTGTTCGGTTTTCTTTTACAAGTTTAAGTTTTGATTTTTATTATTTTCTTCCACCTTTTTTTTTTCATCCTTTGTTATTTTTTGTGTAAATTTTATATGTAGTTTTTTTGTTATTGAGATTTAGATTGAACTGTATTTGTTTGTTTATTCTTATTTTAGTTTTTTCCCAAGTTTTTTTTCCTCAATCATTAAGTAGAAATTGTTTGTTTACATTTTTTCCTCCCTCATTATTTTTGTATCTGTTTTTTAAGATTTTTTTTCCCTCCATGTGTGTGTATATATATATATATATATAATCACAGACAAGGATTTCCTATTTTATTTTTTCTTTTGTTTATTTCTTATTATTATTATTATTATTATTATTATTTATTCTATTTATATGCTTCAGTGTACTATACAGTTAATGCATGAGTAAAATAAAAAATTTAGGTTATGTTTTCCTTTTGTTGTATTTATCTTAGTATTTTTTTTCTCTCTCTTTTTTTTCATATATTAGTTCCATTTGCAACAATTTTGTTTATAAACATATATTTATATATGTTGTTTGAATATATAAATCCAACATTTTAATATGTAAATATTTTAATATTATAATAATTAATGCTAAAAAAATATATTGATCATAATTATATTATTTATCTTAATTAATTATTTTATTGTATTATATTCAATTATTTTCTTTTATTTTTTTCCCGTGTGCGTAGCACGGGTATTAAACTCGTAAACCTAATACAAATCTTTCAAAATTCAAATATTTAATTTAATATAAAGTTAATAAAATGGGAAGTATTATAAAAGATACAACCCCGAACATCTGAGTTGGAGTTCTATTAGAAGAAAACTTGGGGCACTTGGACTGATTAAGCTTATGAATTGTTTCATTGATCTTTGAGGAAAATTAAAAAAAAAAAAAAAAAAAAGGGAGGAAGAGAGAGGAGTGTTTGGATATTTTTGGCAAACATTTTAAGGCCAGAATTGAAACCAGTTATAGTATCATATCTTATCTATATTCTTCACTATGCTGAGCTGAAATGAATATCCTTTCTATATCCTGCAAATAGACACTGTATAATTGACACCCTAAAAACTAACCAGTTTTCCCTCTAGAGTCCAGTTCTTATTAGATATCTTTTTCACCCTTTTTTTCACCTCTCTTTCTGAGCCTGATCTCTAAAAAAAACCAAATCTAGATTTTCCCTTTTTCGCTTATCAGATTTCATTCTACTTTTACCTCCTCTTTTTTTAAGCTCTATTATCATAAGTGGTAGTTAGCCGACCAACATCTAACCGCAATCCAATAATACAAGTGTTGTGCAGTGGCCCTTGGTGGCCCCGAAGAGGTCACGTCTAGAAGTAGGATACCGAGGAATATTTACAGCTTTACATGTGGTAAAAAGTGAAAATTCATTTATTAATTTATTAGAATTCTGTAATAAAGTAGAAAAAAAATACTATTATAACCAGAAAAAAAGAAAATAATAATATTATGGTTAAATACTATTACCCTAATGTATATCAATTTGAGTTGGATATTTTTCGTCACGTTCTTCAAATGATGCATTTTTTTAGTGATACTAGACTGATAATATCTAATAATGATGTGATCATTATATCGATATGTGTATTTATTTAGTATGATATTATCTATTTTCGATTTCATATCTGTATAATTTTATTTTAGAACTCACCTTAAAAAAACATCATATCATTAAAAGCCCTAGGGTTTAAGGGCTTAAACCCTTAGGGATTTTTTTTTTTTTTTTTGAACTTAAACTTAGGTTAAGGAAAGTCGAATTCTACACTTTTAAATAAAATCAGATATAATATTATCGTTATATTATGCGTTACTACATCTTTTATATGTAACATTCAAAAAAAGCGCATGTGTGTGTATATATATATATATAAGAGGGACACCCTACGAAAGCTCCAAAATTTGTTTTTATTTATTTATTTGCATTTCGTTTCATTTGGGTCACCAGGCCCTTTCCCCCTTGGCCAAAAGTCATTTCCTATCTTCAATCTGACCATATCCAAGAACAAACTCCAATCTTTCTGGCATGGAATGGTATGACCTTGTCATAGAGGACAGAGGCTCTGTGTTCTAACGAAAATTAACACATTATTGGTATAATTATAGCACACTTATTAAAAAAAAATAAAAAAATTTGATTATTATTTATTAAAAAAAAAACCAAGAGAGCTAATCTCACGCTCTTTAATCTTTTTTTTTTCCCCTTCCACCGAATAAAAGGGATCTAGAAGTGTCATTCATTCTCTTTTTTCATATTAAATATATTTCAGATAAAATAAGAGGTTCAAACCTACGACATTCATTTAAGGAGAGTTAAGGGCCTGTTTAGGGTGTAAGTTTAAACTTACACCCATCAACTTAAATTTTTATCTTTTTCTGAAAAAGTTTTTGTCTTTTCTGAAAAAATCAACAAAATTACTATTAAATTTATCAATTTTAACTCAAAACTTACACACCAAACACCCCCTAAGAAGTGAATTCACAAACATTCCATCCACTCTTTTCCGGGGCGCACTTGATTTTATTTTTTATTTTTTATTTTATTTTTTGTGAGTTAAAAGAGCTGATCCCTTTTTCTCATGATGCCATTCAAAAGTGTTTTTTAGCAATTGTTGTTATCACTTATGCATGGAGAGGGAAATGACACGTCCTTTTACAACCTCATCAACAAACATATCAAACTTAAGGGGAAAAAAAAAAAAAAAAAAAAAACCACCCTGAAATTTCAACTGTCAAATGTTTTTCCACGATAAGTTCCCATCCAATTTAAGATTTTAGTAGAGGTCCTTTTTGTACTGGAGAGTTAAGGAGATTACGCATTTGGGCATGAGCTCGAACCGGAGCGTGAAACCACGCGCCGCGGCCGCTGCTTTAGTCATTCCCGAAAAATAAACTAACGTCATCTTAAAGTTTTTTTTTTTATTTTTTATTTATTTTTTAATACACACTTATGCTTACACATATGATGACATAAAATAACATTTACTTCTCCAGAAAGGAAACCCAAAAAAAAAAAAATTAAAGAAAAAGAAAGAAAGGTCCACCAAAAGCCATTTAATTTTTACAGTAATAATTAATTAAAAAAAACTATATATATATAATAATCCCATTTGGCTGACATATTTTTATTGTTATATGACATTGCCATTGTGAAGCATCACAAGTATTTATCTTCTGTCTCTACAAAATGTGAAACTATTTGAAACTCTGTTTTCCATCTTGTACAACACTCTTGGTCTTCTTCTTCTTCTTCTTTACGTTTTCTCTCAACTTTCTTCTTTTCTCTTCTTAACAACCATGTCTCCAATACTGAGCTCACAAGGAGTGGTCTTGGCCACGGCCATGGCGGTCTCCGGCACCGTGATTCTCCTCGCCTTCCGCCTCCAAAAATCCTTACCAAACAACCAATTCCCCGTTAGCCGAATCTCCCGGGCCCGAATTCTCCGATCCTGTATTTCTTCCGGTACGTTTTTTCTCCCCTTGACCAAAAATCATGGTATTTTGTGATAATTTTCACAAAAATCAAAGTCACTCTTGCTTCCTTTCTGACGTAGGACTAAACTCCCCTTTTTATTAAGCCAAAATCCTAACATCACTAACGCAAAATGCTTCTTGTCATTAATAGTCATCTTGACATCGAAATCTTGGTCTTTTGTGCTAATTTTGAAATGGGATATTTTTAATTTTTTGTTAATTTTTCCTTTTTATTTGTTTTTTTTCTTTTAATCAGAAGGGACCAAGAAAGACAAGAAGAAGAACAAGCAGAAAAGGGTCCACTTTGCGGAGGACGTGGTGGATCCAAGTGGGGATGGTGAGGAGTTTAGAAGACAGCACAGTGTGATTAGCAATTCTCCAAACTCACAAATCTTCTTCTTCTTCTTCTTCTTCTTTATCCGAATCATCACAGAAGTTGATGAAGAAGAAGAAGATTAGTGATAAAGATAAGTACAGAGAAATGCCTGCAAACAGGGTGGCTCTTTACAACGGAATTCTAAGAGATCGTGTGGTTCATCGTTTAGCCTACTCTTGCTGATTTTCTCTCTCTAAAACTTTCTCTCTCTAATATAAATCTTCCTTCTTGTGCAAACTTTTTCTTTCCCTTTCTTTTTCTTTTTCTCTGCGTTTTTTTTTTTTTTTTTTTATTCCTTTTAGAAAAAATGAGGGAAGGAATATTCGGAACCACAAGGAATGATTGGGCCCCACGGTTTTGGTAGTTCTTGCGGTTATTGTAGAGATAACTTTCTTGTTCATAGTGTATTAAAAAATGTCCTATTTGTTAATAATAGGATACTAAGGACTCGTCTGAATAATAATTGAAGTTTGAGTTTTGTAAATTAGAATTGAAATATATGTTTGTTGAATTGTAAATTAAAAATGAGTTATGGTGTAGGGAATAGTGTAAAAAATTTGAAATATATTCGAAGAAAATATATAATATGTATCTTATTTCGTTTCTCTTGTCGTTGTAAGTATTTAGACATAAGAATTATCTAATTTTAACTTAAAATAAGTGAGATGTAGATTTAGAAGTTTTAGATTGCATAGGTAAAATTCCGTCCCTAATAATTGTTCTAGATTGCCCCTAAACTGCTAGATTGAACAGTTGATCACTTTTAAGATTTGTGCCTTAGTTGATAAGGGGTTTTTTTCCCCCCCTATACCTGAATGCTCAAAATTTATTTGTTTTCCTTGTAATGATGTGAACAACTCTATAGAAGACAACATTGATGTATATAAGACGGGTTTTGTTTGTTTGTTGCCTTTGTTTCCTTTTGATTTGATGATGAAAGTGCTTCATTTCTGCACTTACAATGACAGGATTTGAATTGCTATAAAAAAAAATTATAGGATTTGAATTAATACAAGTGTAACAATCATATTAGCCAATTCCAGCCAAACAAAGCTACATCAAATAATTTATTTGATGTCTTTTCAAATTGCCCCAAGTCATCGGATTCACCATAGTATTTTGTAGAATCTTTTTGCATTTTGTACTATTTCTTTTCATAGAAATATACGATATGGTATGAAAAAATATATTACTGACATGATTTTTTAAGTTTAATATGATTTTGATTATATTATATATTTAAAAATATACACTAGTGATAGGAATATCCTACCGAAAAAAGTTTATTTTACCTATATATGTGTGTGTATACAGAAACTATATATTGGGAAGTTGGAAAGTATGGAAGGACATGATCCTCTAAAGTCTCTTTCATGTCTTTTCATAATTAATCTGTTTTTGACAATTTAATCAAGAACCACTTTGTTTATCTTTATCTCACATGACTAAAGAATGGATCTCCATACATGACGACCTAGTTTTTCACTGCATTATTGGGTCAATGAAAAGATCTCTTAAACGATAATTAAGGGATATCATATATCTTAGTTTTAATTGAAATACAATTGATGTACATCTTAGTGGATATTTTCAAGGGGAAGACAATGAAAGAAATTTACTTAGCTAGGCACTTGCAATGGTGCACATTGATATTTGGGGGGGGTGGGGGGTGGGGGTTTGTTAATGTCTTTGGATGGTGTTATGCCGTCTGGTTTCCAGGCATACGTTTCGGGGAGATTTTTGTTTTTGATAAAACTTTTACAGGTTTTTACAATAAATTTAAATTTTAAAAGTTTATAATTTTGTTATTTCAAGTCAAAATGAGATTTTTTTAAATTATATTAAATTTTGAAAATAACAAAATAAGATTTATACTGATATATATTATTTCCGAACACATTTTAAACATATTTTTTTTCACTCCAAAAATATTTTTAAAACTCCGTCTCTAATTATCCCAAAGAGCCTCTTAGTCTTTGCAACATGTAATAGAATGTGCAAATGGCTAGCATTTAAAAGAACCTTTTGATGTGGGTACTCACACTTTTTTATTTTTTATTTTTTGGTTAATGGTTAATGGTTTGATGTGGGTACTTTAGTGTGCTTTTTTGACCAATTAAAGCTTGTCACATGTACGTGTATCCTAATTTTGATACAAAGTGTGAACACAGGCATGTTCCAGGATGCTTCCTCTCTCAACCATGGCCTCAACTTTCAGCCACGCATTTATGAAAAATAAAAAAAAATAAATAAAATAAAAATCTTGCACAATGATGTGGAACCGACCTGATTGTTCGGTTTCAGCGGTTCAGGTTGGTTGTTATGTTTGGTTGGTTGTTATGTTTGGTTTCCTCTTAGACACCCAAGTTAAAGAGGACATGCAACGATGAAAATATATTGAAAATCGAAAATATTGGCTCAACCAAGAATGGAAAGAATGGATCAAGCTAAACTCAATCTGAAACACATGAATGATCAATTTAATTTCTGATCAAATTCTACATTTATCGTCTCTTCTCCTCCCGTGCTAGAAAAGCAAACCCAATCCTAGAAACCAGATAGATACGTACATTACAAATTAAATTTAATTGAAAAGCACACCCAAAACTTTTAAATAATAACACATGGTGGTTACATTTTTTTTTCTTTTTTTTTTTTGAAATAAAAAAAAGGGAACAAGGACAAAACAAAGGCCAAAATTTCTTTCAATATGTTTGTTTCATTTTCTTTTTTTAATCAATGTTCCACCAACTACTGGATTCAGAATCAAAAACTTTTGTGAAAGACAAATAAGAAGCAAGTGATTGGAGACAAGTGAACTAAGCTAAGCCTCTAGAAAGCAGCATGGGCAACTGAAATTTTGTTGGGTTGCATTGGCCTTGGAACAGAATCATTTGCTTCAATTTTCTTTGTCTTACTTTATCTGCGATGATTTTTTTTATAATTTTTTTAAATTATTTTTTAATATGGGTATCACTACGTTGTTGTGGTCTCATGAGTCCCACATGTGTTCATTTATTTATTTATTTATTTATTTTTATTTATTGATTTTGAGTTATTTAATTATACTTATATAACATGAAAATAGATCAAGTAGCTTTATGCTTATGATACCCTATCAATAATGGGCATTTTTAAATAATAGTTTAGATTTTGAAATCACATCAAAATAAAAAAAATAAAAAAATAAAAAGAAAATCATGGTAAATATCTTATTTATTTTTATTTTTCTTCTTTTGAAGTTGGGGATAAGAAATTTGAACTCTTCACCTTTAGGTGGATTTAGATGAGAAATTACCGTTATATTATACCTTGAAAACAACACCTTTTTATGAAATTAAACGAAGTAAAATTTCTATTTTTAGCTAGTTATTCGAAATGTGTTATTTATTTCAATTATTTATTGTAAAAATGTTATTCACTTCTTCTTTTTTTATTTTTATTTTAAAGACGGATTTACTTCTTTCTCTCATTAAAAAAAAACTGTAAAACTAATATAAATATAATTTGATACATATATGATGATTTAAAAGACACCAATATTACCTTTTCTTAGAGTTTTAATAACTAAATATAATTTGGTCTCATTTCTTTATTATTAATTGTGTGCACAAACAACTCCAATATGTTCTGAATTCCGGAAGGTTCGTTGCCCAACCCCAACCTACCTATTTGAGTGTTTGACCAATCATCTCCACCAAATGAAAGAATGGACAAAAGAATGAAAGAGAAAATTTAATATTTATTTTATTTCTTGGCCTCAATTTTGCACTATGATTGGAGAACCCATGTGAAATCCTCAGAATACAGAGTATTGCATGGACCAAACATAAATTTCTTTATTATAGTGAAATAACTATAATATAATGAAATCATATAATATATATGTATATGAATTAAAAACAATTGTTTGTTTATCTCTTACAAAAAAAAAAACAAAAAAAAAAAAAAAAACAATTGTTTTTTTTAATGCATTTTAGTGTCACTATGTACCCTCACATTTGAATCATTCTAATTTTTCTAAAATATTGGGTTCTTCTGTAACTACCCACATATGTAGACTTCGTACACACAAGTTCAACTAGTCGAGTTGCGACCTTTATTAACATGGTCATTTTATAGAAATATGGACGGAAATATTGAAAAAAAAAAAAAGAATACTTCATCCTCGAGAAAAACATTAGTGATCTAAAACAAATTTCTAACCCCATGTACTTTTAGATTGTGACGTCCATGTGCAACTCACTTTGATTGAATGGTAGAACGAGTTTGCATGCTAATTAGCGAAGGTTAAATTTTGGCTCCGATTTTCAACCTTTTAACAGTTTTGTATTTAAGTTTCTGATTGTGTAAAACGTGTTAAATGGGTCATAAAAGTAACAAAAACAATACAGTGAAGTCCTTTCACTCGTGTTAATGAAATTTGACAATTAAATGATTACGTGAATAGCACATGTTCAACTTAATAATTAAAGACGCAAGTGCAACACTACTAATTGAGGGCCATAATCACAATTTTCTCGTAAAAGTAATGGCCCTTCATGATCAACTTTACCCCAATATGTACTATTTTGTTACTTTGGAGATCGTTATAACTCATTTTTATAATTAGAGACCTAAGAAAATACTTTTAAAAAGTTGACAAACGAAGCCGCAAATTTTCGGTAAGAAAATGTCATGAATAAGTAAACATGTTTTCCCCCTCAATATATTTATTAATGGTACGCTTGAAACAAAGGTCTAAGAAGAAGTTTTTAGATTGAAATTAGTTGACTTTTCAATAACTAGTTATAATTTTTGTTGACTTTACAGAAAAAGACAAAACTGAAATGAAAAACCTAGGTTTACACCTAAAAACCAAACACATGCTAAGACATGTTTGGGAAACATTCTTGTCTCTTGTTTTATGTTAAAAATCCTCTAGCCATACATTAGACTAATGCTATTGCGTATACAAATTGACAAAGTAAAAGAGCTAAAGTCAATTAATAGACATATTGTAGGTTATTAAAGCAAAATGCTTGGAAATCCATATTCACAATTCATCTTTTACTCATAAGGTGGGAGTATTTAACTTAATTTGGAGTTTGAACTTCAAGAATTTTTTATAATTAAATGTCTACATTTAAAGACAGCCAAACTAGGGACCAAAAATATCATTCTTGCTGAAGATGGTGACTTTACATGCTATTTTTCGTGCAAAATGAGCTACACGTTAATATTATTAGCAATTTGTAGGTAAAGGACCAAGGTGAACAGAAAGAGACATTTACGTAATTATTTTAGTTTGGAGAAAATAACATGAGGCAAGGAGTGAAAAGAAAAAGGGATTCTTGTATGCAAGATAGCTTCTCAATCGCGGCTCTTAGGGCATGTTTGGTAATAAAGAAGGGGATTGGCATGGATGGATGGATTGAGACGTGTGAAAGATATGATGAACAGAAAGGATTATAGTAATTTTTCGTGTTATTTAGTAGAAATAAGGGCAGGTTGAAACGTGAAAAAAATGAATATGCAATATAACTTCGAAAAAAAATTAATAATCTCAATTAAATAATACTTGTCCCGACTTGGGACAAATGTGGTAAATTAATAATTCTTTAAATTTGTAAAATAATACAGTTAAAAAGAACACATAAGTCCCACTTGACATATAAATTAATAATTTCCTTATACATTAAAATTATATATGTACATGACTCAATTAGGATTAATATGACTTCAACGTTACTTATATCCTCTTGAAGCTGATGTCTCATCGGATCTCATCTCTAATTTTCTTAGTGCATTAAGAAGCTCTGGTGTAGTGTTCTCGTATTGCAAGAGAAAATTATGCAATGTGATTGTTCTTTGCGTGCAAGAGAAAATTAAGACTAATTACATTCATGGAGTTGTAATTTGGTAATTTGGTAATATTCGTATAATCACAATACACAATATAAATTCAATATTTTGGAAAAAAAAAATTAAAGAATACCTTGATAAATTAATTTTTTATTAATTAATGTATGAATTAAAAATTATTAATTTATCGATTAAATAATATCTTGATTAATTAACAAATTTTCATAATATCAAGATATTAATTTATAGAGGTTTAACTGTAATAGTTATTTGTTTAATTATTACATTGATATTTATTCAGTTCTAATATGTTTTTTGAGAATTAAAAAGTCTTTTTTAACTTGAAGTTGGTGAATTTCTTGAATTTGGTAGGGCCGGAGGAACCAAATAATGGATTAGGCATCGCCATCCCAAAGTGAAATTGTTGAATTGGCCTCAAATTGTGGAAGTTTAGTTGAAACTGTTCATCTTCCTTGTTTATTTCTCCAAATTGCTGCTAATTTAATGCAACTGGAGGGAAGATGCTGGGACCATATTAGATCATCTCCATCCTAAAATTTATTTTAACACAGTATTTATCAAAATTGTGCAATTTTAACATCAAACTTAAAGTTCATCTTCAACCAATCCATTTTAAAATTTACTCTAAGAAGAATAATCCACGTATATTTAATTTTATTATATTTTATTTTATGGGAGTGTCTGTGATAGAACCTCTCTAAGGAGCACTACCATCGAGTCTAATTTTAGGGCCATACAGATCAAAACATGTGGCAATGGTTGTGGAGTTGCACAAAAAACCACATGCACGTGATTGTAGAAGAGCACTCCTTGAAGTCGCCATCTCTAACGATCCCCCTGATGTGCCGCAACCCCCCCCCCCCCCCCCCCCCCCCCCCCCCCCCCCCCGCAAAACGCAGCCCCACCCTTCCCCCAGTGAAGTCGCCATCTTTGGCAATCTCCCCCTCCCCCACGGCTAGATTCCGCTGTCCCACGACATCTCCCGGCGACCTGCAACGATCTCCTTTTTCCCCTGTCGACGATCTCGACCCTTCCCCCCCCCCCCCCCCCCCCGATGATCGCGATCTCTTCCCCTATCCCTGCCGACGATCTTGATTCCCCCCCCCCCCTCCCTGCAAAGATCTCAATTTCCTTCCCCCCCCCCCCCCCCCCCCCTACCCAGCCCTTTCCGACCTCGAAAAAACCCCTGCCGGACCCCGATGTCGGAAAACTCCTCCCCCGCAGAAGACGAGTGACAAGCCCCGCCCGATTGACATCAAGTCCCTGGTGAGAAGCCCCCCAACCTTCACTGATGAAGGTTGGTTGTGTTTTTTTTTTTTTTTTTTTTTTTTTTTTCAAATTTCTTAATATGTAATACAATGAGGTAAGGTGCACTATAATTATTGTACACAAACATCATCTCAACCGTTCGATTAGATCTAAATGGTTTACAAAAGAACTATACCGATAGGGTACATAAAAAGGACTCTACCACAGATTTTCCCATTTTACGACAATTAATCTATTTCTTCAATATTTTATTGGGTAAAGCTATGGTAGAGCCCTTTTTTATATATCCTATCGATAGAGCTCATTTTAAACCGTTAAAATATAATCGAACGGTTGAGAAGTTATTTGTATATCATAATTATCATACACCTTACCTTATATTAGTATAGATTAATAAATAAAAAATTAAAAAAAAAAACCCACCCCTTCTCCTCCAGCCAAGCTGAATTCTTTCTTGCCACTACTCCATTCGTCATGGCCTTCGCCTCATCACTATCCTTACAATTTCGTCCACCTTTGATTTCGCGATCTCTGATGGTGGAGATTTGTTCGTAAGAGATCGACTGTGGAGGAATGATGAGATCTTCGAGATGGCGATCGAAGCTTTGAGAGTGACCATAGCTCTGATCGCGACTGCTTCGTCCATACACAATCCAATTGCCGGAGATAGGGGGCTCTAGTTGGGGCTCGTCGGTGTCAGGGGGGGCGATGCTTGGGCTTGAGTGTGGGGGGATTTGGGGGGGGGGGGGGGGGGGGGGCTTGTTGGCGTTGGGAAGGGGGGCACCGGGGGGGGGGGGGGGTCCGTCGGCTCAGCAGGGGGTCGTCGGCTGAGGAGCATCGCCGGCGGCCGGGAGAGAATGGGTGTTTTACCCATTTCTTTTTAATTTATTTTTTTATATTATTTTTAAAATTTTAAGTTTATGCTAGCATGTGATAAGGTGCATTATAATTATCATACACAAGCAACATATCAACCATTTGATTACATCTTAATGACTCAAAAATGAGTTTTACCGATATGATATATAAATAAAACTTTATCATATATTTACCATTTTTATTATTAAAACAAAAAATATATAATAAATAAGAAATAAATAAAAAGAGAGAGTGCAAAACAATAAGTACTTTTGAAGTTGCCGCATAGCATTAGGTTGGACCCCAACTTCTGAATCATTTTGGCGTTTTGCGCCAATTTGAAGTCCAGTCGAAGATGGTCTGGGAAACAAGGAATGGTATTTGTACGAGATCTTCTTATGAGAAAATTGCTGAGAGTTTATAAGCTATACTTTGAAATTTTAGCTGAATTATAGGTTCGAATTCGTAATTTAAATAGTCAATTCATATTTTTATATTAGAAAAATAGGGTTAATTATTTGGACGTAATTTGATAGTTACCATCATTTTTTTACCAAATTATTGACATATTCCATCTAGAAATTAGCGAAAATGATTATTATAACAACATTTTAATAGTTTAGGAACATTCTCTATTCTTTTTTTCATAACTAAACTTACCATAAAATATAAAAACATTGTCATAGTAGTCATTTCCGTTATTTTATTGACGGAATCCGTAGTTAGCATCACTTTTTGACTAAATTATTAACAGATTATATCCAAAAGGTAACATAAAGGACTATTGTAGTAAAACTTCAATAATTTTGGGGCATTCCAGCTAAAAAAAAAAGTTCAGGGACCAAAGTTGTACTTGATTAAAAGTTTTAGAGAGTAAATGAATAATTTACCTAAAAAAAAAAAACACTATAGAAAAAGGTATATTTGTATTTTTTTTAAATGATGAAAAACAAGTACTTGTTTTGCACCAAATTATCTTCAACATGATTCTTGAGATCGCTTTGAAATTCATGAAAATTAAGAAAGTTTTGCAATGGAAAATCGTTGTTATTTTGTAGCATTATTGGAATGGGTCGGTCTTTTTTAGCTTCCGGCAATGCCCCCACACATAAGTACAGACATCTATACAATATGTATAAATATAACATTATTTATATCTATATGAAAAGGTAATGTATCGATATCAGATACCATCCGATACTTGTAACTTTTTATTTAAAAACTTGTAAGAACTAGTTAATTTATATGTAACTTCCTATTTAAAACCTTGTAATATAGTAACTTCTTATTTAGAAATTGTTGCATGATATTAGCTTAAAAATGTTATATTAGAATTACCTAATTGATACAACTTAATACGAGAAAAAATTACAAGTATCATATAAGGAGGGTGTTGGAAACAACCTCTCCCTTTATATATAGTGTGCTTAAATTTCCACGTTGATGTTGAAAATGATATAGCTTTGCTTATAGTTGTCCACAGAAGAATTAAAACATAATGAACAATATTAAAAACATAAAATGAAGCCTAGGAAAATAAGAAACAAATGTCACAATTATCCTATTCAAGTAGAAAACATTAAACATCCCGACTTGAGTCAAAATGTGAAATTGGGAGGTGGACTCTATTTTCCTTTAATCCCAACTTAATTCAAGATACGTAATATTATTTTACTTTAGTTATAAATTATCTATCTAAAATGGAAAAAAAAAAAAATCTTGGCATTTTCAATGATAAGATTTGAGAACCAGGAAATGCCAATAATTTTCTTTTATTATTATTTTTTTCAATAACTAATAAAAGAATTAATGTCTTTATTGGACGACCACCTTTTTCATGTACTTGCAAAATTGGCCCTCAAAATTGCATGGTAGGTCTCATAAAATAAACAAGACCCCCCATGTGAAAAAGGAGGCTTAGCTAGGGTTAATTATGAAAAACTTTTGTAATATTATTTCACCCCAAAAAGCTCCAATTGTGAAGTGCCATATAATTGAAGTGGAACATGACACCACTACCCATCAAATTAAAGTCTTCCATGACATCTTCAAAAAATATCTCTTATGCTTTCCTCTCTCAACCTCATCAACTTTATGACATCTTTCACTGAAAAATAAAAAATAAAAAATAACATAAAATAAAGAAAAATAGAAAGAGTGTCCTTTTCTCAGAAAAAAATAAGGCTAACTTTGTTTCCTTAGTGGTCCATGATGACCCTCATGATCACCAATTTAGTCAATAAAATAAGTGAAGCAAATCGTTTGCTTTGAAGTTTGGCATACTCAAAACAACATTTTTATAATGGGAAGACTAACCCAATAATGTCTCCTCTTCTTACCTCATTCTTGTCTGGCATTTGTGTTTGTTTTATGAGAATAATATTGTTATTAATTTAATTAATTCCCATTCAAAACCAACTAGCAAGCAAATTGCAAATTTAGAGGTCATTAAAGATATGGTCAAATCTTTAAAATATAATAAAAAGAGTGACTTCATTTGGCAATTTAGGTGGGAGAGGTGCAATGGATTACAATTCAAAAAGATTTAATAAATCTCTGGTCTAAGTCTAAATTTAATGCCCGAAATTTAAATGCTACAAAACTCTCCTCCTCGTTTATCATTAGTTATTTTCAACGGTTTTAGTCCCATGTACGTAGGTTATAAGATAGGTTTGTAAAGAACAATCTCTTAATGATTTAAATCGCATTTCAATGACAGATATATTGCAACTGATGATAAGTTCAAGGGGAAATTATTTTTATTTTTATTTTTTTAGATTGAGGTGTAAAAAACAAAATTAAACAACACCTATTTTATTAGGGTAAAATTTG
Organism: Ficus carica; assembly: GCA_009761775.1. Lineage (NCBI taxonomy): Eukaryota > Viridiplantae > Streptophyta > Magnoliopsida > Rosales > Moraceae > Ficus > Ficus carica. Next base: position 11,858,254 of record CM019740.1, read on the forward strand.
AAATTAACTCTAAACCAATAAATGTTTGAAGAGTAGCAATAAACGTCCCAATTTGCATTTCTAATAGGACATAGGCGCAACTAATGACAAGTTCAAGGAGAAATTTTACTCCAGTTTGATTTGTATGTAAGATACAAAGTGAGACAACACTTATTTTTTGATAATCAAATTTGAAATTAACCTTGAATCTACAAATGTTGAAAGAGTAGCTTAGACGTCCCAATTTGTATTTTAATTTTTCTGATATCAACTCACATGATAAATGATCTTATATATGTATATGTAATTTTTCAACCAAAAAAAATGACATCTTACGTATCACATCAAATAGCATTAAAGATATATAGTTGAAATCACTTGCGTCATCCATGTTAAATTATATTTACCCAAAAAGTAATAACATATAGGGTTACGTCTAATGATAAGGATTAGTAGTTCTAATAGTAACTAACTAGAGCATATGATTACTATTAGCTAGTACTTCTTTAGTGGCAATGACGTGGCTAATATGATTTTTTATTTTCTGTGCATGTTGGAAATTACATAATACAACCATCTACAACATTAATTATAAGTTTCCTTAGATTGTGAAATGATAAGCATTTCTTTTGATGAATGGAAACATTGTACTTGAAGCTAATTAATCATAATTATGATTGTATAATTTGTCATATGCGGTTAAAGGATCCAATGGAAATTGTTTAGAAAGCAATAACATATTTACTAACATGATGTGCATTTATTTATAATTCTCCATCTGCCTTGACAATGTACTTAACATTAAGTTTAACATTAAGTCTAATCCTTCTTGTCAATTTTTAGGCGGTGAGATAAGGTTAATGATAAGTAAAAGAGATAATAGTAACTTTTTTCCCCAATATAAAATTGATGTATATCCCCGTTCTTATTCAAAACATCCTCTTTTTAAATTGATACGTGTTTGTTATATGTAGATCCCTTTGAGAAAAAAAAAAAAAAAAGTTGAAAATGAAGTGTTTTAGCGTATTAAAACTTTGACACAACAATATAGAAATAGAACCCTATGTAGACAAAAAAAAGAAGTGTTTATTGGAAAATCTTACTTTATAACATAATCCTTCTTAATGTCGTGTTGTAAGCAAAATCTTTTAAGATTTCATAAAACTATCAAATCATAAGTGTAGAAACGTTTACTTTAAAAATTAAAAAAAAAAAACAAAAAAACAAAAAAACAGAAAGCAGAAGAATAACTTTTTTGAATCGTATAGTAAAATTTTCATATGTATGGGAAAATTCAAATTTTATAATTTATGATAGAGTTAGATATAAAACTACTGGTAGACTATACTGTAACCACTAATACTATATGTTTTTTTGATATATTGATGATATATCATTTAGTATACTGATTAACTTTCTAGTATACTCATAGGTTATTTTTGGTAAACTGATGGTTTATTTTTCTCCTCTGCCCCACCCTACACAGGCTCGCAAAACAAAAGCCCGGCCTTGTGCGGTGCACGGGAATCCATGATCGGCCTTGCTCATCATGCTGAAACTTGTTACAAAAGTTGGGAATTAAAAATGTGAGAACAAAAATAATATAAAGAAATAGAATTTTACAAAACATGATAATAATTTTATACAGTGTCGAATAGCAGTGATCCACAACTACAAATAAAATCAATTAAAAAATAAAAAGGACTTGTTGATTAATAGTACGGTAAGAGTACGACAAGAGCACGACAAATATTGTTATTCATACAACCGATTCCCTTCCATGTCTTATGTCCTTTTAGATTTCTCTTATTCTTAATTTAATATATAATAAGATAGCGTTAGGAATAAATCTTAAAGTATCAAGAAATTACAAAAAATGCAACTTTTCATATTAAAAAAAATGATTATAGATATACTTTAATGATAATAGTACGAATTGGAATATGACAAAAACACGACAAGCATTATAATCCATACTAGGGGTGGCAATTCGTGTCACGTGTCGTGTTCGTGTCGTGTTAGAGCCGTGTCGATTTTTTTCTTCTCCGACCCGCGACACGACCCGCGACACGAACACGACACGAAACCGTGACACGAACACGACACGAACCCGTCATGGGTTGACACGACACGAACCGAAATTGACCCGCGACACGAAACTGACCCGTGACACGAAATTAACCCGCGACACGAAACTGACCCGCGACACGAAATTGACACGAAATTGACCCGCAACCCGAAATTGACACGAAATTGACACGAAAAGTGACACGAAATTGACCCGAAATTGACACGAAATTGACACGAAAAGTGACACGAAATTGACACGAAAAAAACGTGTCCAACCCGAACACGACCCGCGACACGAACACGACACGAAACCGTGACACGAACATGACCCGCCCCCTATTTTTCCTAACCCAAACCCATGAAATTCGTGTCGTTTTCGAGTCGTGTCGTCGTGTCGTGACCCGTATTGCCACCCCTAATCCATACAGCCAATTTCCTTCCAAATCTTATGCTCTTGTTTTAAAATTCGCTTACTCTTGAGTTAATATAAAGTAAGATAGCTTTCGGAATAAATTTATAGTATAAAAGCAATTATATAAAATATATCTTTTCAAGCAAAAAGTGGTTGTAGGTGTTGAAATGTCAAATGTCTTCTATGATTATTTTTTAATTTAAATGCGAGCAGAATAATTAGATTTATTATATAATTTTCAATTAAGTATTAATTAGATGTTAATTAGGTATGATTGATTTCATTTATTTCTCTTGTATACATGTATATATCAGTCTAGTATTGTACCATTTCATTTATGAATGAAAATTATTTGAATCCCAAATTTCAAGTTGATATTAGAGACCCTGAAAAAATCCTTTCATTAATCACAAATAGCAACATATCAAAAACAAAGAAAAAGAATAACAAAAGAGCAAATCACCAAACACAAATGGAAAATCATATATCGGCATATCAAACAGTAAATCACGAAGTAAATCGGCAAACTTACACCAAGCAAATCACAAATTTATCAACCCATCCCAAAACATCCAAATCAAAATAACCCCATGGAGAACCACTGAGCATCATCAATCTGTCATCACTGTCGTTGTGTTTGTCGTTCTCATTCTAGTTCCATTTGTCGTCATTGTTGTCGTTGTGTTTAGACGAAGGATACCACCTCTCAAAAGTCAAGATGAAGCTCTAGTGTGTAATTTTTTTCATTTAAAATAAAGTTTTTTTGGTTAGTTTTCCTATTCATTGAAGCGTAATAAAACAAAAAAACAAAAACAAAAACAAAAACAAAAAAGGCAAAAAAAAGAAAACAAAAAAAAGGTTGATTTTTTGAAAGAAAAAACGAGTAAAAAAATAATAATAAATTATCCTGGAGAAAATTATTTTTCGTTATTGATCAATCTAAAGTTGGTCGATTTTCTCCCTGTTAAATCAAAAGATATCAAAGTTTTTACTTTTAGACAAGTTGATATGTATCAACTTAAGGGGGAAGTGTTTAAATGCCAAATATTTTGTGATTATTTCCTAATTTCAATGTTAACAAAATGATTAGATTTATTGTAGGGTTATCAATTACTTATCAATTAGGTGTTAATTAGGTGCCACTGGTTTCTTTTTATTGCTCTTCTCTAGATGTATTTATCAATCTAGTATTATACTATTTTCATTAGTGAATGAATCCAAAATTTCAAGTAGGCATATCCTAATCATAATTTCACACCTAACTTCACTATAAAGAGTTGACATCTTTACCCATGAGTGTGGGTATTACCCACCTCATTAGGAGTAGGTATGTGGAATCGGACATGGGTATGATAGTTAAGATTAAGCACTCTACGTGGGTGCGGGGCACGTGGGGTAGCTCCCCCATATCCGCACCCGCTCCACTTCTATTCACCCTTATAACATATATATTGGATATAAGGGTTAAGATTAATCCCTCTATATGGGTGCGGGGCACATGGGGGTAGCTCTCTCGTATCCGCACCCGCCCCACTTATATTCACCCTAAAAAAAAAAAAACTTTATTTACTTCATATATTTCTAAGTACAAATTTGAATTTCTAGTATTCTAATGTTTTAATTTTCTCTATAAATTTAGCTTATAGATTCCTGAAGTTTAGATTTATTTTAACATTTTAGTTTTATTTTCAGTTGCATTTGTGATTATGTTTCTAAATTTTATGAAAATTTTAATAAATTTGTTTTGATTTTTTTTAAAGTTCTTAATGGTAAATGGTTGCACCCCCATTGGAGATTACTCTCCCAGCCCCCTCATTAAATTAGGCAGATATGAGGGTAAAAAGGATGGCGAGTATGGGGTGGTTGAAGCATACTCACCCCCGCCTTGTCCCATTACCATCAGAGTTCAAATCCCCTACCCTTACCATCAGAGTTCAAATCCCCCACGCTTGAGTTAAATAAATAAATAAATAAAGGAAAATAAATGCAAGAGTTATTTTTATAAATGACCTATGAATTGAGAGAGTCAAATTGGTCCTTGAATTTTAGTTTTACACATCACAATATTTCGAGTTAGTGGGACGTATAAAACTAAAAATTGAGAGAGTCAGCAAGACTTTGATGTTTATTCTGCTGGTATTTATGAGCAAATCAACAGGTTTTAAACATCATATTTTCAAGTAATCTGAGTAATTAACAGACTTTAAAAAGATTTTATCCATTCATTCTTTTATTCATTTTTTCTATTCCTTTTCATGCTTCGGCGCTGTATATCACTGAAAAAGTATGATTATTTTTGGACTCGCTTCTCCAGGTGAAATTAAAAAAATAAAAAAGAGCAAAATTTTTAGTTATGAACGAAATTGTTCAACAATATGTGAAATAAATAGATCATAATTATTAAATAAAAAAAATCTAAAATGCTAATGTCACAAAAGTGGAGAACATGTTAAGAAAAACATAGAAGAAGAAAAAAAAGAAAACGTAAAAAACTCTGTGCCGTATTTGGTTACTTAGAAAATTAAACATGCCTACAAAGAACTCTTTAGCAACAAGGGGGAAAAAATAAGCCGAAAGAAAAAGACGAATCTCCTTGCGGTTTTAATGCATGAATGAACCTTTTGCAAATTGTCCAAAAAAAAAAATAATAATTATAATCTTATAGCTATAGATTTTGTACGGTTATAAAAATTGAGATTGAACGATGTGAATAGTTGTACTTTTCAATAAAATGAATTCAGGTTTCGGCAACTACACTTTTCAACAAAGGTTTAAAGTACCTCTCATAACCAATTCTACATAAAGCTATAAATTTTATGATTCTTTAAGTTAAATTTATATCATAAGAGAGCCTGAGAAATAAATCTTATAGCATTTAAGAAATTACATAACTATTGAGAGTAGGGGTGACAATTCGTATCACGTGTCGGATTCATGTCGTGTTTGAGTCGTGTCGAATTCTTTCTTCTCCAACCCGAGCACGACCCGTGACACGAAAACGACACGAAACCGCGACATGAACACGACACGAACCCGTAACGGCTTGACACGACACGACACGAAATTGACCCGCGACACGAAATTGACCCGAAATGGACACGCGACACGAAAATTGACCCGAAATTGACCCGAAATGGACACGTGACACGAAAATTAACCCGAAATTGACACGAAATAGTGACACGAAATTTGACACGAACTTGACCCGAAATTGACACGAAAAAAACGGGTCCAACCCGAACACGACCCATTTTTTTCGTGTAAAATTTTTCCAACCCCAACACGACCCGCCACCTATTTTTCCCAACCCGAACCCATAAAATTCGTGTCGTTTTCGAGTCGTGTCGTCGTGTCACGACCTGTATTGTCACCCCTAATTGAGAGGCATTCCTCCACAATTTCTACATAAACTTCTTTCTGGGCTTCAATGGGCTTTGTTCGGCAATTGGGCTCTCAACATGGGCCCACTAGATTCTACATGTTAGAAGTCCACAAAACGACGTCATTTGAGATCTCACCATCTTCCTCTTCCCAACAAAATGCCCTAGAAATGTTCCCCAAGTAGACTCCTCGTAGTGTAAATCCCCATCAAACCCAGGAAAATTATCGTTTAATTTCATAGGTAAGATTTTTTTTTAATTTTCTTTTCCAAATTCTTTTATTTTATTTTATTTTATTTTTGTACTTTTTTCTCCCTGATAGACCCATATATATAAATATATTTGTTTACATTATCAGCCATGAAAGTCCGGTCGTCGGTGAAGAAGATGTGCGAGTTTTGTCGTACGGTGAAACGTCGTGGGCGTGTTTACGTGCTTTGCACCGCCAATCCCAAGCACAAGCAACGACAAGGCGTTTCTACGTTTGCCCATGAAGCTCCTCTGCCTCCACAGTATGTCTTTTTTTTTTTTCATTCATTATTCTTGATCTCATGATTTGACTCTTTAATGGGTTTTGAACTAATTTGGAAATTTTAGAACTTTTTTGGTTTTGAACCAATTTGGAAATTTTAGAACTTTTTACCTGAACTTTGGATTTTTCATTGTTAGTTTTGAGGCCTCACTTGTTTCAAATTCAATCTTGGTGGTGTTGTTGTTTTAGGAAGTTTATGGTATTGCTGTACTTGTAAGCCTCTGTTTCTCAAGTGAAGAGAAACTTTACTGCAAAGATTATAAGATGGAAGCAAATTGGTTCTATGATGATTCATTGACAATCTCATTGTATGAATTATTTTTTTTTTTTGTTTTTTTTGTTTTTTTTTGTTTTTGGTACTTAAGTTGAATTATTCTTATAAGGTCACTCTCCTTTGCCCCCTAAACTTTAGAAACTCTCAGTTTACCCTTGATTTTGAATTCATCCTATTTGACTCTCGAATAGAATTTCCATTAAAAACAGACAGAAAATAGGTGGTTAAGTGCAGATACGTGGTCCTTTTACGTTGATTTTTAGCTTAAATTCTAACCGAAATGCTGAAGTGAGACTAATTCTCCTCTTTTTTTCATCTGCTTTTAACGGAGGCCCTTAAAAAAATATAAGAGGCAAAGCGAGTGTTTTTATTGTTTGCTTAGATAAGCCTGCAAAAGCTAGTGTATTTTTGGGTAGAACCTCTTTACATCATATCTTTATTGTTTGTACATTTTGGGTATTTGACTAATGAATCATTTTTAATTACATCAATAAACATGGAAAATTATCTTTGTAGCGAATTCTAGATTCCAATATCTTCCATGACAACCTAGTAACGTCATGGTTACTCGTATATGCATTCCATCAAGTTAGTGCAAAATTTTACGATTTTGATTTTCTTTGTCTGATCCAGTCCGTTCTGTTAGCCGAACAACTCATGACAACCTTGAAATGTCATGGTTACTCGTATGTGCAATCCATCAAGTTGGTGTAAATTTTTACGATTTTGATTTTCTTTTTCTGATCCAGTCTGAACAGCTCATGTTCTTAAGTCTAACAGTCTAAGCTTCTTAGACATGTAAATCTTGAACGCTATAGATGGTTTTTGTGAGATCTGGAAGAGAAATGTAAATTAGATTGTAACAAATAGTTGGAATAGCATGAGTTGTCTAAACCGTCTACTGTGTACTAATACGATTATAGAATCTGAAAAAATGATACTATCATAAAGAGAAAAATAAAAAAAAGTTTTATGGCCTATCACGAGACTAAAACTTGACTTGCCAGGGTTAAATAATCTGGGACAAAAATAATTCTATTTTGCTCAAACTCACAGAATTATGATGTCTATGCATTCGTTATGAAATTATTTTATATTGTTGCTAACTTAAATCCATCTATTAGTAGTTTGTCCCATTTCTATACACATTAGAAAATCCTTGTAGACTTGTGAAGAATGGTTGTTTTTGTTTCAGATCCTTAGGGACAAGTTCCAAGCAGGAGGTGAACTTCAATCAGGGATTGCCGGTAGGTCTGGCATCTCTTATACCCAAAAAACCCGAGCCCTCGATGACCCTCGGATGGAGAATGGGCTTGGCATCTCTTCTGTTCAAAAGGAGCAATTAGAAGTTGAACTTTAAATGGGAGAGGTTTACAGCTATATATATCAGCATAATTTTGCTATATTCGTCTATCCAGGTTTCTTGGATTAGCTACAATGCTCTAGCATGAAATGCTAACCATTCTCTCGTTTTTATGGGAAATTAAGGTTTTGGTAGGTCTTGTATTTGGGAGAATTTCTCTACTGATAATGCACTACAGACCATCAGATCTTTATCAAGTTTAGTCAGTTTTGCGTACTTTTTCATTCTCTTGTAATTTCGATATGGTTTAATGTTCAGAAACATGCAAAACAGCAGGAAGGCCTGCCCTTAAAAGTACCCCTTATACTTGATGAATTTGGATCTTGTGAAAGTTCTGGATTTAACTTTTTGTAGATGCAAAGTTTTTAAGGCCTCGTTTGGGGGAACTTTTTCAGATGGTGTTTTACCATCTGATGAAAAATTCACAATTTTACATATCACTCTCTCTCAGTTCCTTTTTCAAAAAATTCTAACTTTCCATAACTTTCTCATTTCAAATCGAAACGAGATGATTCTTGTGTCAAAATGCTCACAATGATGAGATGAATAAAACAAATTCTATTTTGCATCTTTTTTTCGAGCATATTTCAAATTTTTACATTAGTTTTTATATAACAGTTCATTTTCAAAAGTCATCTCTCTGAACACACAAATCTAATTCAACCTGTAAAACTCCGTTATCAAAAGTCCCCCCAAACGGGTCCTAAGGCATGAGTAGCAATCATCTAAAGTTAGGAGAATCTACTAGTAGAGCACAACTTTTAATTTTTAGATGTTCATCAAGTTCAATTAAACTATCGTATTTTTTATATTTTTTACCAACGTCTCTTAGGTGAGTTGGTAGGAAAACAGAGATAGACTGCTCTTCCTACATCTTCTTCATACAATCTTCCCAACATCGTTGCGAACACATCATCTGGAATAGGCTCTTTCACAAAGTCGGATTTCACTTTGTTAGGTAAAGAAGAAGAACTAGACTTCCTATCGAGTAGAACATCTGAGGATTCTTTGCTTCTAAATCGATTGAAAAAAAGAAAGGATTCCTCCCATCTCATCTCAGAGCACTCTTGTCTTTGCAAACCCAACTCGGGAAACTCCATTTGCATCAACTCAAGTAGCCTACCCGCGTCGCCATGGAACGTGCCCCGAACGTGCTTTTACTGCAATTATAGTACTATTTTTACCTTCAATTTTATGATCAATACTTGAACTCACAAATGTTTGGAATGTCATGTAGGTTGTTAGATCCTCATCGACTTTATAAGCACGACATTGCCACCGGTGAACGATCTTCTCTGTCACTTCGTGTTCCATGTTCCTCTAAACATCGAACACAACCACCATCGACGGCACTGGAACTAGTCGAATTTTCCATGCCACAACGATTCCAAAGCTTACTGGTCCGCCACCTCGTATGGCCCAAAACAAAATTTCCCCCATAGATTTCCTGTTAAGAATTCTTCCCTTGGCATCAACCAATTCCGCATCAAGAATATTATCAGCCGCGAGGCCATACTGTCGCGTCAAATAGCTGTAGCCTCCTCCGCCGATCTGTCCACCGACGCCCGCCGTGTGGCAATCGCCGGCAGGGAAGCCAAGACTTTTGCTTTTATCCCCGATCGCATAGTAAATTTCACCTAGCGTAGCTCCAGCTTGAACCCAAGCTGATTTGCTCTCCACATCAACACTAACCAAACTTAGGTTTCTCAAGTCAATTAGGGCAAAGCCGCGGGGACCATTATAGCAGGACACATAAGAAAGGTCCTCCGAGTCATGGCCGCCACTTTGGGTTCTGATTTGAACGCCATGTTTCTCGGAGTAGTAGACAGTGGCTTGGACATGGGAGACATGAAATTGCGTGACGATAGCGGATGGTTTCGGGGTCGCCGAGAAAGAAAACCTACGGTTTTTTGTGGATGAATTTAGTACAGTGAAGTACAAGGAATCATTTGGAGTGTAGAAAATGGAGGTAGAGTCGGGTACTTGGGTAACAAGGCATTCTAGAAAGTCTTCTGGTGTGTTTGCTGAAGCTGCAACTGAAACTGAAAAGAGAAAGCTGTGTTTTGGTAAATGATGAAGAGAATATTGTGAAGTACTCCATTTTTTTTTCTTGATCAGTTTGTTTTGCCACTAATATTATGTGAAGAATTAAAAAGAATACTAACTGCATGCCCTCTATTATGAATCTTAGTATCCTAAATAGAAACGCAAACATTTATAGACAGGGCAGAGTCATCTATGATCGAGTGACCCCCAAATGTATTTTATTTTTATTATCACGTTAAAAATTGATAATTATTATATAAACATGTAAAAAAATTTATCCTTAAATATACTCCATCATTAAAATAATACATTAACTCCACCATTGCATAAGGATTACGAATCTATTCCTATCCATTGAGATACCCTCCAGCCGGGTAAAATCAATTCGCATTAAATTATTGAGTTTGATTATGAGCTCTAATTAGCTAGCCAAAGGGTATTTTTGAGATTCTTTAGGGTGAAACCTGATCAACCAGAGGATTTATTTTTTCAATAAAGTTTACTTAAAGCTCTTTTGACACTTCTTTATGTGGAAAGAAGATAAGCTAGATAATTTATTTATTCAATTAAACATATAGAAACTACAAAAATTTTAATATCAATCAAGAAAAGTGATTTAACCAATTTGTATAACATCATGATTAAACCAATTTGTATAACATCATTGGGTTTGATTTTTATGGTTAATTTGCTTGTTGGGTTTAAAATTCAACACACGCTTCTTCAAAAGAAATTTGTATATGAATGACATCATTGGGTTTGATTATGACATCAATGGTTTGCTATCAATTTTGGATATATGGTAGATATTGTGTGGATGATTATTCTACTATTAGCCTTTTCTAATTATTGAATTGATAGTAAGGAAGCCTAAGCCTTCGTTTCTATTAGATATCAGATTCGAGTCGTGAAATATGCAAAGTTTAATATTTGGCAAGTAGTATGCTCTTGAAGTCTGGGTCTGCTAGCTGTGAAAACCAAGGATTGTGTTCATTTTATCCTATCGGTACGATCAGTGGGTTCACCTAATGACCATTGAAATGGGGGACACGAGGATACTGCCGATCCTCTTTCTATTAAAAAAAATTGAGAGAAATATAAAATTCAAAAAAAAAAATAATTGCGAGAAATATAATTAGTACTCAAAATATGAAATCATTAGTCATCCTCTGTAGGATAGACTGACTAAGACAGATTAAGAAAAAATTAATATTAAATAAACCAAAAGTTATTATGGTAGGTTCCGGTCTACTTCATTTTTCCAGCAACTCAGCACGCCAAAATGCAAAATTGTATAACTATATCCATTATAAGAAAATATTAATTTTTCAACCAAGAAAAAAAAGAAGAAAATATAACCAAAAGTTATTATGACCATGAGACAACGAATTAGATAAGTAGGTAATTCCGAATTGCAAAGAGGAGAAAAAAAGAGAGAGAAGAAAATAGAATAAAGGAAAAAATTGCAACAATAGTGGTTACTGGCGTAGACTGACACCTGGGCAAAGACCGAGTAGTGAACTTTTATTAACTTTTTTTTTTTTTTTTAAATTTTATTTTAAACTTTACCTCTAAAAAGAATTATATTTTTCTGATTTTATCTCTACTAAAAATTGATTATCCTTACATAAGTCTCATTAAAAATTTTATCATTTAGTATATGCATTTACCAAAATAAGAGGTATGTTTCCCTGATAACTAGCTAACAATAATTCTACACAAATAACTTCATAATTAGGTATAGAGTAGGGATGGTAATAGGATGGGGCGGGCACAAGTATGCCTCCCCCACCCCCATACTTGCCTTCCTTTTTACCTCCCATACCCGCTCCCATACCTACCTAATTTAATACGGGTGTGGGGGCAGGTAATACTGGATGGGGGTACTATATATTAGGATTAGTGCCCTAAAGCAAAAATTTGTTCATGGATATTAGACATTTATTTATCGAGGTTTTATTGTGCATAAACTTCTCCAATAGAGGGGGGAAAAAAAGTTAAAACTAAATTGCAAAAGGTCTCCTTTGGGCCAACAATCTCTCATTTTCTATGATGATACAAATACTTGATTACTAGGAGAAAATCAATTAAGAAAAATGATGAGAATTTTTAAAATTGATGCTAGATTTTATTTTACTTTTATTTTTACCGAAGTTCACCTTAACTACCCTTTAATTGAGCAATTTTGAAAAGATATTGTATGGAAAGATTTCTCCTCTTATATTGATCAATTAACACATAAATGAAAACTCCCCCTATGATTCAATAATCCAAAAAAAAAAAATTGAGAGAAATAAATAATTCAAAAAAAAAATTACGAGAAATATAATTAGAACTCAAAATCCTGAAATCATTAGTCATCCTTTGTAGCATAGACTGACTAAGACATATTAAGAAACAAATAATATTCAATAAACAATTGATATTAAGAAAATATTACTTTTAATAGACAATAATTAAGTTTTATGATTCATGACCATGAGACAACGAATTAGATAAATAGGTAGTTCCTAATTGCAAAGAGGAGAAAAAAGAGAGAGAAGAAAATAGAATAAAGGAAAAAATGGCAACAATAGTGGTTACCGGCGTAGACAAACACCAGGGCAAAGACTGAGTAGTGAACTTTTATTAACTTTTTTTAAACTTTAACTCTAAAAATATTAAATTTTTCTGATTTTATCTCTACTAAAAATTGATTATCTCTACCTAAGTCTTATTAAAAATTTTATCATTTAGTATATGTCTTCACTGAAATAAGAGGTCGGTTTCCCTACTGACTAACTAACAATAATTCTACGCAAATCACTTTATCATTAGGTGTAGAGTAGGGATGACAATAGGGTGGGGCGGGCGCAAGTATGCCTCCCCACCCCTATACCCGCCTCCCTTTTTACCTCCTATACCCACTCCCATATCGACCTAATTTAATGCAGGTGTGGGAACGGATAATACTCGTTGGGGGTGATATACACATACCCTACCCATTTACCCATCAAAAATTATTAAAAAAAATTTAAAATAACGTCTATTAGAAGTTTTCATAAATTTTAACAACAAATTATAATTGAAAATGAAATTAAAATATAAAAAACAAATCCAAATTTCAAAAATCCATAAAGCTAAATTCATAAAACAAATTAAAACATTAAAACACTAACTTTATTATAATTATTCTATTATAAGGGAATATATGCAGGGTGCATGCGGGTATGAGGGATTTTCCCCCACCCCGCCCCACACCCATATACTATCCCTCATATCCGCCTCATAACCCATAGACAAAAATGTCATCCATAATATAGAGTACATTCAAATCCCACAACCACCACCCCCAAGTTCCAAAAAACAAAATACAAAAAAGCTTCCAACAATTTTCAATTACCATTTTATCGTTTGATTGGTTTAGTTCTATTGTGTCGAATCTCTTATTCTAAAAATATATAATCAAAGGTTTCTTAAGTGAAAAAAAAAAAAAAGCAAGATTAAAAGGTTGACATCCTTTTAACCATTTTGTGATTTTAATCTAATCTATAATAAATCAAAATAAACTGTGAAGACTTATTTTGGAAAAAAAAAAAAAAAAGAAAAAAAAAAAAGAAAGAAAAATACTTTACCTGGCTAGAGATAATGAGTTTGAAGAGACTTCAATTTTCAGACAGATGCCAACTAGAGCTATAAATATAGATCAAGTTAGACAGGTCCTCCCATGACACGGGTTGAGTTTGAGCCAAGATTTTAGACTTACGGACGGGCTTACCTTTTTCACTATAAATATACAGAATGGCCCGGCCCGTAACCAAGATGGGCCATCCCTTATTTATTAAGGCTGGCCCGGTCCATTTATTTGGCCCACATGAATCGGGTTATGCTGTCCATATTTACAGCATTAGATGCCACATAACTCTTATTTAGCATCATAGTTCAAAAAGGAACATTAAACTTATTTTTCTTCTTTTTCCCCCAGAAAGATACTCAATTTATGCTGAAATCTTTTTAAAAGTTTTTTAAAAACTATGGTATTGAATCACAATTATACGCTACGCTTTCAATGATATTTAATCACAACTATTTTCAGGTTATAATTCTATGAGAACGAGGAGGATTAAAAGGTAGACCTCATTTTTTTGACTTTTGGTCAACTACGAGGAATGACTGGTCCTGCCCAAGTTCTAGGAACCATCAGTAATTTCTATCAAACGTGTAAATTGTACTAGAACTATGAGTGAGAAATAATTAATCGAAAGAAAAGTACAAAGAATTCATTACTTTTAAGGTCCTGTTTGGCACTTTCATTTCATTCAAGTACAACTGTATTTTTTTTGTCTTTTTCTGAAAAAGTTTTTTATCTTTTCTGAAAAGTCAACAAAAATTACTATTGAAACTAAAATATTTCAACTCAAACTTACACACCAAACACCCCATAAGTTTCAAACTACAACAGTAAAACCTCTGTAATTGAATATTATTGAAATTAAAAAAATATATTATTTTAAAGATGTTATTTATTTATCCATAAATGAAAAATCTATTAATTTATCGATAAATAAATAATTTATTAATTTATAAAAATTTTAATGTTTTAGTTACTTTTGTACATGTACATTTCATTTACTAAGATTCATACTTATAAATAAGAAAAATAATAGTATGTGGTCAAAAATTAATGTGTACATAGAAAACTGCAAAAGTTATCATGTACATTATTCAAAAAAAAATATATATTATTATGTTCATGCATAGAAGCTCAAAATTGATGTATATGTACCTACATTTAACATGAAGGTTAATATTTATTTGGACATACAACAAATGTATTTTTCAATTTTAAGACTGTGGAAGATGAAGTGTTTCAAGATGTTTCAAGTACATAGTAGAACATCAATTTTATAAATAGTCATTAGTTTTTTTTTTTTTGTTTTTTTTTTTTTTGAGACTCCAAATCATTAAAATATTCATCTTTTTTCTTCACGGCTTCTCATTTGAAAGGAGTCAAAAAAACTACAATGACCGATGAGATAAGAAGAGCATTGTGCGAGTATAAAAATGAGCGATGAAATAAAAAATTTCTTTAATACTATTAATTATATATGTTTTTTATTTGTCGATTATTAATTTATATTTTCGTTGGGCCCTAACAGATTTGAAAAAAAAAATTTATTATCTTTTACATTTAGTGAGATTATTTATTTAGTACATTGGTCCAATTGAGACCGAAAGTTTTTATTATTTATGCGAAGTTATTATTTATCAAAAACTCATTTATCCAGGTTTTACTGTACACTAACTTCTCCAAAAGAGAAAAATAAAACTATATTGCAAAAGGTCTCCTTTGGGCCAACAATCTCTCCTTTTTTATGATGACAAATACTTGATTACTTGGAGAAAATCAATTAAGAAAAATGATGATAATTTTTAAAATTGATGCTAGAGATTTAGGATAATTTTTTATTTTTTATTTATTTTTTACCCAAGTTTACCTTAACTCCCCTTTACTTGAGCAATTTTGAAAAGATATTGTATGGAAAGAAATCTCCTCTTATATTGATCAATTTACACATAAATGAAAACTCCCCCTATGATTCAATAATCCAAATCCACATGATATAAAAAAATTGAAATTTGGGCCCGTTTGGTTGGTAAGTTTGGTTTAAACTAAACTGTACTTTTTTCATTATGTTTTTTGTCTTTTCCCCAAAAGTTTTTTTTTTTTTTTTGAAAAATCAACAAAAATCACTATTCAAACTTAAAAATTTCAACTCAACTTAAACTCAACTTGTGCACCAAACAGGCCCTTAAAGTAGTCCAAATACAAAGTCACTACACAAAACAAAACAAAAAAAAAAAAAAAAAAAAAAAAAAAAAAAAAACCAAAGTCAATTGAAATATATCACATAGTACCACAAAGTCAATAATAGTCAATTAAGAACACTTCTCCCCTTATCATCAACAAAAAGAATCCATAAATGACAATAGATGAAAATACCAAAAGATATAACGAAGAACTCTACAGTAAAAGATATCAACAAGTTTCAATTAGGTATCTGAACGATGATGGCTCATGGAGAGAATCTGAAATCCCGTCACTTAATCAGGCATGAAGTGACGCGAATTATTGCTCATCCACATGACGAGTGAAGTTCTCAAAATTTATGTGATAATGAATGCGGTCATCTCCCATTTATACTTGTTGTATGCTCAAAACTTAGTGTGATTCCCCTAGCTCTTACTCTTCTTTGACCCTATATTCACTACATATCATCTCAAGGCTTGATTGATTAAACTCCGAAATGGCATGGGAAGGGATAGTATCCGGTTCCTCTTCTAGAGATGGCTCAAAATGCCTAATTAAAGTCTTTTTATAATAACATCCCATATGATAGGTAAGAACACCCAAGGTTTGTGTAAACATCCACCATTTTCGGAAAAATGTCATTTGGTAGGTTGGTGCGAAGTCCTTTTAAGAGGCAATACATAAGGTGTATGTTTTTGTAATTAAGTTCATCATTATGGCCTATTATAGGAAGAATGTTGTTAGTAACCATATGGTTAAGAACTTTGATTCATATTGAGCTCATCAATAAAACGTCGGTATCCCTAGCGCATTATATTAGGACATTTAAATCGCATAAAAAAGAAAAGAAAAAGAAAAAGAAAAAAAGAAAACTCTAACAAGCCTAGGATATACAACATCTTTAGTTCCAACCACAAAGGCAACCAACCCAATCCTTCATTAATCTCTTTCAAACTAAACACTCTAATTCATAGGTTAACAAAGCGACCATTCAAGACTTACTTAAAAATGTTTGTGCATATTTTTCAGTATTAAATTCACCAAAATAACCATTCCCAAGACCGGTTCTAGTTGACGCTTTATTGTGGGTGCGATGACTTCTCTTTTTTCTTGCTTATCCTCTTGAAGCCATAAAAGCACAAAATGAACAAAATAGGTGAATTTAGAATCGAGATCTGCTGTCCCCACAATTGTGTCATGCCATATCATATGAATTTAAGAATTTAAACATATACAAAATACTAAATAATAAAAATTCTTGAACAAATTGATAAGTTGTCAAAAGCCTATTAAGGGGACAATCTTTGAGACAGAAAAATAAGATAACAGATCTGAACTCATGAATTTAGTTTGAATTAAAGAGGAAGATAAAGTTTTTGAGTGTTTGGAAAGGTGATTTGATAGAAATTTGGAGAGAATTGAATTGGGTGCGACTTTGGAGAGACTTGGAATGATTCTCGGTTGTTGGGGTTTCTTTTAAATGGAGAAAGTGCCAGAAAAATTAAGGCTCAAATAAAAGTGATCTATTGCGACTATCCAATCGAGTAGACAACCATATCCGGTTACCCCAGCTCAACCCCTGTTTTAACCCGTTAAAAAACTAAAAAAAAAGACCTATTTGAAAATCTACAACGAAAACATAATAAAAATGCTAAAAACACTAAAAACAAACATTTAAAATGCATTTGCTGCACTAATTAGAAATAATTTTTTAGGTAATTGGAGTCGGTTGACTTTTCAAAAACTAGTCATAATTTTTATTGATATTTAGCAAAAAGATAAAAACTGAAATGGAATTTTTAAGTCCAAACCTAGAGCCGAACATAGGCTCAATCACACCAAAACAATACACAAAAAGAATAATAAATAAATAATATTTATAGATACTTTTTAAAATTATAGCAGTTTTTTTTTTTTTTTTTTTTCTCTAAGATGATAAATTATAGTATATTTTAATGGGTAAATCATTGGATTTTCTAATAAATAACAGATTTATAGGTAATTAATAATAGGTTCTCACATAGATGAGAGAGAGTCATAGTAAAAAGAGAGAGGGGAGGAGTTGTAGGGGTAATTTAGACTTTTCGTGTATAATTAATATGAATATGTTATTTATTACTAATCTTTAAAAACTCTGCTATAATTTTAAATTAGAATCTCCAAACATGCTATTTGACTCTTTCTCTCAATGTTTTTTAAAACAATTATTGAGGAATCCTTAATCCTAATAAGATTTCCACAACCTACTAATTTCATTTAAATATGTTGCTTAGCATTCATACTTTTTCATTCTTCCTCTCTTACGAAGATGGCATTAGTAAGTTTATATCTTTCTTTTCCTCTTATTATTTAATAACAAATGTTTCATTTTTTTTTTTTTTTTTAACATAAGTTTCTATTGTAACATGTTCTTCCAATATATATGTTTTTACTAAATTACTGCCTTCATATAAGATTTATCTACATCTGCAATAATTAATATGCGTTAACCACTTTTAATAATAATAATAATAATAATAATAATAATATACATTAAGTATAAGTTTTCTGTGATAGCAGCACAATAGATGCAGAGTTCGAATCCCTCCGCTCTAACTTCAAAACTATATATGTATATATATAAGTTATCTCATATAAGATATTTTTTTGTTTCTCCTGCTTTATTGTATCCGATTTCGCTTAATACAAAGATTCATGTTCTTTAAAACTAAATATATTAATAAATATTAAATCATGTTTTCTTTTTGTGCCACACGAATTGTATTCTGATTCTATTTTTTTTTTTCACACGTATTGAAATCTAAAAGAACAAAATCCACAAAACAAGATTGGCAAACACTCCTTCTATTTGGAAAATTGGATCCTTAAAACCACCCCTAAAAAAAATCAACTATGTGAAATTTTTTTACAATCACAGAGATTTTTTCTCTCATTCTCACGACCCCAATACAGAAATACAATGTTTGAAGTGCTTTTGACTAGGAAAATTATAAACTAAGCTTTTGGGTTTCTTATATAGCCTTCAGAGTTTCTCAACTCTTGTTTTCCTTCCGATGGGACTAAGCTCTCATTTTATTTTGCCAAAATCCTAATATCATCCACAACAACATGATTTTGAACTCCATCACTCTTTAATAAGCACATCAAATTGATTCAGAGTTGATCATGATTATAATCAAGGATGTTTTAGCTTTCGGTATTAGTCACGACTATGGTCAAGGGGTTTCAACTTTCAGTAACGATCATGTTTGTGTTCTAGTAGTGCATAATTTTTTAGAATGATCAAGGAGTTTTAGCTTTGGAGTTGATCACGCTTGTGATCAAGGAACTGTTTGGCTTCAAATTCAATCACACTCGTCATCAATATGTCTTCCTACAACAAACAATTTGTCAGAGTCAATTATGCTTATAATTGAGGAGTACCTAATACTACCACCAACTCAGCAAACATGCCTTCCTACAACTAATCAAGTTTTGAGAGTCGATCAAGCTTATGATCAAGGAGTACCTAATACAAGCACCAGATCAACAAACATGCCTTTCCACAACAACCTAACTTTCTAAGCATGATCAACGAGTACCTAAGATAACCACCAGATCAGCAAATATGCTTTCTTGTAACAAACAAGCTTTTAGAGTCGATCACGCTTATAATCGAGGAGTGTTTGGCTTTGGAGTGTAGCTTTGAAGTTGATCATACTTGTGATCAAGGAGTTCAGTTTTGAAGTTGATCATGCTTGTGATCTAGCCGTGCATATTGCTTTGGAATTGATAATGCTTATAATCAAGGAGTGCAGCTTTGGAGCAGATCATGCTTATGATCGATGGGTTTTAGCTTTTGGAGTCAACCATGTTATGATCGAGGAGTACTGCAGCTTTGGGTTTCATCACAACAGTTTAGCATAGGATTTGATCAGGCTTGTCGTTGAAGATATCTTTATTGTAAGTTATTTTTTCCCTTTCTGTAGGAATCTTTTGTATTTTTAGTAATTTAACCTTCTGCAGTAGTGGTTTGAAATTAAATTAAAGAAAAAAAAAAAACCCTTAACTTCAATATTTTTAACGTTATTTTATTTTTCTCATGTTTTAACTGCCTTTATATGTTGTTGTACTGTGCTTAGTGTATTTATTTCAACAAATATTGTCTTGGCTAGATTTGAACCTCGTTATAAAAGAGTACGGAATATGTATCTGTGCTTTCATAAAGATGCTTAGCGTTATTTGTCCCTAAAAAATATGATTATTGTTGTCTGGTTATCTAGCTTTGTCTGCAAATGCAAGTTCAGGAAAGAGAATCTCTTAAAACTGTGTGGATAACAAAAACTCATTTAATTTTCTCTCCTTTTTAGACGACTTTTAATCTTTGCTTTTTACTGCATAAGAGGTTTCCATTTCATGCAATATAGTCATTCAAATTCCATTTCATTTTCTTTTATGGATAATTGCTATTCTCCGGATACAAATATGCTATCATAGTTATTGTATTTCATGATATGAAAAATTGTAGTTCTGTGTGTCTTAACCTTTTTTTTTTACAACGAATTGCAGTACAGCAGAAACAAGGTTTTGGAGTTCATCAATTTGGGAAAGTCAAATATGCTTGTGATTTGGCGCCTTTTTTTTTTTTAAATCAAGGAGTGCAATTTCAGAGTCCCAACCCCAGAGGAGTTTTGGCATTCGATTCGGAGTTGATCATGCTTGTGATCATGGAGTGTAGTTTCGGAATTGATCATGCCTTATGATCATGGAGTGTTTAGCTTTGGAATCAATCACACTTTCGATCAAGGACGGAAGCTTTGGAGTCGATCACGCTTGTAACCAAGGAGCATAGGTTACTTTGGAGTTGATCATACCATATTAAAAGTAGGTTTAGGGAATAATTGACTGTATTTTCTATATCTTTTCGAGAAGAATACATCACATATATATACATGAGTTCAGTCTCCATAAACGGGAAACCAGAAACTACTGTCCCTAAAAATCTGCTATACAATAACTTCCCTAAATAATCGGGAAACTACCCTAAACAATAGGAAAACAAATCTGCTATTCTAAATATAGAAAGAATAATATTCGGTAATATCCGAATATTCCTACACTCCCCCTCAAGCTGGAATGTAAATATTTGTCATTCCTAGCTTGTTCACCGGGTCTTCAAAGTGTGGTTTGTGGAGACTTTTTGTTAGGATGTCGGCAGTCTGTTCCTTAGTTGGAATGTATGTAATGTAGAAGTTTCCATTGTCAATTTTTCCTCAGATTAAATGACGATCCACCTCTACATGTTTTGTTCGATCATGATGAACTGGATTGTGAGCGATACTAACAGCAGTCTTGTTGTCGCAGTAGATTCTCATGGGAGAATTACTTGAGATCTTTAATTCTTCCAAGAGCTGTCCAAGCCAAATCCCCTCACACATACCTGTGCTAATGCCCGAAACTCTGCCTCTGCACTGCTCCTAGCCACCACTGGTGCTTCTTGCTTCTTCATGTCACTAAATTACCCCAAACATAAGTACAATATCCTGACGTTGATCTTCTGTCCACTGAAGAACCTGCCCAGTCTGCATCAGTATAAATTTCCACAGCCTTGTAGTCACCCTTTTTGAAAAACAGTCCCCTTCCAGGAGTTCGTTTCAAATACCTCAGAAGTCTAAGAACCGCCTCAAGATGTCTTTCTTTGGGTGAGTGCATAAATTGACTAACAACACTCACAGCAAAGGCTATATCAGGACGAGTATGTGACAAGTAAATGAGTTTGCCCACTAACTGTTGATACGGCTCTTGATCAATATCCTTTCCACCATCAATCCCAAACTTGACATTAGGCTCCATAGGTGTCTCAGCTGGTTTACATCCTAACATGCCTGTTTCCTTTGAGAAACAAAGATTCCAGAGTTGCTCCTGGCAACCTCCATACCCAAGAAATACTTGAGAGCACTTAGATCCTTCAACTCAAACTTGCTAGCAAGATACCCCGCCAATGATTCCAACTCGGGTTGATTATCTCCAGTAACAATTATATCATCTACATATACTATAAGGATTGCTCTTTTGCCCTCCTTAGAGTGTTTGTAGAAGATAGTGTGATCAGACTGTGCTTGTACAAAGCCCCGTTCCTTCACAGCTTGAGTAAATTTCTCGAACCACTCCCTTGGAGACTGCTTCAAGCCATAAAGTGACTTCCTTAGTTTACACACCAATTCTTTCTTCTCAAATCTTGGAGGAGAATCCATATACACCTCTTCATGCAAATCCCCATTTAGAAAAGCATTCTTCACATCTAGCTGCTGAAGTGGCCAATCAAGATTAGCTGCTAGAGATAGAAGCACTCTTACCGAGTTGAGTTTGGCTACAGGAGCAAATGTTTCCTTGTAGTCTATACCATAGGCTTGAGTAAAACCTTTGGCGACCAGTCTTGCTTTGTATCGATTGACACTACCATCTGCATTAAACTTGACTGTGAACACCCACAGTCTTCTTCCCGCTAGGCAGCTTCACAAACTCCCATGTGCCATTCTTCTCCAAAGCTCCCATTTCCTCTTGAACTGCTAATCTCCACTTAGGATCTGCGAGAGCCTCCTTAATGTCTTTTGGTATCTTAATATTCGTTAGAGTAGTAGTGAAGGCTGAAAAACTGGGAGACAAATTTTCATATGAGACATATTTCGAGATTGGATGCTGTGTACATGACCGTGTACCTTTCCTGAGAGCGATGGGCAAATCCAGATTTGAACTATCACTGAAATCAGTATCAACCGACCTACTAGTAGTTTCTGGACTTGGGAGAGGAACCGGTTCCAAACGCCTGACCTTGCTGGGCATCAGGCTTGCTACTATTCCGAGAATGATTGCTGCGTGAATAAACAAGTAACTGGGGTACCAAGTTAGTTTCTCCTATTTCCAATTGATCATAATGAGGCATAATAGGCTCGGATGAATCAGGCAAAGACTAAGGGGAGGACTCGGGTGGCTTGGACTCGGTTTGAATAGGTAAAGGCAGAGGGACCGGTTGTGATATGGAGGTTTGCTCAATGGTGAAATCCCAAGATCCATCTTCGTCTAAATTCTCCCCCTGAAGATGAGAGGTAGGGAAGTATGGTTGAGTTTCATGAAAGGTGACATCCATGGACACATACACACGACGAAGAATAGGCGAGTAGCATTTGTATCCACACTGAGTAGAAGAATATCCTATAAAAACACACTTAATTGCTTTTGGATCAAGTTTTGAACGATTCTGGGAATGGACATGGACAAATGCGGTGCAACCAAAATTCTTAAGGGGAATAGAGGAGAAAGATCGAAACATCGGATAGGTTTGCAGAAGAATGGACATAGGGGTTTTGAATTGGAGAATCTTGGATGGCATACGATTTATAAGATGTGAAGCTGTTAAGATAGCTTCTCCCCAGAGGTATTTTGGAACATGCATTGTAAACATGAGGGCTCTAGCAACTTCAAGTAAATGGCGATTCTTTCTGCTACACCATTTTGCTGAGGTGTATCAGTGCAGGAACTCTGATGAATAATACCAATAATTGCTAGATATTCACCTAAGATGGACTTAAAATACTCTGTCCCATTGTCGGTTCTCAAAACTTTAATGGAGGTTTGGAATTGATTCTTTATCATGGAGTGAAAGGTTTGAAAATTTTGGAAACCTTGGATTTTTCTTTAAAAAGATAGACCCAACAAACTCTAGTATGGTCATCAATAAATGTAATAAACCATCTAATTCCTGTGATGTTTTTGACACGAGAAGGTCCCCATATGTCACTATGAATCAGAGTGAATGGAGAAGACTCTAGATATGGTTTAGCTGGATATGAGGTACGAGTGTGTTTGGCTAATTGACATATATCACAACGAAAGGAACTAGGATTTTATTAATAAATAATTCTGGAAACAAGCGTTTGAGATAATGAAAATTTGGATGGCCTAACCTATGATGCCACATCATTACATCTTTATTGGAAATAGAAGATACACACTCAGCTATTGTAACCTGTTTATCCACACATTCATCCTTCTTAAAATAGTAAAGTCCGCCATTCTCCTTAGCAATGCCAATCGTCCTCTCCAATCCCTGCTCCTATATATGACAAGAAGTAACAGAAAAATTAGCAGTGCAATTAAGGTCCTGAGTGAGCTTGCTAATAGACACCAAATTGCATGCTAATTTTGGAACATGAAGAACTGAATGTAGCACAAGTTTGTCAGACAAGCGAATAGAGCATTTTCCAGCAACACAAAAGAATGTTCCATCTCCTATTTTTACTCTTGAGCTTCCATGGCATGGAGTATAAGAGTAAAAAAGGAATGAGTTCCTGTCATATGATCGGATGCGCCAGAGTCAAGTATCCACGGTATTTGGTTTTCTACATGAAGGGCTGTACCTTGATGAGCAAAACTGCTTGTTGCAGTCATGGGATTAGTCACGGTTTGCTGTTTCAGAAGGGCAAGCAGCTGTTCAAGTTGATCTTTGTTCAAGGAAACCCCAATTGTCTCGTGGTTGCTAGTGTCCTCGACTTTGTCTGCTGTAGTAGCCTGATATCCCTTGCTTTGAGGCTGTCTCCTTGGTTTAGCATCGGCAGGTCTCCCATGAATGTCCCAACATCGTTCTCAGGTATGACCGAGTTTGTTACAGTACGAGCACCGTGGTCGCTGGTTAGTTTTTTGGTCACCAGAGGGTCAGTTACCATTACTTTTTGTCATAAGGGCAGCACTCTCAGCAGGTCTGTCACCTAAAGGAGCCACAGATGCATCCTTTTTTTCTCCTAGCATTACCCGACGTCTGCTCTCTTCATGTCGGACTTCCGCAAAAGCTTCACCTATGGGAGGTAGAGGTCTTCGGCCAAGAATTCATCCTCTCACCTCATCAAGTTCCTTGTTGAGCCCAGCAAGAATCTCATATAGCCGCTCCTTCTCCAGGTGGTTTTTGAACTTCACGTTGGCTTCAAGATCGCCCCAGTCCGCCTCATAGTACATGTCCAATTCCAGCCATAGAGTCTGCAACACATTATAATATTCGGTGATGTCCAAATTCCCTTGCCGAATATCCTTGAGTTTATTTTTAATTTCAAAAACCTGTGAAGCATTTTCGAGATTCGAATAATTCTCTCTGATCGCATCCCAAATAGCCTTGGCAGTACGAAGAAAGAAATAAGTGCGGCTGATATGGGGCTCCATCGAGTTAATCAACCATGCCATAACAATATAATTATTAAGTTCCCAATTTCCGTAAGCCGGATTGGTCAAATTGGGACGCTGAATCTCACCGTTAATATAGCCGATTTTCCTCTCCCTCAGAGCACCATCAGAACCGATTGGGACCACTGGAGGAAATTCTTCCCATTCAGCTTGTGATTCGTGATCTGCAGTGATGATCCTTCTCCAAAGGACTGAGTAACCACAGTCGGTGTGACTGGGCTGAAAGTGGAGAAAGGAGAACCATCCTTGTCAACGCCGACGACTTCCTTCTCTGAACTCATTGCCGTGGAAATACACTACCCAGAAGACAATGAATACGAGAAGACAGAAATTTGAGCGTATGGCTCTGATACCATAAAAGTAGGTTTAGGGAATAATTGACTGTATTTTCTATATCTTTTTGAGAAGAATACATCACATATATATACATGAGTTCAGTCTCCATAAACGGAAACCAGAAACTACTGTCCCTAAAAATCTGCTATACAATAACTTCCCTAAACAATCGGGAAACTACCCTAAACAATAGGGAAACAAATATGCTATTCTAAATATAGAAAGGATAATATTCGGTAACTATCCGAATATTCCTACACATATGATTAAGGAGTTCCAATCTTTCAGAATCATGAGTCGATTATGCTTGTCATCAAGGAGTATACGCTGGATTGGAATTGATCATGCTTTGTAATCCAGTGTGGCTTCAGACAACTACTTTGCTAATCGAGCGTCAGAATATCTTCAGAAGAGTGTTAGCATCAGAGCAAGAGTTGCTGCCAACTATACCTCGAAACGACCTTAATCAGGGAAGTGTTTAATGCAGGTTCTCTCTCTCTCTCACACACACACACTAAAGGGGTGATTTTGCACGGGAAGTATACAAGTAGGCATGGATTGGTATTGTTTCCTCTAAGTCTTGCGCCAAGTGTTTAATTGGCTCATGACAGAATGCTCATGGAAAGAACTATGGAATAGCTCATGAAGTAGCGAAATGGATCATTTCGCTATTCAGTGCACATCTCACACTTTCAGTTAGGTACACACGATCCGAACCATGACCAACCAAAATGCTGATCACCTTTTAACCATATAGTGACAACTAACATTTAGTAATTCTACCACCACTGCTACCAGATAACATCTACAAACACATCCTTAATTGCCTTAGCCTATGTAATGAACCCAGTCACTACCCTACAGCTAGTCATGAAGTAGCGAAATGGCCATTTCGCTATTCAGTGCACATCTCACACTTTTAGTTAGGCACACACAACCCCAACCATGACCAACCAAAATGTTGGTCACCTTTTAACCATATAGTGACAACTAACATTTAGTCATTCTACCACCACTGCTACCAGATAACATCAACAAACACATCCTTAATTGCCTTAGCCTATGTAACAAACCTAGTCACTACCCTACACCTCACAAGTTTCATAAGTATACAGTTATTACCTTCTCACTCACACGACAAAATTCTAGAGAATACCCTCTAAACTTTTGCTCTCTCCACTTAATCACAAGGAAAAGCTATTCCCCACCCCTTATAGTTCTTTCCATTAAAACTTTGTCAAGAACTTAGAGCTTTCCTACATTCCACACTTAATACTTTAATTTGTGAATTGCTCTCAATAAGATTCAAGACTAAGGTAAGTAAATGTACTCAACGAGCCTTATATTGAACTATAAACTAGATGAGTTTCAGTGTTAGGAGTCAACCACACTTGTGATCGAGGAGTACTGCAGCTTGTGATCAAGGAACTGTTTAGCTTAGGATTTGATCAGGCTTGTCAGATATCTTTATTGTAAGTTATTTTTTTCCCTTACTGTAGGAATCTTTTATATTTTTAGTAATTTGATCTTTTTTTTTTTTTTTTAAAACTTAACTTGGCTTCAATGTTTTTCATGTTTTTTTTCTTCCCTCGTCTTGGCTGCCTTTGTTATGTTGCTATACTGTGGAAAGAGAATCTCTTCAAACTGTGTGAATAACAAAAACTCATTTAATTTTCTCTGTTTTTTAGTTATTACCTTCTCACTCACACGAGACAAAGTTCTAGAGAATACCCACTAAACTTTCACTCTCTCCACTTAATCAAAAGGAAAAGCTATTCCCCATCCCTTATAGTTCTTTCCATTAAAGCTCTGTCAAGAACTTAGAGCTTTTCTACATTCCACATTTGTATACTTTCTTTTGCCAATTGCTCTAAATAAGACTCACATACTTTCTTGTTATAGTCTCTCTCTCTCTCTCTCTTGCCTTTTCTATTCAAATGATGATTTATATCTGACTTACTTAACTTATTCAACTTTCGTGAACCATATCGCAACTCGAAAATGAATTAAAATTTGGGAAAAAGGAACTGTATGAGAGCTGTGTTCACTTCTACTAGTAAACATAAGACAGGAACACATCAGGCACAACACAATGGAGCAAATTTTGCACAACAGAAACAGAAGAGGACCAACATTAATCAACATTGTTCTACAACTTACTCAAGCATGTTTATTTTAGCAAAAAAAGATATATTTTCAGTAGTACATGTCTTATGCATTTTTCTCATTCTCAGCCTACACTATTGTTCTTTAGTATTTCGTTCTTTCTTTTCTTTTATTTTTCGACTACCGAGTTGAGCATTGGAGTGCTAACCTTAACTGCAGATTTTTCCTCTTGATTAGAGACAAGTTGAAACTTCAAATGATTCCTCTCTCTATCTTTCCCTTGATTCTTCTTTTCAAGTATAGTCTGGCTTATGAGCTCCTCAGACTTGATGCTATTTGGCCAATGCAAATATAATATAATCATTAAACAATAATTTCAACTTCAGCAACCATAATACAAATAGGAAACTTTTATTAATTTGGGAAAAAGAACTGAATGACAACTGGGCGGATCGGTTGGGCAAAACATTATGCGGCATTATTTTGGCTGCTATGCATGTTTATTTGTACAACAGAAGAAGAGCACATTATTGACACTCTTCTACATCTTGAAAGGAGGTCTCTTTGAGCTGCGACCCGCTATAAATTCCTGCATCCTCTTGAACTTGTCTTTGGCCATTCCACTGTATTAGTCATTAGCTCTCTCTTGAAAACAAAGATCTGTTACAAAGGGAACTTGGTTATTTTCAAACTATAATGCTATACAAAAGAACTAATTTTCTTATCCACAGATGTGCTCAAATTTGATAGCTAGACATGTGCGGAGGCTTCGTTTCTGCAGATTCAAGAATGCCACAGAATTCGGAGTCTTCAAATTCAACCACTAGGAAAGAGAGATCATGCACTCTTTTTCCTTGGACAGGTTTCCCACTGGGTTATCCAGTCTATGGTTTTTAAGGAGGCATCTTTGGGCTATGTAATTTAGTCCTCATATTAGATTTCGTCTGATTCCAAGAGACTTTATTTTCTTGCGAATTTTTTATGCAGTTTTTGCTTGTTTTCTAGCATCCAGCTTAATAATCTTTCTTACTTTAATAAACCTAGAGTGGGGATCTTGGCATAGAATAGAATTGCTAGAGGATGCCAACCTAATTGGTGTGCTCTAATTTGCTCTAGTTTTCCTTGATGTTAGTTGTTCTCTCTTTTGGTTTGAAGTTTTCATCTTGTAAATCACTTTTAACATATGTTAAATAGTAGACCTTTTCTAACAGTTTGTTTTCAAAGATTTCTCTCTACCCTGTGATTTTGTATGGTCTAAAACTTAGAGCCAGGCCAAGTTTGAGGCATCCTGTAAAGCATTGGACTACCAAAGGCTACAAACAGAAGTGGAAAATTAAAAGAGGCACCTTTTCCAATGAAAGAACATGATCTAGGTCCAGTTTGAGGCCATCTTTTATGACTGCATTGTATCTCAACACCAAATCCTGATTATTTCTTATAATGGCCTCTGCAACTTCTCGGGCTTTCTTCAATACTTGACCTTGTTGTTAGTGATACTTCGTGAGCTTTGTCGGATTCTACAAGGCATGAAAGTTTTTGAGAAAGACTGCAAACCCCATGAAGGAACTATCCCAAATCTGCAAGAGGAAGTTCTCCACTGATGATGTAACAAAAAACGATAGTCGTTTTCTGTCAAAACATTCAAGAAAGGCAAATGAGAAAACTAAAACACAGATTTCCAAATGCAAAACGCTCAAGGGGCACATAATAAGAAGGAAAACAAACAATTCAACTGGGAACCGCTCTAATAAAACAGACAACAAAG
This sequence comes from Ficus carica, assembly GCA_009761775.1. Classification (NCBI taxonomy): domain Eukaryota; kingdom Viridiplantae; phylum Streptophyta; class Magnoliopsida; order Rosales; family Moraceae; genus Ficus; species Ficus carica. The sequence continues at coordinate 11,887,518 of CM019740.1, forward strand.
AAATGAGTTCATATATTATCCCTAAGAACCTGTGCTTCAAAAGAGGGAAAAAAAAAGGGAATGGCTGCCACAACCATAGAGCTGGCATTCCCAAAATAATGCAAATAAGTAGAAATTTATAGCAAAAAAGTTTAAAAAAAGTAATAAAACATTATATTTGATCAAGTGCGCAAAACATGGGTGCTTCACATAAAAAACCAACTCTTTCCATCATTTTCACATAAACAGCAAAAAAAATAATAATAATAAATAAATAAAAGTCTTTTTCACCTAAATGAAAATCCCACTGATCGCCAACAGCAAAAATTCATAATCAAATGTACAGCTCAAATGCCTAAATTAAGTGTTTTTTTTTTTTTTTTTTTTTTTGTGGGGGGGGGGGGGTGTTTGGGGGGATGAAGGACTGATTAAAACTCTTCACCTTATGGTGAAGTGTAATATTCACTTTAGGCTAGTAATAATTACTTAGCATGAAATTTCATTAAATTTTTTTTTTTACTTAGTATGAACATAACTACATTATTATGTTTGGTGAAGTACCCCAAAACATGACATTTTATATCAAATTTATAAACATTTCCCTGTATTTGATAAAAAGTACTCTGTGATGATGATGATGATGATATTTCCCCACCAAATTTAGGATAAAAGCGAAATTAAATTCATAATATCCACTTAAGCAAGGAAAACACAAACTACCTGGTATGAACATATTTACACTTGATCAATAGCATGGCCTTTGCATCAAATTCCTAACCTTTCCTTCACTTCACATTCAGTTTTTGCTCAGTTTTCAGCAAAAAGGATTCTTTTTTTTTTTTTTTTTTTTATAAATTCACAACTTTCAATCCAAGTTGCAGCTCAATCCTGAAATTAAGCAGAAAACATCCTCTCTCTCTCTCTCTCTCTCTCTCTCTCTTCGCTTTAGCACCAAAAAATCAATTAATTTAGCACAAATCGCAAATTACACATGGTTTTTTTTTTTTTTAATCAAAAGCCTAACTTTTTCCCTTAAAAAGAAAAAAAAGAAAAGAAAAAAAAGCTCACATTAGACATCATTTTCTAACGAAATCAGAATCTTCTATCCAATTAAGAGCTCAACCCGAAATTCAGCGCAAAAATTTCCACTTCAAACCCAAAAAAAAAAAAATTAAAAGCAATTACCTAGCGTGAGGATCGATGAACATAGCTCCTCTCGCAGCGATCAATATCGCGAGGCAGGCGAGGGCGATCTCGAACCCCGCCGCGACGGCGCACCCGCTCACGGCGCCGATTATTCTCAGCCGCCGTCAGGTCCACGGCCCGAGCAGAACCGGATAAAGTCGTCTCCGTCCAGGGCCTTAAACACCTGCGCGAGGTCCGTCATCATGGTCTTCGTCCGCGAGGTCAGTAACTTCGGGCCGTTGATCGTGACGGAGGCGAAGCCGTTAGGTTCGACAGCAACGAGGATCAGCTTTTCCGGCAACGAGGACCAGCGCGTTCAGGCGATGGCTGAGTCCCGCCAGTTTTCTCCAATTAGAAGAGACAGAGTGAGCGATATATATATATATATATATATATATTTATTTTTTTTTTTTTTCTTTTCTTTTCTTTTCTTTTTTTTAAAGAGTGGTTTTTTTTTTTTTTTTCATCAATCCACTTTGAATATATCACATAATTACAATTTACATCCTAAATTTTTAATTTTGATTATTTACACCACAAATTCATAAATTTATAGCAATTTATCCCTCATTGATAATAATATTAATCTTTTGAAAAAAAAAATTGATAATTAATTTATACATAAATCATTAATTATGACATGAAAAATTATTTTAAACTATTTTAACGTAAATTTATTTATATTAAGATCTTTAATTAAGTATTATCAAAGTTGAAAACTTTCCATTAATTTTGTTCTAAATATAAATTTGGATTAATATTGATTAAAAATGACATTTTAAACTCTTAATTAACAGCCTATATATAAGTCAATTGTCAATTTTCATTAAAAAAAATTAACATTGTAATTAATGTGGAGTAAACTGCTACAAGTTTATAAATTTAAAATACAAATTGTCAAAATAAAAAATTCAGAGTGCAAATTATAACCTTGATTTGCGTTTGGAGGGTTTTATTTCGGTGTGGTAAAGTCTATATCTACACCTATGTGTATAGGAATGAGTGCAAGTTTTATCCAATGATGATAAAACATATTACTAATAAAATAAATCGGCGATGTAAAATAAGATTTTTTTTCTAAACATTTCTTAAAACTTCTCTTTGATTTATCTTTGATACTCTTTTGTTTTTGGTAAATTTTATGATTGTAATTGTAAATTTAAATTTATATTGATTACATAAAGTTAACAACATAGGTTTTCTGCTGCATATATAAAAATAAAAAATAAAAAATAAAAATAGTTTTATGTTATTATTGATATTATAAATAAGTGTAAGATATGAAAATAAATAAATTCATTACCACTACTACAATCATCCTCATTTGCGGTGACATTATTTGGGATGACTTTTGTCGTCGTAAATACTGCAATATAAGCGACGACATATCGTCGTAAATAATGTTTGAGTAAGAGGTAAACAAATGTCGTCGCTATTACTATTTGCGACAACTTGTCGTCGCTTATAGTTAAGTACTTGTCATCGCTAAAAAAAAAAAAAAAAAAAAAAAAAAAAAAAAAAAAAAAAAAAAAGGCCCCATGATTGGCCATTGTTTGCGACGACAAATCGTCGCAAATACTGATTTGGGTCAAAAAAGGTGGCACCAAATAATAACTATTTGCGACGATTATGTCGTCGCAAATAGTTAAGTGATTCACAGTTGTCGCCACCTATTACACATATATTAATAAAATAGGAATTATTTGCAACGACACTCTATCAAAGTCGTCGCAAATAGTCTGTTTCTTCAATTTTCGCAAAAAAATGCGGTCATATTTTGAGGTTCCTAAAACTTAATTGCGACGACATAGAGAAAACATCGTCGCAAATAATAATTTCTTTAAATTTTTACGAAAAAAACACAGTTAAAAGTGGCGATTTCTAAAAATTATTTGTGATGACTCTTTGTACTTGTCGTTGCAAATAAGCGTTCCAAAAGGTTTTTTTTTTTGTGAACGCTCAAAACGATGTTGTTTTGATGAACACTATTTGTGATGCCAATATATTCTTGTCGTTGCAAAAAGCGTTTCCAAAATATTCTCTAATGAATTTTTTAAGATGATGTCGTTGTTGGTATGTATTTGCAACGACTTAGCAGTTATTTGTAGTTTTGTCTATAAACCGAATGCAGATCATGCCTGTGAAGATCCATCTTGAGATTTCATCACAAATACCAAAACAAATGCTGCATATCAAGACCAAATCAGTAACCTTGCTTTCCAACAACAAACACGCTTTTGGAGTCGATCATGCCTGTGAAGATCCACCTTGGGATTTTATCACAAAGACCTAATCAAGTGCTGCATATCAAGACCAAATCAGTAACCTTGCTTTCCAACAACAAACACGCTTTTGGAGTCGATCATGCCTGTGAAGATCCACCTTGTGATTTCATCACAAAGACCTAATCAAGTGCTGTATATCAAGACCAAATCAATAACCTTGCTTTCCGACAACAAACATGCTTTTGGAGTCGATCATGCATGTGAAGATCACCTTGGGATTTCATCACAAAGACCTAATAAAGTGATGCATATCAATACCAAATGATCAGTAACCTTGCTTTCCAACAACAAACACGTTTTTTGAGTCGATCATGCCTGTGAAGATCCACCTTGGGATTTCATCACAAAGACCTAAATCCCATCACAAAGACCTAATCAAGTGTTGCATATCAAGACCAAATCTGTAACCTTGCTTTCCAACAACAAACACGCTTTTGGAGACAATCATGCCTGTGAAGATCCACCTTGGGATTTCATCATAAAGACCTAATCAAGTGCTGCATATCAAGACCAAATCAATAACCTTGCTTTCCGACAACAAACATGCTTTTGGAGTCGATCATGCCTGTGAAGATCACCTTGGGATTTCATCACAAAGACCTAATCAAGTGATGCATATCAATACCAAATGATCAGTAACCTTGATTTCCAACAACAAACACGTTTTTGAATTGATCATGCCTGTGAAGATCCACCTTGGGATTTCATCCCAAAGACCTAAATCCCATCACAAAGACCTAATCAAGTGCTGCATATCAAAAGCAAATCAATAACCTTGCTTTCCAACAACAAACACGCTTTTGGAGACAATCTTGCCTGTGATGATCCACCTTGGGATTTCATCATAAAGACCTAATCAAGTGCTTCATATCAAGACCAAACCAGTAACGTTGCTTTCCAACAACAAACATGCTTTTGGAGTCGATAATGCCTATGAAGATCCACCTTGGGATTTCATCACAAAGACCTAATCATGTGCTGAATATCAAAACCAAATCAGTAACCTTGCTTTCCAACAACAAACACGCTTCTGGAGTTGATCATGCTTATGATCGATGTAGCTAGGGATTTCATCATCGAGATAAAAGCTACATATCAACACCAGATCAGCAAACGTGCCTTCCACAAACAAGTTTTTGGAGTCGATCATGATTGTGATTGATCATGCCTATGATTTCATTGCCTATGCAAGTGCAACATACCAACACCGGATTTGAAATATGCCTTCCCAATACAAACTAGCTTTTTCAGTCAACCATGCTTGCAATCAATCAATCACACCCGGATTTCATGGCCTAGACAAGTGCTACCAATCTCACAACAACCATGCTTTTGGAGTTGATCATACTTGTGATCAACGAGTATTTAGCTTTGAATGGAGCAACTAGCTTTAGATTCAAACACGCATGTCGCCGAAGATGTGATCACAGTAAGTTTTCGTTTTTCACCCTTCACTGAAGTAATCTTCATTTTTTTTTTTTTTAGTTGTGTAATGCTTCGTTACAATGTTTCTTTATTTTTGTTTTCGTTATTGCATTTCTATGTTCTGAACCTTTTTTTTTTTTTTTTTTTCAGAATCTCTTTATTGTGAGTTTTATGTTTTTGTTTCTTCGGTTGTTTGAAGTGTTTATTATATCTTACTAATCTAATCTATCATTATAACACTTTTTACTGTTATGGTATCTTATTACAATTTTTTAAGGTGTAATGAATATCCTAACATTTATTAATTCTTATATTAGTTTAATTTTCATCTAAAATGTGTGTTAAGCGTTTTCTGTGACAGTAACATGCATTTTTTTCCTTATTCTAATATGTTATTATGTTATCTTCATCTTTAATTCCTCTATTCCTAAGAATTCCACAACTGTACATGTCACTCATTTTGTTCAGTGTATACAAATTATATTGTCACTTACCTATGTTTTCTAACGACTTCTCAGTGTATTTGATCAGCTTTGGAATGTCAGTTAATCACGTTGGTGGTTGATGCATCGTGGTCTAGGTATTGCAGACTTTTTCGGGTTTGATCAAACAAACATGCCTTCCTACAGCAAACAAGTTTTTGGACTCAATCATACTCATGATCGAGGAGTACCAAAGACCACCAACTCCACAAACATGCCTTCCTATTACTAAACAAGCTTTCGGAGTCTATCATATTTGTGATTGAAGAGTACCTAATACCACCACCAACTCAGCAAACTTGCCTTCTTACAACTAAACAAGTTTTTGGAGTCAATCATGCTTGTGATCAAGGCGTACCTAATAAGACCAACAACTCAGCAATCATGCCTTCCTATAACTAAACGAGCTTTTGGAGTCGATCATGCTCGTTATAGAGGCGTACCCAATACTATCAACAACTTAGCAATCATGCCTTCCTACAACTAAACGAGCTTTCGGAGTCGATCATGCTTGTGATCGAGGCGTACCCAATACTATCAACAACTCAGCAATGATGCCTTCCTACAGCTAAACGAGCTTTCGGAGTCGATAATGCTTTTGATCATGTTGTACCTAATACTACCGACAACTCAGCAATCATTCCTTCCTACAACTAAATGAGCTTTTGGAGTCGATCATTGTTGTGATCGAAGCATTCCAAATACTACCAACAACTCAACAATCATACCTTCCAACGACTAAACAACCTTTTGGAGTCAATCATGCTAGTGATCGAGGTGTTCCAAATACTACCAACAACTCAGCAATCATGCTTTTCTACGACTAAACAAGCTTTTGGAGTCAATCATGCTTGTGATCGAGGCGTACTTAATACTACCGACAACTAAGCAATCATGCCTTCCTATGACTAAACGAGCTTTCGGAGTCAATCATGCTTGTGATCGAGGCGTAACTAAGACTATCGACAACTCAGAAATCATTCCTTCGTACAATTAAACGAGCTTTCAAAGTCAATCATGCTTGTGATCGAGGTGTACCTAATACTACCAACAACTCAGCAATCATTCCATCCTACAACTTAACAAGCTTTTCGGAGTCAATTATGCTTGTGATCAAGGCGTTCCAAATACTACCGAGAACTCAGCAATCATGCCTTCCTACAACTAAACGAGCTTTTGGAGTCGATCATGCTTGTGATCGTGGCGTACCTAATACTACCAAAAGCTCAACAATCATGCCTTCCTATGACTAAACAAGCTTTCGGAGTTGATCATGCTTGTGATCGAGGCGTAGCTAAGACTACGACAACTCAAAAATCATTCCCTCATTCAACTAAACGAGTTTTCAGAGTCGATCATGCTTTTGATCGAGGTGTTCCTAATACCATCGACAACTCAGCAATCATTCCTCCATACAACTAATAAGCTTTTCGTAGTCAATCATGCTTGTGATCAATGCGTTCCAAATACTACCGACAACTCAGCAATCATGCCTTCCTACGACTAAACAAGCTTTCGTAGTCGATCGTGCTTGTGATCGAGGCATTCCAAATACTACCGACAACTCAACAATCATGCCTTCCGACAACTAAACAAGCTTTTGGAGTCGATCGTGCTTGTGATCGACGCGTAACTAATACTATCAAAAACTCAACAATCATGCGTTCATACAACTAAATGAGTTTTCAGAGTCAATCATGTTTGTGATCGAGGAGTCCCTAAAACAAACAAGCTTTCATAATCGAGGAGTCCCTAATACTACTACTAACTCAGCAAACATGCCTTCTTACAACTAAACAAGCTTTCGGCATCAATCATGCTTGTAATCGAGGAATACCTAATATTATAACAAACTCAGCAACTTAGCACCGTCCGATAATTAAACAACGTTTTGGAGTCAATTATGCTTGAGTACATAGTTTATTGAAGTGATCAAAGAATTGTAGCTTTGGAGTTGATCACAAGGAACTATTTAACTTCGGATTCAATCACGTACGTCATTAAAGATGTCTTTATCGTAAGTTTATTTGGATTGTTTCTTTTTTTTTTTTTTTTAAATGTCTTTGCTGTCTTTGTTAGTATACCATTCAATTGATGCTAATTTGGACCTTGCTTTTCTCCAATTTTGTCAACGTTTCACTCCAAATCCATCAAATATATACATATATATATATATGTGTGTGTGTGTGTTTGTATATTGATTGAGGAATCCTTTTTTCCATTATTATAATGAATGTTTTAGTATTAGCTTTATTCTTTTTGGTAATTTACTTATTGCATAATTAATAAGTTTTTTTTAATATGTTGTGTTATATGAGATCTTAACTAACTAAAGAGGTTTTCTGTTTGTTACTTAACTATGTTTTCATAACAAATTTTCCAGGAACAAGGCTTTGGAGAGACAATTAATCACACTTGTAATTGAGGCAATGATGAAGGACTGTAGATTTTCGGAGTTCATCAAGCTTATGATCGAGGAACACCTAATAGTACCACCAACACACCAAATATGTCCTCCTACAACTAAACAAGCTTTCGTGCCACTAAAAAAAAAAAAAAAAAAAAAAAAAAAAAAAAAACTAAGCAAGCTTTCGAAGTCGATCATGCTTGTGATCGAGGAGTACCTAATACTATCAGCAACTCAACAATCATGCCTTCCTACAACTAAATGAACTTTCGAAGTCGATCACACTTGTGATCGAGGCGTGGCTAGTACTACCAACAACTCAGCAATCATGCCTTCCTACAACTAAACAAGCTTTCGGAGTCGATCGTGCTTATGATCGAGGTGTAGCTAGTGTCATCAACAACTCAGCAATTATACCTTCGTACAACTAAACGAGCTTCCGGAGTAGATCATGCTTTTGATTGAGGTGTAGCTAGTATCATCAACAATTATGCCTTCATACAACTAAATAAGCTTTTGGAGTCGATCATGCTTGTGATTGAAGCATACCTACTAACAACTCAGCAATCATTCCTTCATACAACTAAACGAGCTTTCAGATTCGATCATATGTATGATCAAGGTGTACCTTATACTACCACTAACTCAGCAATCATGCCTTCCAACAACTAAACGAGCTTTCGGAGTCGATCATGTTTGTGATCAAGGCGTATCTAATACTACCAATAACTCAGCAATCATTCCTTCATACAACTAAAAAAAGCTTTCGGAGTCGATCGTGCTTGTGATCGAGGAGCATAGTTTGCTTTGGAGTTGATCATGGCTTGTGATCAAGGAGTTTATTGAGTTGGTGAGGGGCCAAGAGAAGACTCTAGTCATGAAATATGCCGTTAAACCTAAAATGCCTCTTGTAAGGATACAGTCTGACGCTGACGTTAATTTCTACGTACAACTAAAAAAGAGATCTTCAACAACTCAGAGCACTGTTATGTGATAGTCTTTATCTATATTAGCAGTAATTTGTATTCATTGACAGTTTGACTCTACTGTCTTATTTCTTATGCTTTTGTTTTGCTATAACTTTATGTTAGTGCTTTTAAGTACTACATTAATGGGTTTGTTATTAGGTGTTATGACTATTTGTATTTGGTTATCTGTATTTGTATGATATCTTAAATCATCATTATCGGATTTGAATTTAGTACATGTGTTACTACTTATGCTCGTATTTATAGGCGTTGAAGTCAACCAATAGGTAACTATTATAATGATCAGTAAGTTATATTCATAATGACCTCTATTATTAGTTCCATGTGTTGTTGTAACCAAATGAGTTTTCAAACCTACAAATTAGAGTTGTCCTACTTAATGTTTAACGTCAAAATTTATGTTGCATTGCATTTAACACTTTAAGATTATATTTAACTCAAATGGTCATTTTTATAGTGACCAATTGGTCAATTACATTATGACCTTCTAGGTAATTCATTTCTATTTAATGGTGTGAAAAATAGTTTTCAAACACATAATAGCAAGATAATATGAATCATCTGTAATATCAATATAATTGTCCAAAAAAAAAAAGGTATTCGACCGAAATATAGTGTCAGGTTTAGTAGTGACCATAGGTACTTATTATAATAACTATTGGGTAATTTTCATAATGACCTATTTTATTTGTTTAATGTGTTGTTATAACAAATGGAGATTTAAAACGCACAAATGGAGTTGTCATACGTTATTTTTAACTTCAAAATTTATGTTTCAGAAGAGTTGACATGTAAAAGTAATTTTTAACTCAAAATGCCATTTGTATAATAACTAATCGATCAATTACATTATGACCTTATTACTAATGGTCTGACAAATATATCTGACATTATTGTAACAAATGAGTTCTAAAACACACAAATAGAGCTCTACTGAAGAACATAATGTGACTATACTGCAATAAGACATTCTTGATTATTATTGTTACAATGAATTGGTCTAACAACGGTCATTTTCATAATGACTGTTGGTAATTGTTATCATGACCATTCCGTTTAAGTATTCATTTCGGTTTTATAACATATACAGTATTTATGATAATAATTTGAATTATGTTGTACTTTTTTATGTTGTACTTTTTTATGTTGAAATATTTCCTGATTTGTATTGTTATAATGAATTGGTCTACAAGCGGTTATTAAAATTTTTTTTTCTCCTTATGAAAAGTTAACTTCATTAACGAGACATGCAAAAATTTCTCAAAAAAAAAAAAAAAAGACGCAAAAATGACACCTAAATACTAGGAGTGGAAGCCCACTAAAGAGCAAGTCAGAAGAACAAAGCTTAGTCAATATAAAGAAAGTGACACTGGGAAGCACAAGCACAAGCACTAGTAAATTGTTTTACTTGAAACTGACAATATATATGGTCGAAGAAACTAAAACAAAAATAAAATACAAAAAGTTTTCTAAAAAAAATCTAACAAGCCAACTTCAGTTGTATAAAAATGTTCTAATCACTTACTATTGTATTTCAGTCCACTACAAAAGATGAGTTTCGTTAACACATATAAAAAGCTTAAGAATAACAAATGACTTGCACCTTTGAAAAGAAATTGCCCAATATCACAATATCACAGAGATCCAATCAATTTCTATAATGATAGGGGCAACATGAAGATGATGTGTAAAAGCCAACAACATTGTGACTGGATTCTGGTGAGAGGAGCAACAGCTAACTTCGGGACTAACGGCAACATAAAGACCCAAGACGACCTGACTTGGGTCTGAAAGGAGCATGAAAAACCATTGGAGCGAGCACTCGGCAGAGACCCAAATTCTAATGATAGTGGCAGCTAACTCTAAGCGAAGGTGGCGATGAAATTTGGGCAACGGTGGCGGCGAACTCTGGGCGATGGCGAGACCAAATTCTTGGACGGTGATGAACTCTAAGGAAATGCCTCTCTTGGTCTCTCTCTTTCCTATTTCAAATTTTGTAAAGTTAATGGAAAATGATGAGAATAGAAAGGTGGCAAAGGAAAAAGAAAAAAAAAAGAAGAGGAGGGAAAAAATGAAAGAAGTTTAGGGTTTCTTCTGAGGGCATTTTCAAAAATTTACTTGTGTGGGATCCTCAAAATCTGATGTGATACTGTTATGTATAAAAGTATTAAAAAATGATGCTAAATTTAAACTATAAATTTTCATAAGTGCTGTTAATGAAATTAACCCATTTTTTTTATCAGTAGTATATGTCTTGTCTATTTTTCTCATTCTCAACATACACTATTATTCTTTAACATTTCGTTCTTTCTTTTCTTTTATTTTTCGACTATCGAGTTAAGCATCGGAGTGCTAACCTTAACTGCAGGTTTTTCCTCTTAATTAGAGACGAGTCGAAACTTCTAAGGATTCCTCTCTCTATCATTCCCTAATTTTTCTTTTCAAGTATAGTCTACCTTATGAGCTCCTCAGACTTGATGCTATTTGGCTGATAACATAATCAAAATGCAAAGTATAATGTAATCATATTAAGCAATAAATTCAACTTCAGCAACAGAATCCAAATAGGAAACTTTTATTAATTTGGGAAAAAGATGGTTCACTCGGATCGGTTCGGCAAAGCATAATGCAGCATTATTTTGGCTACTAAGCATGTTTATTTGTACAACAGAAGACCACATTGTCAACATTCTTCTACAACTTGGAAGAAGGTTTTTTTGAGCTACGGACCCACTATAAACTTATGCAACTTCTTGAGCTGATATTTGGTCATTCCATTGTAATAGTCATGAGCTCTCTCCTGAAAACAAAGATTAGCCACATAAACAAAGATCAATTACAAAGGGAACTTGTTTACATTTTCACATTATATTGCTATATAAAAGAACTAAGAGATGTTCCGAGGCTTCGTTTCTACAAATTCAAGAATGCTGCAGAATTTGGAGTCTTCAAATTCAACCATTAGGAAAGAGAGATCATGCACTCTTTCTCCTTGGACAAGTTTTTCCACTGGGTTAGGAAAGATAAGATCTCGTCCAACTCCAAGAGAGTTTTATTTTCTAGACAAATTTTTATGCAGTCTTTGCTTGTTTTCTAGCATCCAGCTTAATTCTCTTTCTTATTTTAATAAACTTAAAATGGGGATCTTGGCATATAATAGGAAGGACAATAACGGAAATATTTTAAAAGTTCAAGGTCTTCTCGGCTAAAAAAAAACAGGGACCAAACTGTCACTTTTAAAAGAGTTTGGGGGAACTATTTGGTCCAATTACTCTATAAAAAAAAATCAGTAGAATACCAAAGTTATTAGAATATCAACGGTATTCTGGCAGAATACCAAAGTATTATGGTAGAATATTGGAATATTATTCTCTGACGGCCTGAGACCAGCGTCGGCTATTAAAACTATGTCGAATTCCAAAACATAATCTGATAGAATACCAAAACGTATTATGACATAATACCAAAAAACTCTCTACCATAATACTCTCCATCGACCATATACTGTAACCAGAAATTGTTAGAGAATACTTTTTGGTATTCTACCAGAAAATGTTTGGGTATTTTGATAGATTAGCATGCGGTATTCCAATAGAATACCTTTTTGATTGATTGAGAGTATTTTTGAAAATATATTTTAGGTTGATCTTTGATTTGTCTTGAAAGAGGACAAAAATTCTGAAGTCAATATAAATAAGATAATATTTTAAAAGCATAATTCTATTTAAGGCATTATTCAAATCACCTATATTAAAATATTTTTAAAAAAATAGCTTGTTTATTTATGTTATTTACTAATATATTTAATTAATCAACCATATATCACTTGTATCAAGAATTTGATATGTAGTTTGATAGCAATATCATTCTTTGCAAGTAAGTTCTATGTACGTTTTTCATGGGACTATTAACAGACAACTAAATAATTTAGAACAAACAACCTATGTGATATGAGACTAAATACATATCAAAGATTTCTTGGATATTACTGTTACACTGACTTTACAAGTATAGTTAAATGATGTGATTATTATTAATGATATATGGTTGAGGTGGTCCCACCATATAACTCCCTTTTCTATAACATGATATGAGTCATATGACATTTGAAAAATACACTGCCATTGATGTTGGTAGCATAATGATAAAAGTCAATCGTTCATAATTCTTTCTCTCTCTCATATGTCAAATGTTTAATTTTTTACATTCATTATTCTCGAAAAGCATAAGGTTGTGTATTGATATGCATCGATCTTTGAAGATGTTATTGAGAATATTAATAGATCTCATTTTCATTTACTTGTGATTTTATAGATTTCAATGCTAGAAAGGACACGAAGACGCTATGGAGTTATTTCTTTCTTAACAAAACATAAAATGCAGTATCATATACATTATAGTTTTGGCATGTGTGCTTTGCATGTTGAAGAAAGTGGGGTCAAAAACTATTTAGGTATAGCGAAATGAAATAGAAAGTAGGGTTTGAGGCGTGAGGAATACTTTTTTTTAAAAGTTATTTTCTCTCACTATGAAAGTCTGCTAATTGGTGTTTGTATTTTGTATCAAATTATCTCCAAGATACAATAAGCTCACGTATTCAATAATACACAATCTTATTATATTCTCATAATAAAAAGGAAACTAATTTTAGTTTGGAATATAATTTATAGCTAACAATGAGTCGTTCATGAAGAGATACAGTCGTTATATTTAATCCAAAAGAGAGTGTGTGTGTGTATGTATATATATATATATTCTATCAAAGACTGCAATTGTTACAACAAATGCAACTTTTAGACAGTAGACATTTAATTTTATCCATTGGTTTGTTAGTGGTTTATCAACGGTTTAGATTAGAACTGAAATCATTTAATTATGGTCAATAGATCATAACTAATTGAATTAATGATTTAAATTAAATACAAAAAATTACAAGCAAATAAAAAGAGACTCCTTGCGATCACGCGTATGTGCACATCAAGGCCCAATCACCATTGGACATGCAATGTATGAAAGTTATACACTCTCACTAATAAACAAGTAATACTACACATTATGTTTCTATAATAAACCGATTGTGGGGTCATAGCGGCAACGATGACCAACCAAGACTCTCATAGCTAATATCCAGGATCAAATCTCATTGTTCATAGTGAGGTTGAAATTTCTTTGTTGGGCAAAAATCATACTGGACTGATGTGATATCAGACTCATTGGATGTTAGGTATCAAAACTTGGGTTAGGTTCCTCTATATTTTTACATGTGATTTCGATAGATTATCAAGAAAGCGCTAGACTGGCAGGCGTGAAGACACCACGAATGCTCTGTTCATATATATATATATATATATATATATACATATATATATATATATATTTCGAAAGATATTATTATCTTTCCAACTTGTAGGCAAGGATGAATATGTCGATGTCGACGGAGTTGTCGAGGTTTTAATTTACGGATAATGTCGATGGAAATATTATGATGTCGACAGATATCTTGAAAAAAAAGGATAGTCCAAAGAAAACTTCAAATTTTTTTTATTGAAACTTTACAAATATGAAACAATCAATATTACGTAATCTGAACTAATTTTATGACAAAAACATTTTATATATATTTTATCAAATATAAAGTTATATTGCATAATATATAAAAAATCACAATAACTATGCATTGATTTTAATTTCAATATGATATTACATACACATTAGTCATTATAAACAAAATAATATAATATAATAGACTACATAAAAATTAATGTCAAGCATAAGAGAATATGTACAAGTTTTGAGTGTCTTTATTACCGAAAAGAGTTTCTTGTGGGTCGGAGAACATTAGATATATATTGATCTTGGTCTAAATAACAAATAATAGAGTACAAAAAAAATTAAATGTCAAACATAAAAGAGTAAGTACAAGTTTCGAGTGTCTCTAATACCAAAAAGAGTTCTAGCAGGTTGGAAAATATTAGGTAGGTGCTAATCTTCATATAAACAATATCTTTGTTAAGAGATTACTCTTGAATAGTTCTGAATGTAATGATAATATTTTCTATGTATGTTTCTTGATCTATTTCAACTTTTAATCCATAAATTGGATATCCAAGTTGATTAGGAGTCTTGATGTGTATGAAATAATATCTCAAGATTAATTTGTGGTGGAAGATCTACTAATATATCGAAGAAACCTTCTCGATTTTTGTAGTTCTAAACTAGACCCCCATATGGGAATCATAAAAGGATTATAAATGTATGAATTTTGCTCCGTTCCCTAAGCTCAAAGAATTAAAACTCAAGACAATTAAATCCTCATCAGTTTGACTCTTTCAGTCACATCAGCTCTTCTTATCTCTTGTGTTGGTATTATTGTTGTTATACCATAATTCAAGACTCACTCCTCACTTGTGAGAAGAACCTTCATTCTTCATCGCTCATGGGAGACGGATGGGCAATGAAGTTCGACAAGATCCTACTGCTGATTGCTCCGGGGAGAGCGATAAATGATGCAGAAGAAAGCTTAGTTCTAACACCTTGCAGGAGAGGCTCTTCCCAAAAGGAGAGGTTGAGTTTAGCCAATGCGGAAGAGGAGTGGATTAGATCTTTTCAACGCTCTAACTCCGGTGACATCAGAACGAGACAAAGTGATAGCTCAGTAAATCCGAGAGTTGTGGTATTTTTTAGCTAGAGAATCTTCAGCATTTGAAATTCAAGTCAACAAATCGCATATGTTCTCCCCAGATATCTCAAAGTAGTACAAATTACAATTTATGGATATTCATATATTTTTATTTATTTATTAAAATTTATTATACTCATCCAAAGGGGTCTATAAATAAGGGCCATTATTACTTTTGGAACCCATACAATGCTATTTCTACACACCATAGTGAAGAGCTCCCCATTATATTCTATCTGAAAAATAGTGAATCCCCAACACCAAGAGAGGACTTAGCCAAAAGATTCCGGTGAACCTCTATAAAATCTCTCGTGTTCTCACTTTTTTTTATAAATTTACTTTACTGTTCAATCGTGAGTGGAACGTAATGAAGATAATTCCGAGTTTGCAAATTTTCGCCATCAAACAATTGTAATGAATGAAAATGATATTACATTTATTGATATTTTTCAAAAAAACAAAACAAAACAAAACAAAGACAAAAACAAAACAAAAATAAAAATGGAATGCACAACAAAATTAAATTTTTTTTGACAAGAAAAAAGTTTATTGAGTTTTTGGACATTTTTTTAGAAATATCTAAAAACATCCTAAATTTATGAATATTCATGAATATTATAGATCTTTTAAAGATTATAAATATTTGACAGATACTCTGAGAGAATAACTTTACTCTTATGATCTGTATTCTTCATTCATAATATGAATATAGGTGGAAATATCGATCATATCATTGATATTTTCATCGAGGATAATAATAAGCATCATAATTATCCATTAATTAAAAGTGTCCTTGGTCAATCAAAGTGGCCACACAAAGGTATGTACGAACGGACGGCACCACATACACGCCACGTAGTACTACGCAATACCCACCACACCCCACCCCACTTCCCACCTACTCCAACGAACGAAGCAAACCACCATAAACTAATCAATTCCCAGATACGCAAACACAAACAACAAAAAAAACAAAAATACCAAATTTCAACTGGCAATTTTCCACTTTTCCATTTGTCATTACAAAACAAAAACCCTTTGTTTTGGGCAAATTTTTTCTTTTCTTTTTTTAGTGGAAACCCCTAAAGATTCTGCGTCGGAATTCGGTATATATATATATATATATTCTCATCTTTACACGCACTTGTGTCCCGATTCCCTCTTTTTTTTGGATTTTCTCGGACGCGTCGTGGCGGTTTTCCCGAGAAAATCAATGGCTCTTGTGAGCTTTTAAGGAGGCTTTAATTTTGTTTTGTACGAAACCCAGATGGTGACTTCGCTTAATTTCTCCATACTGCTTGGATCAGTCACTTCTTAGCTTATATGGGGTAAGAATTTCTCTTTTTGATCCTTTTTTTTTTAACGAAAAGATAAATTTTCGGACAAGTGTTTCGTTTTTGAATAACTTGGTTTGTTATTTTTATTTTATTTTTATGTTTTTTCTGAAAGTAAGAGCGATGTGAGCTGACTTTTTTTTGTTTTTGTTCTGTTCTGCTTATTGGCCGGATTTGAGGTTTTGGTTTTTTTCTCTTTTTTAGAAGTTTGTTGTGACTGGAGACACTTTTTTTTTTAGTCCTTTATATTATTTTTTATTAGTATTTTCGTCCTGACTTGATTGTGTCTGATTTTTGAGGGAATAAAAGGGCCGGTTGTTAATGTTTAGGGTTGAACATCCTATCCAGGAAAATGAACTAAATTTGGGGTTATAAAATTTGGAATATATCTCATTCCTGGCATACTCTGTGTATACATATAGGTTCTTTTTAGCTGGACAGATTTGTAGATTCAGACGAAGTGGGCATGGACATTTTTTCAATAGCAAAGCAGGAAAGGTAGAAAACATTTTCAGTAGCAAATGCATGGCGAAAGTGCATCCATTTATGCCTTGTGATCTGTTTATTAATTGTTCGTTAGGGCGTATATGAATCTAGTTAGTTTTGTCTTTATTTATGTTTGATTAGTCGCCAAGTTTGTTTAACAATTTCAGTTGAACTGATTCATAACTAGATAGAGACCTAACTCTGGTTTTGGTCATCCCATGGAAGTTGTTTTGAAATTTTAATTAGGATCCTATATTCTGAATGATCATGTATAGTGTCGCCGTTGAAAAATTTGGTTTTGAGAAGTTTTCGACGAATGGTCCTCGTGATAATTTTTTCGGCAATGCAGTTAACAAGGCTTAGTCCCAAATCCCTCTCATCCACGAAGTCATACGTTCTCTCCGTTAAGTTTGAAACAAAACTTGTTTCCTTCTTTCCTTCATTCATTGTTGAGGCACGTGAAGGCCCTGTTGTCATCATTCGCACATTGGTTGAACTGTTCAGACGTTTAGTTCTGGAACAAACGTATGTAATACGCCGCACACACACACATATAAATATACAACACAGAGATTAAAAAAGCTTTGGAAAAGGTTTCGAAGATATATTAGGGTCCGTTTAGGGCTCTTAAAATGGAAAAATACCACTCGAAATTTTAAAATCTCAACTTTACATCAAACTTCTCTCTCTCATTTCAAAAAACTGACAACTTAAAGTCCATTTTAACTTTCTCAATTCCAATCAAAATGAGATGATTTTTATGTTAAAATGCTCGTAACGACAAGATGAACAATGTAAATCCATTTTAAATGTTTTTCCAGACATGTCTAAAATTTTTACACTTTTCTATATCATGAAACTTTTCCAAAAGTTTTCCCGTCAAACACACATTTCCAACCCAACCTCTAAAACACCATCTCCAATATCCCCTCAAACGGGCCTTTAAATTTTAGTTGCAATATTTCTAGCTTACCACACCCGGGCAAATGATAGTCAAATGACCTAGTTCCTTTTCGGTATTCTGGTATTGAAATAACGTGTTCAAACTCTTAACTTTTCAGTTTATCCAACTGAAAACTTGATAAGAACTTACACTGCTTTTGGTTACCCCATGGGAATCAATTTGAATCATCTCGTTGTATGGACTATGGATTATAAATCACTTTAATTGAAGCCTTTTAAAACTTTTGGGTTATGATCGTTTTTTTTGAGAACGTTGTACGGTAGAGGTTCTTCAAAAACTTTTACAAGCGTATTTGCCTTTGCCGATATAAACTTTAGAAGCTTTTTTTTTTTTTATTCTTTTTTTTTCCCCCCCCCCTCCATTCAGCATTGTGGAAGAGACTTCTTTAGACTCTTAATGGATTAACGATAATTTATACTTGTTTTGAGTATTTCTCGTATATATGATTTAACTGGTTTATAACAGAACAGTGGTTGCTTTGGATGCTGTACTAAACCCACACCGGTTATTGCTGTGGATGAGCCATCAAAAGGATTGAAAATACAAGGCAGATCGGTGAAGAAACCAACGATTTCAGACGATTTCTGGAGCAGCAGCACATGCGACTTGGATAACAGTACTGCCATATCCCAGAGAAGCATATCGTCCATTAGCACATCAAACCAAACCATCAACCATGGCGGCGGCACAAGTAGTAGCCATCCTGAATTTGTTAATCATGGCAAGTGGCCCTTTTATTTAAAAGAAAATAAAGTGTATTACATATTTGATGTACATCGTTTGCAATTTATGGACAAGGTCTGACGCGGGTAGTTTATTAACAATCTGGATCACTCAATTTTGGTCGTTGTTCACATCTTTGGGAATTTAATATGTCTTATGTAACAATTTTAATGTCAATGCCTCAGATTTACACTGGTAAGTTGCAGGTTTTCTCCTGTGGAATCAGACCAGGCTTCAGTGGACTGGAGGTAGCAGGGCCAGGAGTCAAACAAAACAAAGTCGAGAACGCCGATTAAGGTCTGTTTCTTTTTCTTTAAAACGGCTTTGTCTAGGGATTCCAGTTCCGAAGAATTCATCAATCTTCTGCGATCAAGTGGCTCCACCTTCCACTCACTGAACAATATAACCTACTTTTCTATTCAATTTCTAATGTGAGCATCGTTATTTCATATCTAGTCGTTAATTCTTGTTAATTTTATATCCCGTTACACACCTGGACAGAAAATGTTTAGCTTACCGATGAAGAGGTAAGTAGAAAATCACAACCGCATGCATATCTGATACAACCAAATTATTCAGCGATGACATTCTGGTATACCTTATATCTGCAATCTTTAATATCATGGCACATCATTAATCGTAACAGTTGGAATGCGACGTACGAAAGTTTACTTGGAACCAAGCAACCTTTCTCCCATCCGCTTCCTCTTTCTGTGAGTCATCACTCAAATTTTAGTGGTTTTCCATAATCTCTATTGAACTCGGAATACATATATATATATATATATGTATGTATGTATGTATATGTTTTGCTTAAAAAGCCAACTGGGTTCTTATTGACAGGAAATGATAGAGTTTCTTGTCGACGTATGGGAGCTCGAGGGGATGTATGATTGAAGAGGTGAATAACACTGTAGTGTGCTTTTTTTTCATGCGTTATCGACCTGCTTTGTCTTCGTAAATTTGACAAAGGCTGTGTATAGTCAGGGGCTAAGAAGAAACTAAAGAGACTAAAACAAAATTAAGTTTATCTATTTGAACTGTAATATCTCCCACTAATATGTTTTTACCAACTTTTTTTTTTTTTTTTTTGACACCTGTAAATGTCCCTCACCACCTGTAGAATTGGTTATGTTAATACCAAGGTAACAGTTCGTAACAATACTTTCTAAGCTTGGTGTTAATCTTTTTCTACTTATCTTCTCGTACCCTCGAATCTTGACCGGTTCTTCTTGTTAGGTGTGGTGGGAAAAACTTTAATTGATGAAAACTATCACCAAATCTAGGATCGCATGTCAAACTATCAAGAGAAATTAATCGGAAGCGTACTTGAATCCATGAAGACAGATTAGAGAAGGATGTAGTCTTCCACAATCAAATCTCCTTAGGTTCTTAAGGTGCTCTATGAATTCTCTCTCTTAATAAGGAAGGAGGAGAGTAAACTTATTGTGATTTGACTTGGGGACTGCAACCTTTATAATGATCCGTATATACTAACTTAAATATATCTCATCAATCTTAATTTAATTAGTATTGGGTTTCTGAGTCCAACTAATAAATCACTTATTTGATCATATTAAATTAGATAGCAACTAGATGAGCCTTATATTTCTCAACCTTTTGAATCCCTTTTGGTCTTAAATTTCCATTTGCAACAAATGGGTTTCGCACCTTCAGGCAATTCGACGAGATCCCAAACGTCATTGTCCTTTATGGATTTCATCTCATCATTCATGGCATGTATCCACTTTTGAGAATTAGAACGTTCTTTGGCTTGATGGAAGTTGATTGGATCATCTTTCGTAACTCCTATATCAACCTCATGTTCTTGGAGAAAAACAACATAATCATTCAGAATTGCATTTTTTTTTCTCTAGTGGATCTTCCTAATAGCATATCCTCTTGAGGTTGTTGAGTTTGCACTTCATGTATAATTTCTTGATTTTGCACATGGAGTTCTTCTACATTGTCTTGATATTTCGGATTTGTATTTTGAACAATGTCAAGAATAAGAGCCTAATCATTATCAATAGTAATAGCATGAAGATAAACGAATTCCTCTTCAAATACAATGTCTCTACCTTATCTCCCCCAACAAACTCAACTTCCTCAAGAAATGTTGCATAACCTGTCTCGAAAATGTCCTAGTAGTGGGATCGAAAAATTTGAAACCCCTTGACCGTTCAGAGTACCTAACAAAATAGCAGCTTATAGTTCTTGAGTACAGTTTCTTTTCATTTGACCTGTAAGGCCTTGCCTTAGCTGGATAACTCCAAATGTATAAATGCATAATACTAGGCTTCTTGCCTGTCCATAATTCATAAGGGGTTTTAGCTATCGCTTTGCTTGGAACCCTATTGAGGAGTCTTTAAAGTTTCTCCTCAGAGGAATTCTAGTAAAGAAGAATGATTAATCATACTTCTTACCATGTCCTTAAGCATTCTATTTCGTCTCTCAACAACACCATTCATGCTGAGTTGCCTGGCATTGTGTATTGTGGGACGATACCGCATTTCTCTAGGAATTTCACAAAAGGTCTTGGACGTTGTTCACCGGATCGATCATATCTATCATAGTATTCACTACCATGGTTAGATTTGACAGCTTTAATTTTATTGCCAAGTTGATTTTCAACTTCAGCTTTGAAGGCCTTAAATACATCTAGGGATTGTGACTTCTCATGAATCAAATATAGGTACCCATACATTGAATAGTCATCTATAAACGTAATAAAATATTGTTGACCATTCCAAAAAGCTGTAGGAAATGGTATGCAAATATCAGTATGATTCAATTCAAAGACATCACATCTGTTGGCACCTAATTCCTAATGTTTGTCTATTTTCCCTTTATACACTCAAATAGACTTGAAAATCTGTCAAATTAATCGGATTAAGAATCCCATCAGATATAAGTCTTTGAATTCTCTATTATGAGATATGGCATAAACATTTATGCCATAGTGTGACGAAATCCCTATCAGTTAATTTCGTTTTGTACCACGTGAACTTGTATGCAAGGTTTCATTAAATGAGGTAATTGTATCCAACAATATATGTTATCATGCTAAAATAAAGAATCGGTACTAATAAGATACGAATCTTGAAAAATACTAAATTTAATATTTCCAAATGAACAAGAATAACCGAATTTGTCCAAAATAAAAATGAAACCAAATTTCGTCTAAAAGACGATACTATATAAGTCTCTTCCAAATTCAAAAAATGACAAGTCTTTAAAAATTCCTATGGCCTCTATTACAATTGTTTTGTCATCGCCTACATAGATGAATCTTTCAGCATCACTTTACTGTCGACTCCACATGTAACCTTGCATAGACACACTTATGTGAGTAGTAACACCAAATCTATCCACCAAGTGTGTCTAGGTACAGAAGCTAAATTAACTTCAGAATAAACCAAAGTGAAAAGCATACATTTTTTTACACGCCATTTGGCATACTTGGGACATTCTTTCTTTATGTGTCAAGCTTTATCGTAAAAGTAAAAGTTAAACTCCTTATCCTGTTTCTTTTGCACCTTATGATGTGATGTCCTAGCTGCAGTTTCTTTTCCTCTTTTCCTTTTCTTGTCCTTAGAGACAGATGCAAAGTTAGCACTTTTAGCTCTTTCTTGCTTCAGCTTTTCCTCTTCTTGCACATAATGGGATATAAGCTCATTAAGAGTCCATTTGTCCTTTTAAGCATTGTAATTCACTTTAAACTGACTATAGTGTGCAGAAAGAGAAATCAAAACTAAGTGCATCAGTAAGTCCTTAGACAGCTCTAACTTTAGTACCTTTAGTTTGGAAGCGATATGAGACATTTACATGATGTACTCCCTTATGTTCCATTTTCCTTTATACTTTATTGAAACAAAGTTAGCTAAAATGGTACTTGTTTCAGCCTTTTCATTTTTTGTAAAACGTTGTTTGTATTTTCTCAAGGAACTTAGTAGCATTCTTATCTTCGGACCTAAAGCCCCTAAAGGTTTTCCGGAGTAGAAACATTTCATGATCATAAGACTCATGCTATTTATAACAGTCCACCTCTCCATGTTCACCTTGTCCATCAGTGGAACTTTTCTCATTGAGAGGTGCGGGTCGTTCTACCCAAAGTGCAAGTCAAGATCCATGCAATCGAGAACAATCATATATTCTCTTTCCATTTCTGGAAGTTTGTGTCATTACGCATGGGAATTGAATTAATATTGACGGATATTTTTGACTCAGAACAAGTAATTGACAATCGATAACAAAACAAAATAACAAGCTCACAATCAATAATCATGGTCGCAAAGCAATAATACTCAATTAAGTAAATCCATACATGACATGATCAAACAATTCACAAAATGGTGGACCCTAACACAAGATACCTAGCACAATGTTGACATTTAGTCTTTGATAGAAATTTCAACTGTAAGTGGTACTTTCCATGCAGTAATCAAATAGTACAATTAATCATGTCAAGCGATAAGCTTTTTTTTTGGACCGAGCTCATTGTTCACAATGAAAAACCTATATAATCGTCATATATCTATTACCACGGGTATGCCTATTAGTTGGTCAACAACAACCTTCTTTTGAGCCGGTCTTATTCATAGAAACAATAGACCGTACACGTATTAATATTCCAAAATAAATAAATTTACATTATAGAGGTTACTTTGACAATATATAATTTCAAAATCATTTTATTTTAAAAATATCAGACAAAAAAAAAAATTTGTGTCAAGTCAACAAGCAACGATCAATGGGTCAACGATCACCCAGTCGTGTTATTGATCGGGTCGGGTTTGGACTGGTTTGGGTCAACCAAACCGAACCTTAACCAGCCATGGATCCTTTACCATCAACTCAAAGAAAAATGGCACAAGGCCTACTGACCTAATTTTGTGTAACGACCCGTCTTACGTAGGCCGTTACCCTACTTATCTTACATACTAATTTAACATAATTACTTACTTACTTACTTACTTATGCGGAAATAAAGTACATATATATATTATATATATATATTTAACAACTTGAATCCATACTTTACTACTTACATATCAAATAATATACGTACGTACTAAATTAATATTTACTTTCAAAATCGTTGTAAATTAAAATAACTCGTAATAATTAAACAATACATATATTTATTTCAAACGCGTAGCAGTCTCCATCCCACGTTTCACTGATAGCCATGCCAAGCCTCACCGTCTTGCATCAAGTATTGCCCGTAAGAAGCTTACCTATAGCATAAACGTAAGTTGTGAGCTTTCGCCCAGCAAGTACAACTATTAACCCGCAAAAACATTTCATAAGAAACCATGTATGAACCAATTATGCGTTCTTATGTTAACATAGTTTGGGGCCCCTACTTAACATAAGTATTCATATCGTGGCGCGCAATCATGGAGTGGTTGGGCGGCCAGCCCAGTCCAACTCAAACCATGAACCAAACCTGACCTAGAGTAGGTCGGTACGACACAAGAAAACTTATTTAACATCATACTTGAAAACATTTCTTAAAACAGTTTTACTTAAACGTAGTCTCTTCTTACCATATGAATTATTATTAGTGAACATGCTTCATGATGTCACAATAATAAACATACATCATACATACACAATAAATGCATGAACTTTAAAACATGCCAAGTCATAAAACAATTTTCTTGCCTATGTGTAGGCGGAGTTGTACTTACAGTTTACTCTAGGTCTTGGGTTTTGTCGCTCCGACAGGTTACCTCAAATAGGTTACCTTCCTGTTCCAAAAAAGGAAGTAAGATAAGAATCATCCTATTTTACTATAAATTATTTTATTAAATGTTGGTACCCTTAAACCAACGTATTAGTTACATTAGTTATATATCCCCCCTATATGCTTTAATGATATCCTTATTGGTTACTAAGTGTAACCCTAGGGTACTAGTAAATCAAACAGTATTATGTTTGATCACCTAATGAATTTTGGGCTAAGGCCCAATAGTACCTGGTATCCTATTAGGTTATGATTAGTAACCTTAGTATAGGTCCAAGTTATATTAAATTTAAAAAGCCTGTTGGACTACTAAGGCCCAATAATTAAAATGGTATTCCTTATGATTACCTTAAATAATCTTGGACCCAAGGCCAACATACAACATTTGTTTTCTAATCAACTTGGCCCAATGAAAATTTTTGGTAACCTACTTAACTATGTTAGGTTATCAATTAACTTACTTGGCTTAATTATTTCTTTCTTACAAAACTGAGTTTGATTAACCATTTAATTAAAAATATTTTTAATTTAAACTGTCTAGTTTGAGGAAATTGCTGAAAACAGTCAACTTTATCAGTGCATGTACAAGAGTTTCCTGTGCATGTACTATTTTGAAAATTTTGAATCAAGCTTACTATTATTTTCAGTTTTCCTTTGAAATCGGTTTGGATTCTGAAAATTTTTCTTCATGAAAGTTTTAGATATTGAAAAACCCTACAATTTTGTGTTTTTCTCAAAACCCAGTTCTGCCTCTAACTTATACTTTTTTTCCTTGTTGAATCTGCCTGGCATGTACATAGGTCTGGGTGGTCCAGGCTCGGATTTTTGTAAAAACGAAGGCCTTTAGAGCCTTATTTTCAAAAAATGTTCGCGTTGCCCCCTATAATTTTCAATTTCCTACAACTTTTCAGTTTTGAGTTTTCTCAAATTCGGCCTCTAAAGGCCTCAAAATACCGTTACCAGATCACTGCCCAGTTTTCACCCGAACTGGCAGTTTTGGTTTCGGTTCATTCTTACCTTCAATTACGCACACCCTACCTCAAACGGTCGCAACCGTGAGCCTATATTAAGCATGCAGCGCATAATCTAACATTCTCATGGTCATTTCATTCATTCACCATCATTCAATCATAATCAAACATGTTTGGTGATTTTCACCAAACATGGGTTTTCTAGGGTTTTCTCTGAACCCTAATTCATCATACAAACATTCAATTTCATAACATTCATTCAACATCAGTCCTAAGCATATGGGGACTTATAACAAACACCTAATGGTCACACACATAAAACACATAATTTCTAGAGCATACAATCCAAAATATACACCAAACCGTAACATAAGCATATCAAAACCTAAATCAAGCACATTCTAAGCAAACCAACTAAAATAAGGACATAAATGGGTGAGCTTAAGCTCTTACAACCAAACTGAAAATACATGATAACTTGGCTCAAAACTTGAATAGAAAGGCTTAGGAGTTGAGAGAATTACCTCTAAACCGTGGAGATAATCTCTAGCTTGGATTCCTAAATTTTTTTTCTAGCTTTCACTCACTAAAATCCGACCACACTCTCTTGGGTTTGGCTGCTTATGGGGTTCGGCTGAGAGAGAGAAAATGAGAAGAAAAATGGCCAAAGTTTGGAGGAATTTCCAATAAAATGGGTCAAAAAAGTCACCCCCCTCCACCTATTTATAGATGAATTTTAATTTCTTTTCTTGATTTATTTTTATTCTCTAAATTGCACTCCAAGCCTTACAAAACAAATATTTGCTAAAAAACTCCCCATAGGTGGCGGCCACTAGATGGTTCCATGAGCCAAAATTTATCTCTTGGTAATACTTTCCAATTTTTCAAAAAAATCAAGAAATTACATAATTATCATATGGTGAGTTGTCACCCACCAAGGGCTTGTTTGGCTTTCTTTTTTTAAAAACAGTCTATTTTCATACTAATGTAATTATAACAATACTATTTTTAACTAAAACAGTACTGTCATACTAAACTGCAGTCCAGAATTTATATGTGTTTAACTGGACTGCGTATAGGTTTTTCTTAGGACTTAAAGTTAATTAGTCCTTATTGTCCTAAATATTGTGCTTGATTTTTTCTAACATGATTCCGTACCTTATTCTTACTTATCTATCCGTAATGACGATTTTTTCACAGTATAATTTCTATACTGCTTATTATACTGCAGTACCGCCTCAATACTATCTTAGATCATTCTGGTCAAACTTTGACTGGAATTCAATCATACATAAATCCTAATTCTGATAACTCAGATCAAGCAATTCATATACTTATACATAATACAAACTTTGATTCCTTGAGAAACAAGAAATCATAATTTGTACACAGTCGGTTATTACATTTTGAGCCTCTTAAATCCTTGTAGCTCAAGCCCAGAAAACTTATAAAACCCCTAATTATTTCTTCTTCCACAAACATGTAGCCACTTTTTTTTTTTAATCGATCCCTCAAATACAATAAAATTAAATAAAAATAAACATGGGCATAATCCTTCGGCCATGTTCATTCACCCAAAAATTGAATCTTTAATTCATATATATATATATATATATATATCCAAAAGTTGAGTCCGAAAACGAAAATAATTACAAAATTTTACAACTCAACAATTATTATTGTAAATCATCAAATTTTAATACCTAAAAAACAAACATAACACATATATCTCAATGATTCTACATGAGTGGTTCTAATATCACTTGAAGGAAAAACTTAAATTGATAAAACTATCATCAAATCTAAGATCTCATGTTAAACCATCAGAGAGTTAATAGGAAGTGTACCTGAATTCATGAAGATAAATTATAGAAGGATGTAGTCTTCCACAGTCAAATCTCCTATGTTCTTAAGGTGTTCTATGGATTCTCTCTTTTAATGGAGAAGGAGGAGAGCAAATATACGTATTATGATTTGACTTAGGGACTACAACCCGTATAATGACCCTTGTATACTAACAAAATTAGATTCTCATCACCCAAAGTTAATTAGTATTGGGTTTTTATACATTAAAACATATACCCAATAGATATCTCTAGAGCCCAACTAATAGATCACATATTTGACCTTATTAAATTAGATAGCCTATAATGTAATTATCATTTAATATGTAAGCTCATATTAAGAAATTATTAAAATCTCAACAAGGTGTGGATCCATATTTAGAATAGTTTGTGATAAACTTTTGGAGGCTTTGTATAGAGCAACCTCGATTTTAACGCTGAGCCATGGAATGACCGAAAAGTAGGGGAAGTTTCATAGTAAATGTTTAGCAAAGGATGGTTGAGGCAGTTTTACTAGTATTCGGAGATGGTTGGGGAGAAAACTGCACCACCTAGGAAATGGCCAGACAGGGATGGTTTTAGGAGGCGGGTCGGTATGATATTTGGAGAAAAAGTGACCCCATCGCCCGTTTTTCAATTCTACATGCAGACCCTTTGGACATATCTTTCGTGGGAGGAGGATAAAAATCGGACGGCATTAGGCTGCAAAATCGTGACTCCTTTTGATAGCTTTCCAAGATGCTAAATAAAAAGCCTTGTGATTCATGAACTGCTAGGTCCGTGTAAAAATCCTTATTCTTCAAAAGCTTTTTTTTGTTAAAAAAAAAAAAAAAAAAAGGCTGCAACTACCATTAAAAAAACCAGCCGTTTTGGACCTAATTTTGTCTGCTTTGATTTGTTTAATATTTCGTCAGTTTCTTCACAATCCAAGTGTCCATGAAGGTTCCGAGGATTTGGCAATTACATCTTTTGCACAAATTGTTTGCACTGAATTGAAACTTCTTCGTTTCCCTTCTCAATTTTGTATTTAGATTGAAACTACTATAATACTATAATAATAATAATAATTATTATTATTATTATTAAATTGGTAGGTATACCAAAGAGAAGAAATTTTAGACAAATCTCTACCAAATCTCCAACATTTGTACCAAATGGTGGAATGACGATCGAGCTAGGAGGATAACAACGTATATTTTAAGCTTCTATAGGATTTTCTTTCTTTACTTTCTTTTAAAAGGTTGTAATCTGTGTTTCGTGTCGTGTTTATTAATCATGTGTATCTTAATTTTAACTAATCTGAATATGACCCGTTATACCAAAATCTTTGAAAATCGCAATACAAATACGACACGGTCACTTAACAGATTGACACAACACAACTCGAAAATGACACGTGATACGAAATTGACTTGTAAACCCGTGATTGACACGAAATAATGTACTTTCTTGAGTTTTTTGCACTTTCTAAAATACTTAAATGTCACAACTTAATAGATTTTGATAATATCCATCTGAATTAAGCAAATAAAAGTACAAGATTGAGAAAAATTTTATCATAAGATTGCAAGTTAATAACAAAGTCATATCAAAATTAATACCCCCAAAAAATTATATGACGTGTTCCGGTTAGTCATGTTTAACTCGAAATTGACTTGTTTTCTTTGGTGTCAGTTTAGTCGACCCAAAATTAACCCGCACCTCTTTTTTTTTCCCTAACACTAACATGCGAAATTCGTGTTATTTCCAAATCATGTCATCGTGTTATGACTCATGTTATCAACCTTGTGATCCCTTTCTGTATCGCATAACAAAATTGCTTTGAGGCTTTTTATGGAGCTAGTTCCGTAAGAAGCACAAGAGTGGATCCCACTAAAATAGTTCCGTAAGAAGCACAAGAGTGGATCCCACTAAAATAGTTTTCTTTGTGGTCCCACTTTTACATCTATTGTAGTTGCTTACGTGCGGAGCTAATAGTATTGCTCAAAGATTATCCCAACTTCTCTCAACAACATGGTTTGAGCCATTAAACAAAGCAAAATTGTGAAGGTGTTTGATTAAGTTGTAGTTCTTTGAATTTGGGTAGTGTGCATGCCCTTTTTTTTCCTTTCCAAATTCTTTAAGTGAGAAGGAAAAATAGGAAATGGGTGGATGAGTTTATGTTTTTCATGTGTGATTCAATTGGGTGTAAGGTATGAACTTAGAATTCATGCATTTAAAATTTAAAAAAAAAATACACACGTGTCCCGTCCAAAGAAGGAACCACAAAAAAGACACATTTTTTTCCTTATTCAATGAAACATCAAGGGTGTGGTCGGTTGTTGCTAATATTCAAGGCAAATGGATGACATGTACATGGTTTTTTACACTTCTTTATTTATTTAAATAGATATATATATATATATATATATATAGCATTACTTGGCATGTTCACCCTCCCTCCACACGTCAGCTGATGTCTCTGCCCTGACAATAGTCAAATAATAAATTAATGAAATTCTATGATAAAGAATGAAAAATACCCTATTCATCAGATATCGTTTTGAACCTATAACTATATTAAAATAAATTTTCGATAATTAATATATATTGATAGAAATTAATTAAAAAATTTCCCTAACAATATACAATGAACCAGCTCTACCCAATTTGAAATTTGGATATTTTGACACAATCTTCACTAGCACAAATGCAAATAACTATTTTTCTATCACTATTTGGGGTTCATAGGAAAATGATCCTTTTTCCAATGATATCTTTTTAATAAATATCTTAAGTTTTTTTAATTTAGAAAAATGACATTTTTTCTTTAAATAGATCTATATGTGATGGACTATCAATAATACATAATTGATGGACTCGGTGATTCATCATTCAGAGACTTGGTGGTTGATGAATGATTATCAAATATAAATGCTAATATAATGGTCCAACAGTATCACTGATAGATTAATGGTATATCATTGATGGATCATTGTAAAATATAATAAAAGATTTAAAACAATGATTATATACCTAAATAATAATAAGTTCAATTATTTATTTTAAAAACTATACAAACATATATACAGGAAATGTCTCATATAGGATACCGTATATCATATAAAACTTATAACTTTATATTTAAAAACTTTTAACCATTAATTGATTTATATGTAACTTTTAGTTTAAAATCTTGTCGCATAATTTATTTAAATATTGGTGTAAATGAAAATATCACTAAAAAATTTTATGATTTGAGTATGAGAAGGGTGCCGTCTAAATATGTATATTTTAGTTTTGAAAATTGGTCAAGCAGCAAATATTAGTCAAACTATTGCATCGAACACAGAGACAAAGGTTCATGAATGCATTCACCAAAGCCACATTTGTTGCCAAGATTTCACTACAATAAAGACCTTTTATTTTATTTTAATTTATTTATTTGCAATCTCTGAAAGGCAAACAAACTCCAAAATTTTGCTGGGTTCCCACTGTGAAGGCACTTGGCTTCTCATTTCCCAAGGAGCCAATGGACCATGGCACAAAACCATGTCTTTTGCACACATATCATTTTCTTTTGATTTCTTTAATCATGAATTCTTTATGAAGAAAATGATGCAACTTTGTGGATAACTTGTACCCACTATACAATGCATATTCCAAGCCAAACCCAAGCTGCTACAACTTGGAATTATTAAAACCCACTAGACATCTGTTTCTTTCCCCAATCATACACATATATCGACTGATTTATTTAATGTGTATATGTATATGTATGTGTATGCATATGTACAGTCATGATACTATTCCTCAATATTGTTTTGTTTTAGTATGTAGCGTTTTTTATGTGATTAAATTTTTAAATTCGGATGTTTTAATATAATATCATGATAAATAATCAATGAGATGAGATATTTGAAACTGCAGATATCTTATTCTTATACTATATATACCGAAATAATGATAGGATCATAGATTGAGGCGAAACCCCTTTATAATAATAAATTAAAAACAGGAAATCAAAAGGGAGAGAAATCCAAGGACGGACACTATGTAGTACGGGTGTTCACGGGTCAGTTTACACTGATTAGGCCTCAATCCGTAAATCAATCTGTAACATTTGGATTGAGATTTTCTCAATCCATAACCCATCCGTGAAGATTCAATCCAATCCATAAACCTCGGTTTACACGGATTAGATTCACGGATTCAATCCAAAAAATCTAGGAACAAAAATATAAAAAATATAATGCTTAAACATGAATAGTTTAATAAAATTACACAACATAATTAACTTCAAGTCTTTAATCATTAGCTAAATTGTAACATTACAGTACATAACAACAACCAAACTTGGATTAAACTCAAAATAAAATGTTCATACTCATCAACTTAACCTATACTATATCAAAGTAATTCAATGTCCACAAATTCTAAAATAATGCTTGACATGTACATACTTGTTAAATTTGGGTCAATCTCTTCAGACCTTAACATGTACATACTTGTTAAATTTTTTAGAGACAAATAATACGTATTTATTTGTAAATAAATAAAAATATATATATATATATATATCGGATAGACGGATTATACGGATTGATAAATCATCAATTCGTAATTAAATCCGTAACATTCGATTTGGGAAAATCCTAATCTGTAACCAATCCGTTAGTCTCTCAACCCAATCCGCTGGATTGGATTGGATTGGATTGGATTGAACGAATTGAGTGGGTTGACAAATTCCTTGAACACCCCTACTATGCAGAGAAGAAGGGCTCTAAATCAAACATCATTAAGCACTTAAAAACCAGTATTAGTTGACTAATTAAACAATGTATTATTTATAATATACTCTCACTTTTAAGCTAATACCAACCATGACGTACGGACCACCGGCTTAAAATTGATTAATAAAGACCTGGTATAGACATTGTACATGAACCGTGTGCATGTTTGTTAATTAGCTATAATCCTTTTGCCTTTAACAATTTGTAAAACCGCGTGGAAACCAAGTTTTTTTTTTATTTATTATTTTTTCTTTTTTGAATTTGGGGATAAGGGAATATTCGAATTATACGCGTTGTCGTGGAGTCAAGTGTGAAATTATCATTATAGGTTATGCCTGCAACCACCGTGGAAACCAAGTTTTTAAGTTTAATCTTTGGACAATTTTATGAATTTTCCATGAATTATGTTTTTAATGTCAACATGATCCTAAATTTTTAAACCTACCTATCATGCTCCTAATTTACAAATATTTTCAGAACTTTAAATTTATTATTTAGGTAGAATATAGCGTATTCATAATTATGAAGATGACAAATTCGCCAAATTTGTAAACACTTAACTAATCGAATTGAATTAAAGTTCGTAAGATTAAGTGTACAAGAGATTTGTTGTCCAACTAATTTATTTTTAACTGAGGACATTCATTAATTCCAAAGTATTATTTATACATAAGCTTAAACTAAGCAATAACTCTAGTACCGCCCAAAAGATAGTGCTTTTCAAAGTTTAAGGGGTGAATCTAAAACATATTATAAATCAAGATGCATACAACTATGTCTTAAAATTCGTCGAGCATGTTGATACAAGTAACATAATTTAATTTAAAGGGAATTCATAAATTTTTTCTTTAATCGTACGGTGGAAGGTTGTTTGCAAAAGCTAATATTTTCGCATGCAAAATATGTAAGGGTAGTAGTCAGGAAAATTCCCAAAAATATCACTTTTGCCCCTCTTATTATACCAATGCTCAAAACACCTCTCAACCTATAATAAATACAATTTAAAACATTGTTAAGATAGACAAATAAAATATGATCAATCTTGAAAATTAAAAAATTCTCAAATAATAAAAACATTTGTTTGAATAAAGTATTTATTCGTTTTTATAAAAATAAAAAAATAAAAATAATTATTTAATTTTTTAGTTAAGTCATATTTAAAATGATATTTAAGATAAATTGGAAAGAATAATCTTGACATTTCAAAAATTTAGTTGTTGCAGGTGATATTTGTGATTAATTTAATTATAAACGCATGGGGTGTTTTGGTTAATTCCTTAGTTTGGTAAAGACTATGGAAAGAATGGGCATGATATATAGAAAATTATATATGTAGTGTAGTAATATGATGATGATTTTAAAAATAAGTAGTAGCAAAGAATTTATATATCGTTGATCTTTTCAATATATGATCGATATATGAAATAAATATGTTGTAGCTCTCACTTTCAACGTACTATGGGCATGTTTACTTTGCATCAAGGGGAAAGAGAAATGAGTAGTCGTTCACTTTTTTACATAATCATGTGTTTACTTATAAGATAGGGAATGAGATTTTAGTGATTCACATGTACATAATATAAGAAATGAAAAAGGGAAATATCAATCCTTACATCCCCCTTGGCATTTGATTCCTTGTCAAAATAAATACATATCAAAATTACTCATATACCCTTAATAAGTTTCTATGTGCTATAATGTCTTTTTTATTATGTATAAGGATATTTTAGTAATTACATTAATAAAATTAACATTACTAAAGTTAGTAAACACTAATGGAATTGGTTTCCTTTACACCATCTAATAGACAAGTAAACACTAAAAAAGAAATCAATGATCGTCTTTCTTATTCTATTAATTACTTTCAATCATATTACCTTTTCCACTATATTCTTTTACGGTTTAGATAGTAAGTGAACAACCGAGGACAAACACTAGCCTTTTAAGGCACTCATAGTTGCATTTCTGATCAACTTGATTGCTAGTTTTTCTTTTTCTTTCTTTTCTTTTCTTTTTTTTTCTTTTTCTTTTTTTTTAAAGGAATCTCAAATTCGAATTTAATACTTCAATTTGCTTTCATATACTAAACAAATAAGAAGTAAACCGACCCAAGTTTTTTTTTTTTTTTTTTTTTTCCCTTCTTCTCTCTTTGTTTTCTTCCTAAAGTTTGTTTTAGTGCCTTTTGATTTCTTATTGTTCAAGGCTGTTTTTGATTATGCATGCAAGTACCTAATTTAACGCAAAAGGAAAATGATATAATTCATACAAACAAACATTTTATTATTTTTTTTTTAAATACTCCAAAACCGCCATTCATTTTATTATAACTATAAGTCATAATTCTTGATTAACTGGCATAATTAATATTCTGTCATTGAGATTAGAAATTAATAAGAAAATCAGTCCCATATGCCTGACAGCCCTTTGCCTTGTTCTTACAAGAAGGCAATGAGTATGAACTAATTATAACCCTCTCAATTAATTTCCCTTAGAATTATAAGTAGCAAGTTGGTCACATGCCCTTTTGGACAAACACTTTAATATAAGGTCATTAAATAAAAATAAAAATAAAAATAAAAGTGAGCAAGTGGGAAAGTAGGAGAACTATATATGCCTATGAAAGGAAAAATGATTAAAATGTAGATAAGGTTGTTAAAATGTAAATATTTAATTAGAACAAATGTGAGCAAGTGGGAAAGTAGGAGAACTACTGAAAAACATTTTATGTGATCTTGAGATCAGATGCAATTTTAAATTGCATAACATATCAGAGCTATTTATTATATTAAATATAATTGAATGAGAATTTGGCAGTAAGGAAAAAGATCATTAAAATGTAAATTTTCATTTCAAAGAAAGAAAATAAGATGAGCTAGTGGGAAAGTAGGAGAACTGCTAAAATATTTCACATAAGACAGCAGTTTAAATAATCATATCACATGAAAATTATTTTTTATGTTAAAAAAGATGTGATAATTTAATGGAATTTGAATAAAAATCTGACAGTATACTAAGTCTATCTCCTTGCCTAATGATCAAGAATTCTTTTCTTTTTCCCTTTTTCTTTCTTTTCTTTTCTTTCTTTTTTAATTTATTTTTTTGGTCTCAAAGCATGGTACATGATATTTATTGCTCAATTATAGTGAAAGCTACATTGAAATTTCCAAGAAATTTACTTTCATCAATACATGTACAAGACGTCCTTATCATGGTACTCACATATCATGCCCAAGTCTAACAAATAGACATAAGGACAAGTGGGAATGTAGCAGCTATCAAACAAAGATCCAATGATTCTAGCCTTTGAATCATTCTTTTCTCGTTAGTATTCTTTTTATCATTATTATTTTACTACTATATATATATTATATATTATATTTTTTTCCCCATACCCTTGTAACAAGACCTCCATAATCTGCTTGTTCCATACCACATTGACAATATTTCATGTTCATTGCATATCTATATATCCTAAGTTCTTATTTATTATTGTAACCGAAAATGCATGTACATTAAACACAAAAAAAAAAAAAAAAAAAAAAAAAAAAGTCATGCATGAACTTTTTGAGCGTTCCTTTGTTTTTTCATATGCACAATTCCCTAATTCATAAACCCAACATTTCCTTCCATTGTATGTTGGAATTCAATATCATTTTTCTTCAAGAGAAAGGACACAAAAGAGAAAACCAACTCCAACATGCATGAGATTGAAACAACACTTTTCATTACAATTCAATTAATCCTTTTCTTCTTCTTATTCTTTTATTGTACCTTTTCATATTAATTATATATGAAACCAGTTGATATATATAAATATATATATATATATATATATATAAATGTTGGTAGTTGGAGCACATGGGGTGGGAGACACTAAGTTTGTGACTAAATTAAGACAAGTACTACAAATGAGACTTTATTGTAAAGTTGTGAAAGAGCTGGTTAATTAATTAGTACTACTTGAGTAATATGTCATATAGCAAGTTAAAAAATAAATTTAAAAAAAAAAACTCAAAAAAAAAAATCAAATTTGATTAGTTGGAAAAGTGAACAAGTTGGTAACTAGGAAGATATCAGAAATGGGGTTGGGGGCTGTATTATATGATGGGATGAATGTTCTAGATTTTTAAAAGGCTCAAGTGGGATGAAAAAAGCCGTATTCAACCAAAACAAAAAGCTGATTTTGACATCATGAACTAAGCATTAACGTTAGTTGTTTCGGGTGTCATTTGATATTTAATATTGATTTTTTTAAGAAACTATTTTTTTTTTAATTTTATTTTAGAGAATTATGGATTGAATTGTGTGTTTTTAGAAAGACGTTACAATATAATATATTCTATTGAGATGTATCATGAAATGGAGTAATTTCAAATCATTGAATGATAAAAAGAAACGATTAGATCTTTTTGAGATTTTTTAGATAAAGTTGATAACTTTTTTTATTTTAATTACAAAAGTATTTTCTTTTCTCATCTAATAGTTGAGTTGTATAGTTCATTCCTAAAGTAGTTTTCAAGTTTTTTTTTTTTTTTTTTCCTCCTTAAATCCTCACATAATTCAAGTGGCGAAATTTTCCCAACAGCAAGTCATTTTGTTTTCGTACTAAAAAAAAAAAAAAAAAAGGTCGTTTTATTATCCTTTCACCAACTCTAAAATATGAATAAGTAATGGGATGTTTGACATCTTGGTTTGGATCCTAAAATTACAATTCAATTATTGTCTTTTTTTTTTTTTTTCTTAAAAGGTAATCTCAGTTTCATTATTCACAGTTATTATTACAGTTTTATAACTCAAACTTTAAAAGCTCATAACTTTGCATATACAAGTTCAAATGAGATATTTTTTTTTTTCAAATTGCATAGAATTTCAAGACGAACGAAATAATATCTTTATTGATATTTTTTTCTAAACATATTTTAAATTTTTATGATTTTTAACTCTAACAATTCAACGTCACACCAAACGTACAATTTAATTCAAACATAAATTCTACAATACCAAACCTTACATCAAACACATGCTAAAAGTAATTCTATTCGTATCCAAAAGGTTTCCTATTGCTTTTACTTGGTTAATATTTGGGGACAAGGAAACTTCTGGATAGTACAATAATTAATATATATATATATATATATATAGTGGCTTAGCCTGCCTATTGCTTAGGTTTTCTGCATTCAACTTACAAGATGAGTTATTATATATTATTCAAATAATATTAAATAGATAATGAAATTTGGTTTTTAGCATATGAGAGGCACATTTATAAATATTAATTAAACCACCTGAAGCAAAAGGGATATATGATCAGGTGAAAACTGCATTTTGTTTGCTCAAATTACCTAGATCCCAGCTATTAATTAAATTAATATGACAGGAGTGAAGATGCAATGCACCCATATGCAATGTGAATAAATTATAGTTACCATATGGTGATTTCTCAACTAACCCTTGTAAGAAAATGAAGTGAATGCTAAAAAGTTACCATAGGCAGTATTCATAGATCTTGTTACCATTGATTTCTTAAACAATCACTGAAAGAAGAATAATTAAAAGGAAAAAATAATAAAAATATTTAGTTACCAAATACAATAAGCACAAATTTAGTTACAATTACCGATAATTTAAAGAACAAGAAGAAAAGGTAAATATATAGAATTTTGCTATATGTACTAGCTAACAAAATAATCATACTTTTAACATAATATAGATGTAACATGATATTTACTTTATAATACTAATATGATATCTAGAAACTTAATTATCTCAGACTATTGTTATATACTCTTTTAACATCAGTATTAAATAAAATTATGTTTCGTTTCTGCAGAGGACCATAAACAAACTAACTATATGTATAATATTACTAAATAAGAATAAGTGTAGGAAAAATAAGAAAAATATGGGAAAATTGGTCGGCAGGAAAAAAAAAAAAAAAAAAAAAAGACAATTAGAAGAAATAGATAACAACATTTTTAAAATCAAATATTAAAAAAAAAAAAAAAAAAAAAAAAAAGGCAAAATGAACAAAAAGCCAAAGTTTGTATAGTTGCCCAAGGTTTGAAAAGGCTATTTGGTTTTGGTCCCACTTTGTTTTTTCTAGCCATACGTTGGACCAGCAGATGTATCATTCACACACACACATACATCACTTTTTACATGTATCAAATTCATTGCACATCAATTTTCTATTTGTCTAAGAGAAGAGAACCAAAAACTCTTATTTATGAACCCTCACCATATGACATGGGTCCCTTCCCAAAACACTTTGCAGGTTTTTCCAAGTCACCCAAATTCAAATTTTAAACATCGATATATGTCTCCATATCTATACGTGTATATACATACACACACACGTATTTGTGTGGTTCTCACTCTTTTCTCTTTGATAAATTTCAAGAGAACAAATTTGGACCGCTGCTATATAGAGCTCAAAGTCTCTCTGGTTGACTTCAATAAGCTTTTTGAGTGGTTTGGAAATTTGGAATGCAATTAGGGTCATTTGGATGTAATCTTGCTCGTTGAACTCATGCTAACCATAAGCTAATATCACTATTGCTTAAGACCGTTTAATCCAGTGATATCAAAAGTTTTTAAATGGGGTGGAACTTTAAGAGAGAGATTACGGATTTGATCATACTTTGTATCAAAAAGAAATTATGAAAATGAATCGGGAAAAGAATTCCCGATGCACAAAAAAAGTGAGTATAATGTAAGAAAAGCTCGTAGTTAAAACGTTTTACTGATACATTTAATATAGTGTTGGTATAAGTTTTAGCTCTTTCTGACGTGTAGAAAAATTGTATATTCATATTATGCTTTATGACAGTATTCCTGATATTAGATTTTTGAAAATACATTGCAAATTTTATACTATTATTGTGAGTTTTTTTTTTTTTTTTTTTTTTAAGTTAATTGATTGAAGAAATTATAGTTGTTCATTTCAAGTGTGACCAACAAAATTATTTAAAACGGAATTGTAAAACAGTAATAGTAACAAGGTTATTGACTCAAATTTTGAACATTCCGGACAAGATATAAAAGTATATAAATTACCTCTATTAGAAAAAGTATGCTAATAATATGATTAAGATTTGTACAAGCCTAGGAAAAAAATCCATGGGTAAAAACAGTCTATATTAACAAAAATCTTTGGTGGGTTTGCATAATAATTGCAAAAATTTCCAAGAAAAAAACAATAATAGTGACTGCTATCCATTAAAGAGGGGGCAAAAAAAGACTGGTAATGCCAATTATGAAGCTTCTAGTTTCTAATCTTATCATCGTCTTAAAAAATGATTAGACATTTTAAAAGAAGAAGGAAAAAAAAAAAAAAAAAAAAAAGAATAGACGTGCATGATCAAAGAAATTCTTACAAGTGTCACACCCACGTAGGTGAATGTGTTGGCAAAGGAATTAAATGTCTTTGTTAGGCTTTCTCCTTTCGTTCAATCAAGTTCGATTTTTATTGTCTCACTTCAAATCTCGTTCCAGTTTCAGTTGTTGAAATATTATTTAGTGATAGCATGGTAGGTCTTTGATGAACGACTGAGAGAAATTAATATAAAGACATGTCTTTGTCATATCTTAGAGAAAGAGGTTCCTACTTGTGGAGCTGAAATATTAAAAATAATGGGACTATCCCAAATCATTTTTAATCACAAAAAAAAATATATATATATCTTGCACGTGTCAAAATCACAATGGTTTATAAAAATCATCCCAAGCATCTTTTCATTTGACTTCTTTATCATTCTCTTTTGTTTCTTCTTCTTTCTTCTTGAGTTTATATAAAAATCTTCTTTGGTTAGTAGACTGTGAGAGAGTGAACCTCATTATCAAAATTTAAAAAAAAATGGACAAATTAGAAAGATAATTATACAATATTAGTTACATCAATACAATAAACCCCTAATTACGGATAAAGTAAGAAGTTGTCATTTGTTAAGCAATAGTTTTGATTTGGGAAAAAATAAAAAATTAAAAAGAAGAAAATTAAAAAAAGCAGCTAATCATGGCCCGGAATTCCAAATCCCAAGTGCTCTTCTTGTCTCTTTCCAAATTCCAAAACCAATTCGAGAAATTAATTAACCTAACCATGTTGTTTGTCAAAATATAATAAATTAAAATAAAATTGAAAAGACCTAACTATATAGTTGTGTTGTACCACCATGTACTTATTTACCCATGACCAAGTACAATTAAACTACCAGTTGGAAACTTCATGAGGTAATTAATCACGGTACATACACCTACAGGACAGGATGAATGGAGTGGTAAATAGAGAATGACACTTTCTTTAGCTTTTTCATTCATCCATCGAATCTCATAAAATTCTTGTAAGATTTCCGCTTCAGTTTAAGTTGTAAATATATTGAGTTGGTGATGTTCTATATAGAGTCAGGGTTGACGATTAAAAGAAGCTGAAGTAAAGATTTATCTATTTCTTACTATACCTAAGGAAGTAGATCCCGTCTGTAGGATGATGAGAGTGCTACCACTAGAACCTTTTATCAATTAAGGCTGAGTTTGGGGCATGAGTTTGAACTCATGGATTTCAGTTCAAACTAAACTGAAATAGTTTGGTGACTTAGTTCAGTCCAAACTTGTGACTGAACCGTTATATAGTCATCTGAGCATATGGCACTGTTGCCTCTTGACGCCCACGTGCTGAGATTCTCTTTCTTGTTCTCCGAGAGACATAAAGAAGAAGGCATATGCTCGGGCTGGTGATGCAGGGCAGTGAAGAAGCCAACTCTGACCAGATTCCACGCCTCCTCCTTCAAGGTAGCTGGCGTTTTTTTTTCCCTCTCCCCACCTTCAAGTTCGACTGCTCTCTGCTCAATAACTTTTTCTCTTTCCCCAGCCCATCCATCGACGACTCCTGAGTCCCAACCGTCGGCAAGTCCCGATTCCGGTCAGCCAAACGAAGGTGCACGAAGAACATTCGGCCACCAACCCCACTGGTGAGTTTTGTTTTTTTTTTTTTTGCTTTCTCTCTCCTGTTTCTCTCTCTATATCACCTTTCCTACCCACCACAACCCGTTTACAGCTTCTGCAATATTAACAATCACAAAAAAATTGAGGAAATTTCGGGCCATTGTGAACCGATTCAGTGGCGGTTTGGCCGCAGAGAGAGAGATAGAGAGCGAGAGGCCGAGAGAGAGATCGACAGAGGCCATAGTGGCGGGGCTGATGTCAATCTCGGTCGTGGGTGCCGATGTCCGTCTCAACAGAGGTCGGGGCCGATGTCCGTTGGCGGGATATCGCCGGCTACTGAAACCATTCAAATCGGCGTCTCCCAGTGCGAGCGGGAGCCACCCACATCGCGAGCTCGCCGGAGGAGGGGATGGCGACTTGAAACCAGTGGTCGATCGACGCGCGAGCTCGGCCTCGTTGCTACGTTACCCAGTGGTCGATTCGTCGATCGCCCGTCGCCAGCCATGGCCTCTGTCGAGCCCCCTGCTCGCCGGAGTTCTAGGATTTACTTTTTTTTTTTTTTTTTTTTTTTTTTTTTTTTTTTTTTTGTGTTCTCGCGCACGAGCCACACGTTGGCCATTGTTGATGCCATCCCCTCCTTAAATGCCAAACACTGTTTCAGCCTCCAGTGATAAACGGCAAGAAAGGAAGTAACAAACAAGGGAAAACGACATGTAATGGCCAAGGGAGAGAGAAAACGACATGTAATGAAAATTTTCCTTTTTCCTATTTTCCTTAATTTTTTTCTTTTCTTTTTGGTTATTTCTAACTAGTTAAATAAAAAAAAATAGTACATAGGAATTTTATGTCGAAAACAAATTGACTTCAAGATATCAAAATGACTTTTTAAATTTATGAGGGTATGCTTTTAATATTTTGGAAAATATAGAACTTTGTAATAATCGAAAAATATGTTTTTTTAATGAAAAATTTTTTCCCTCTGTTTTTATAATGTTTTATGTTAACTCTAATGGTAAGAAAACAACCTGAAAGAGACCTGATGGTAGACTAAACACATAACCCAAATTAAAATAAATTTCTAGAATGACGTTTTGTCACTGTTGGCAATATTATGACTGTCTCTATTAACAAAGGGATTTTAACATAAAGTTCACTGACCTACTACATACTAACGGTGGGTGTATTTTACGGCTATTTACGTAATTTCACAAAATATTTCGATGACGTAAGTTGATTGGTGTTA
The DNA here is from genome assembly GCA_009761775.1 of Ficus carica. Taxonomy (NCBI): domain Eukaryota; kingdom Viridiplantae; phylum Streptophyta; class Magnoliopsida; order Rosales; family Moraceae; genus Ficus; species Ficus carica. The sequence continues at coordinate 11,929,978 of CM019740.1, forward strand.
TACATTTAAATTGTTAATCGTGACATTTTACGTTAATAGAACCTATAATAGAATGTTAAATTGAGGATAAATGAAATTTTCAGTTCTGAGTAGTTTGATTATAATTTTTCTTCAATAAAATAAACAAATTTTGCTGATTTTTTGAAAAAAGACAGAAGTTGAGGTGAAAAAATTCCATTTAGTTCGAGTTTAGATAAGTTACCAAACACAAAAGGCAAAAAAATTGGTTAACTCAATTTTAAACATCCTAACAGGGCCCTTGTTTTTTTTAAACTTTTTAACTCAAACTTTTTTTTACCAAACAATCAACTCAAACTAAACTTTTTATCTTAAATTTTTTACCAAACACTCACCTTTTAAACTAAACTTATTTTAACTCAAACTAAACTTAAAAATCTTAACTCAAACTTACACACCAAACAGGGCCTAAAAAAAATCAGGGTACATACATTATTTTGAAATATTCCGTACAACTTTTTTTTTTTAATCACTCGATGATGATGATTAAATATCCAGATTGATTAATTTACAGCAAAAAATTTCAACGGTTTAAATTGATTTAACCATAATCTAGCAACTCAAAAAAAAAAAAAAACTATACCTCAAATAATGTTTTGTACCATAATGCCAAATGAACAGAAATGGTAAATCTAAATGTGAATCTATCTACCCGCAATGACCTGTCTTAAATATGATATAGGACAAAGTTAGTCTAAATGACTCTGTGATTATAATAGTGGTAAATTTTTTAGCATGTAAAATCTAGTTAGCCACCTTATGTATTTATTATTTTATTTTACAAATATAACACGCTATAAAATATAGAATTTTAAGTATGAAGCTATGGTTTTAAGATAGTATTTGAGGTTTAAATATTATATTTTTCTATTCTTTTAATTTAAATCTGTTATAAGTGCATTACTATCTATTTGTTTATTTATTTGTAACATGAAAAATAAAAATAAGTAATCAAATAAACAGGTTATCTATGAGTACTATTCCTGACCAACGACGATCCATTCTCGTCAACTTTAACAAGTTAATAATATGTGAATGGATTTTTTTTTTTCCTTTTACGGGACGGGTTGGTCACCACATCTCGAACCAGTTTCATTGTCATTCTAAAATTTAAACCAAAATATTTGAACTATCCGAATTGAGTAAATCATAAAAGAAAGTACGCAGTATGTTTTTATAATAATTTATTGTACCGTAAATCTGTCTGAAACTTTAGTGGCAAAAAACTCCTAAAGTTTGCTTTATTCTCGTACGTCTATGAAGAAATTCAAGTTGAGCAAGTTGCACTCACAACCCACTTGCAAACCTAATCAAATGAGGAAAAAAAAGAGAAAAGCCAGTTATTCCAGCTTTGCTAAAAACTGTTTTGAGAAAAGAAAAATTAATTTGTTTTAACTTTTTGGTGGGGTGTGGTTTTGATTAATTCTATAATTGTTAGATTCTCACCTTTAAAGACAAAATTTTGGGGGCCATATATATTTGTTAATTTGGTGTAATGTTTGGAAAGTTGAAACACGTTAACTTTCCATATATATATATGCATATATATATATATATATATTTCTTTTGCTCATAGATATATAATGTTACATCAACACATGCATGAATCTAGTTGATGTCTTAAAGTTTTAAAAATGATGAAACATTTTTACCAATTGGTGGATGCTGATTTTTACATAACAGTAATTCCATACTTGATTTTATCTTAAATTGAAGAATTTGAATTTCTTAACTCAAATTAAAAAAAAAAAAAAAAAAAAAAAAAAAACTAAACCAAAAGCTTAATTCCAAAAATGAAAATAAAAACAAGGGCCATAATATGGTAAACCTTTTCTTAAGTGCAACCAAATCAAAATTAAGGAAAATTTTACATGGGGAAAGAAAAATACTTATAACATTAGGTAGGTATCTTAATCTAAACAATAATATAATTAGAGGTCAAAAAATCGAAGTTATTATGACAATAATCCAGAAATGTTACGCTTGTGTTTGAATTACCGGTTAAAAATGAAAATTTAAGTTAAAGTTGGTTAATTTTTAAAAAACTAGTTATAATTTTTATTGATTTTTTTAAAAAAAAAAAAGAAAAAATTGAAAAAAAAAATATTTATATATATAATTTAGTTGAAATTGAGTTGGAATGACAAAACAAATCACCCATTAAAATTCCTTTTACAACTCCCAATGAAAATTTTCATCCTCTATATTTGGAGTTTTTACTTTTTATACTATATAATTGGAGGTCAAAATTCTGAAGTTATTATGAAAATAATCCATATATATATGTGTCTTTTTTCTTTTTCTTTTTTAAGGAAATCACCCATGAAAATTCCTTTTGGCTTTTACAATTCTCAATGAAAATGGATTGTCAAATGCCTCCTATCACACATACATTCTAGTTCATTCATATAAAAAAAATAGTCAACAATCTAACTTTCTTTCTTTGGGTTATGTGGGTCAAATGTACCATATCTCACACACACACAAGTTCATGCACATAACAAAATCATCAACAAACCATTTTCCTTTTTTCCTTTTTTTTTTTAAATATAAAAGGTAATATGGGGATAATAAAAAAAATGTTTTTTTTTTTTTGGTTGCAAAACCCGGTTTCCGGTATTTGCTGAGGTGGTGGTTGGACTTTGGACTTGTAGTGTGGGGGAGAGGAATGACTGGTTTTGAGGATGTATACAATGCATGTACCAAAAGCCTCACCATTTTTGCATCCGAAAACGACCACCCTTTATTTATTTTTTCCCATTTCCCAATATATATGTATTTATATATATATATAAATATAGCTTCTCTCTTTTTCCCAACACTGACTCATATATTTACCATTCCCATCCATTGAACATTACAACCAAAATAAAATTCTCACAAATCCTTTATTCTCTCTCTTTTTTTGCCCTGCTCGTTGGGGTTTCCTTCTTCAAATGCCCTTGTTCTTGCTTTGGATTCTGATCTGTTGTTTCTCTGCAAATCTTCTGTTGGGCTCTTCTTCTTCTTCTCCTTCTTCTTCAAGTGGTGTTCTTTTTGCTCTCTCTGGAGGGTTCGGTTTCTATTCTTGGGTTGCTCTATTTCCACTGCTCTCATGCCTACCCTTGTTAATTACAGTGGTACGTTTCTGGGTTTTGCTTCTTCGTCTTCTTCTTTTCTTTTTCTTTTTTTTTTTTTTTTTTTTCTTTCTTTTGATGGTTTTTCATTTATTTTGTTTATGCTCTAATGGGTTGGTGTATTTGTTGTTATATAGTTATTTGGTCATATGATTCTTTGAATAGGTCTTAGTTTCAATATTTGATAGGCAAAGCTTTAGATTATAGAGTATATATGTTAGATAGATCAATTTCTCTGATGAACCAGAAGAAAAATAAAATCATTTTTACTAGTAAAACCTGGGGCTTAGGTCTTAATATCAAAGTTTTGTGAAGTATTTATCTATGTGTATAACTGTATATGAGGATTTTTGAATAGATTTGGGCCAAGTATGTTTAGGGAGTTTGAGGCTGATGTTAGATGTGTATTGGTTTTCAGGTGATGATGAGTTTTGCTCTGGGGGCAGTTCCTGTTACCCGTATTCAATTGGTTCCCATGTTGATCTATATTGCCCTCCGAGCAAGCGCGCTCGGATCAGTGCCCCCTTTGCCCTCGAAAGCGGCTTCTTCGAGCAGGCCGAGAAGCCATCCATTGATTCTCTACCCGATGAGTGCCTTTTTGAGATCCTTAGACGTGTTCAGGGTGGTAAAGAGCGGATCTCTAGCGCTTGTGTTTCAAAGAGATGGCTTATGTTGATGAGCAGCATCCGCAGAACCGAGATGCCTGTGAAGTCCGAGAATGAATTTGTTTCGTCTGGTGATGTTGATATGGTTGATTGTGATGAAGATCAGGAACTTAAGACTGATGATGGATATCTTACGAGATCTTTGGAGGGGAAGAAAGCAACTGATGTTCGTCTTGCTGCTATTTCAATCGGAACCAGTAGCCGTGGAGGGCTTGGAAAGTTGTCGATCCGGGGAAGTAACTCGATCCGTGGAGTTACCGACCTTGGCCTCTCAGCTGTTGCCCATGGTTGCCCTTCCCTGAAGGCTCTTTCTTTATGGAATGTCCCGTCTGTTGGGGATGAAGGTCTATTTGAGATTGCTAAAGGATGCCCTTTGTTGGAGAAGCTTGATCTTTGCCACTGCCCTTCAATTTCCAACAAGGGTTTGATTGCAATTGCTGAGAGGTGTCCTAATTTGACAGCTTTGAGCGTTGAATCGTGCTCGAAGATCGGTAACGAGGGATTGCAAGCTATTGGAAAGTCGTGCTCTAAGCTGCTGTCTGTATCGATCAGGGACTGCCCTCTTGTTGGGGATCATGGAGTATCAAGTCTGTTATCATCGGCTTCTTCAGTTCTCACAAAGGTTAAGCTTCAGGCTTTGAATATCACGGATTTCTCTATTGCTGTGATTGGACATTATGGAAAGGCTATTACCAATCTAACTCTCAGCGGTCTCCAAAACGTGAGCGAGAAGGGATTTTGGGTCATGGGAAATGCTCAAGGTCTTAAAAAACTTGTTTCGTTGACGATCACTTCCTGCCGTGGGACAACAGATCTGAGCCTCGAAGCCATGGGAAAGGGCTGTGCTTTCCTGAAGCAGATGTGCCTCCGCAAGTGTTGTTTTGTATCCGATAATGGCCTGGTAGCCTTTGCCAAAAGCGCTGCATCACTCGAGAGCCTGCAATTGGAGGAGTGTAACAGGGTTAGCCAAGCAGGGATCGTTGGTGCCCTCTCGAACTGCGGAGAAAAGTTGAAGTCTCTTACCTTAGTGAAGTGCTTGGGTATCAAGGACATCGCTTCTGGTGTACCCACGCTCACGCCTTGCAGATCTCTGCGATCCCTATCCATTCGCAATTGCCCTGGTTCGGTAGTGTTAGCCTGGCCATGGTGGGGAGCTTGTGCCCTCAACTTCAGCACGTGGATCTGAGTGGACTTTACGGAATAACAGATGCTGGGATCCTCCCACTTCTTGAGAGGTCAGAGGAAGGGCTTATCAGTGTGAATCTTAGTGGCTGCTTGAATTTGACCAATGAAGTAGTCGTTGCTTTGGCCAAGTTGCATGGAGAAACGCTTGAGATGTTGAATCTCGATGGATGCAGGAAGATCTCCGACGCAAGTCTGGCTGCAATTGCAGACAACTGCTTGTTACTCAGTGATCTGGACCTCTCAAAATGCGCAATCACAGATTCTGGCATTTCCACCCTCGCTGCTTCAAAAAAGATAAACTTGCAAGTCCTATCTCTATCGGGTTGTTCTGAAGTGACGAACAAGAGCATGTCCGGTCTGAAAATATTGGGCGAGACCCTGGTTGGCTTGAATCTCCAACATTGCAATTCTATCAGCAGCAGCACGGTGGAGCTCCTTGTGGAGAGCTTGTGGAGATGTGATATATTGGCTTAATCAAGGGATATAGAAATATCTCTGTTTGGGCTCGAAACTTTGTAGATGCTTTCAGCGTATCAAACGGTTAACTCACATGGATAGCGATGTTCTGCATACTGTTGTTTTTGCCCATCAGCTGTGGACCTGCCACCAGTAGGCTTGGTTGTTTTCCGGGAGACTTTGGCCGATACCCTGTCACCCTTTTTTTGCAGGCTTTGTCATATTGCCTGTTCCAACTGTTTAGCCCCCTGAGGACCAGGAGGCTGCCTCTTTCATGGCCACGGTCCCCCGAGAATACGGTCACCAAGACCTGGTTTAAGGTTTCCACTTCCAGGGCACTCTTCGTTATTGTGTCTTAGGGTCTTTGCTATACTCGGTGTTTTAGCTTCTTTCACATTCCTCCATTGGTGTGTCTGATCAAGCTTTCTTTTGTATCCCTGGTTGTTTGTAGTCGGTTCATCCTACTAGTAGCATCAAAGCGTGTCTTTTCAGGGATTTTCATAGTTTGTAAGGAAGTTGTTTATCCCTTTTCATGAGCATTGTCGTTAGTTTTCGGTTGCTTCAAGCAGTTCGAGAGTGTGGTTTCCTCAGAACCATGGGGCTTTGATGGTGGCACTGGCACATATTTACAGTTTGCCATTACAACCTTGTTTTTGGGTTGTTTTTTCTTTTTACCATCATAGTCTTGTAGTTTTGCAGGGTGTCTATTGCTTATGAATTGTACTTTGCAACTACTTTTATAGTAATGAAATGGGTTATTTTGTAATATTTCTCTTTTCTGCTGTACATTTTTCTTTTCCCAATACGCGTTTTCGATAAATTTAATCATAATTGCATGATAGAGTAGGGAAAAAAATGCAGTCATCGGGTTGTTTTAAACCCTCATATCTGTATCAGATGTTGATTAGAATTAACATTTAGAAACTCACATTAACGATAGGATTACCTTATGATCGGCTGATGAAAAAACAGTTTGGTTGAGTTCTGAGTTTTCAGCAGATAATTTGAGGTCTTTAGATTATACAATGTTTTCAAGAAAAGCACTGCATATAAATGAACATCTTTGTATTTATATGTACGTATATATCTTTATGTGCACCTAAAATAAAACAGACCCATAAATGTTTATAAATATCTTGATAAATATTTTTAGAAAATACAAGAGGGTCATCAAATGTATAGTAGTATACTAGTTTGAGATAATAGGACCAAAAAGTAAATCCACTTGATTTTAGAGGTCCACATTCTCTTTGATTTGTAAAATTTAAAAATTATTTCAAGATCTAAGAAGATAGAATAGATATATATACATATGTATATAATGGATGGAGAATTATGATCCCAAAATTATGCATTAAAATTACTTCTTGTATCGAGGAAATTGCATGTGTAAATAGAGACAAGGATTTGATGATATGGCTAGAATTGACAATAGGAGATCACCTTGGCTCTACAACTTTTCCGATACTACTAATCCTTCTCTTCCTTTTAGGCTTGGACTAAATCAAGTAAAATCTTTGAAAATCTTCCAAATTATTTTGGACATATAATAGTTCTAAACAGAATCTCTTTATAAAGATCTTGTGTCTTATATTAGCCTGTGGTTTCCTGCCGGAACTTTCGTTATTGGTTAAGTCATACACTTCATGTTTTAGGTGATTCACATTGGCACATGATCAAATCAGTACAAAAAATCTAACATTCTTTTGCTAGATGATCTTCCAATGTTTTACTGAAAGACATGTCTTTAAGTTCACGCATTGAAAGTTTCTAATAGTAAAACTCATTGGAGAGCGCTAAAAAAAGGATCCAAATAGTTACGATTTGAGTCGTCGGCGGCCATCATAACCTCACATTGAAGGTTTCGGTTTGTTTATAGTTACATATAGAGAACTTTATCTTAACATTGACGAAACTCTGACAATTTTCTATAGAATTGATGTATGAATATACGATCGGTTAAAAATTAATGTCGATGAGTATTACATATGACATCATAGTCAGAGATTTTTAAAAATAAAATATTTTTTTAGTATGTCTCAAAACGAAAAATACCTAAATTTACAACTCGTACCGAAATGATCATGAAAGAAAATGTAGGATAGGAGGTGGGATGTGGGGAACACAATGGTGATGCTATTCAATTATAGGCTCATGAGGTGGTCGGCGAGGTGAGTGTTTTGAATTGGGGGTGGTGGTGTTTAATTAATAGACCATAAAATGCCTCTCTTGACCTTTTTATTGGGGGCTTTTCACCACTACTAGTTGTTCTCTCTCCACACTACATAATATGAGGAATTCACATGTTGTTGTCCATTATAATCACTGTATAAAAAGGAAATAAAGGGAAATAATAATAATAATAATAATAATAATAAAAAGAAGAAAATTGAACTACAGCCACATTGGTTGGCACAAAAGCACCGTTCTAGTCAACTTTATTTTGTTAACCACTTGATCACTTATTGGTGATTTGCATTTTCAAGTATCAATTGCATAAACAAAATATCAAAATGGAATTATAAGGTAGTTTATGAAAATATATATATATATATTAATAAGACACAATTTTTTTAGCAGTTAGATCATATTATAATCATAAACTTATATATATATATATATATATATATAACAGTTTAATAAAAATCAGTTAAAAGGTATGCTCTACCAAAGAATTCCCTAAAATTGGACAATAGGTAAAATTTATCAAAAGGGTTTTTTTGCATCTTGCTGCAGAATTCTTATATTTTATGTTGTACAGGGGGTTTCTACGTTCTTTCCACCGGGAGATCCCTATAACGTAATATATAGGATGCGGACTAAGGTATAGTATTAAAATAGTAAGACACTGTATTAGTATAAGAAAAATATAATATAACACATGATGAATATTAAAGATATGTTTCATATGTTATTGGTATAGGCAATATATACGTTTTCCACTAATAATACATCTTTTCAGGTTTATCAAGTATATCATGTGTTATGTCACGTATTTTTTATATATAGGCTTTGTCATGATCCTAACAAGAGGAGCATACTTCTGATGTAACTAATAAAAATAAGAAATATAACAAGATATTTATACAATGCAACGTTAATGTAGTAAGGATATAGTACGAAGAAATTTTAGTTATCTCAATACACTGTATACTCTTCTAAGTTCTAACTGATTATTGACAATTAGAAGGGTATATCAAGAAAACCATAGTTATTCTAAACTATGATTACATAATTTCAATATTAGTGTTATATTTAATAAATATTATACTATACTTCTTACTTTAATAGGTTATATTGAAATAACGGAGCTCCAATAGACAAGTGCTCTCTCTATGTATATATGTATATATGTATATGTTAGGTATATAACTCAAATTAGTTTTTGAGTAAGTTGTTATTTTGTGAATTTGGTGAAGTGTCAATTTTGTGTCCCATTAAGAACTTATAAATAGGTCTATTGTGTTTATATGTGTGTGTGGTCAGAAAAATAAAAAGTACGGGCCTTCTTTTTGGAGAAAGTGAGAAGAGAAATAGACGTAAGGTATAAGAAGTTTTGGGTAGAGAAAGGTTGAGAGAGTTTGACGAGTGTATAATTATAAAAATATTAGTGAATTTATTTTCCGTCCCATAAACGTAAGTAATTTTACCGAATTACATAGATTTTATCTTCTCTTTATTTCTGTTTTAGTTTATTTTTCTACTGCGTTTTGATGTATGAGTATTTTCCTCAACAGTATATATATACACACACGTAAGTACCTAAAGTATTAATATTATGTCATTTTGGTCACTCTAAATTTTTTTTATTTATTTATTGCTTGAACGGTCACCCAACATTTAATTCTGATGAAATACCACTTGAACTTTTTGTTTTCTTCTACTATTGTTGTTGTTGTTGTTTTTTTGTTTTTTTTTTTTTGTTTTTTTTGTTTTTTTTTTTTTTGACATATTAGTTCGTGTCAACTATCATTTTGTTACAAGCCAAGACATGGCGAGTGACAAAATTTGTTGGAGCTAGGATATTATTATTATGAACCGTAAAATTTATATGAGAATTCTTTTTTTTTTTTTTTGTAAAGTTAAATATATATATATATATATATATCTTATTGATATGATATATGAATTTAAACCGTAATATTTTTACGTTTCGATAATTTATATACTTTTCTATTTGTTATTTTGATGAGATGAAACATTTAAAAAATACGAATGAATATCACTTGAGATGTCTGATCTGAAAAGCTCCACAACTTGTTAACTTCTTCAAGTTCCCAACCTCTCCTCTCCTTAAAATCAACCAAGAATTGAAAATTCCCAAATTTCTATCTTTTCTTTTAGAGAAAATTATTCAGTAGGATATGTAAAAATAAAAAAAATAAAAATCCGGTATGAGATCACATTAAAGTTGATGAAAACCTCTAGCAAAATTATTCAAAAGTCTCTCACTTTAATGTGATGATAGTACCATTTTATTTCTAGTATTTCTATCTCGATGGACTACAACGAGTATTAGTGGTAAAGTAAGGAAAAGTTTGTGTCTTTTCTTTATACCCTTTTCCTTTTAGGCTGGATGACATAATCTCTCAGCATATTTTTCATAAAACAGCTCACAAATAAGTTTTATTGTAATTCTTTTATGTTATTTGCTAATTGTTTTTATCTATACTTATAATATCCCTTTTTACCTTCACATTCCGAGACATAATCTTATTCGGTACTATTATTTTCTTATGTCTTCTTTCTTGTTCCGGACTGTTTAATTACTATGATTTCTTTTCTTTGTTTCTTTTATATAATCTCATGACTAAACCTCACAAGTTTCTTGGATAAAAAATGACATTTTTAGTGATTTGGATTCTTTTTCACCATTGATATGAGATACTTTTTTTGCCTCTAAAAAATAGATGAAAATGGAACTATTAAAAATTGTGTCTTGCATTAGGGTATTTCTTATTAGATGCCATGGAATTCTCCATATTATTCATTAAAAAAATAATAATTAAAAAAAAAAAAAGCAAAGTAAAAAAAAAGGGGGGAATTCTCCATGTTCAAACATAGGAGAGGAAAAAGTCAACTCTCTGGTGAAAAAGTTTTGCTGCTGGTTACTTTACCCATCGGAATGACCCCTTTTGTCGCATGTGCAATTCTGAAAAATAAATAAATAAATAAAGCTAAAGCATTATAGAGCGACATTGAGTTACTTCCGGTTGACGCGCAATTACATTCGGTAGAGCTAAAGTGATGTACTTTTTGTCAAAATATTAAGATTTGTTTTAATGTCATCAAGAAATATTCTAATTAATATTTAGAAAGCATATTTGAGAACGTTTATTAGATATACTAATACTGATAATCTTTTCTGTGAGTTTTCTATAATTGAAAAAATAACAATAATATTAGGGAGTAATGTTAAAAAATGGGAAAGCAAAATGTGTACTAAAAGGCTAGAGCAATAGCCACATCTGGGCTAGTCTACAATGTTGTCTCCTCTAAGCATGTGCTAGTTCTGAAGACCCCTCTTTGCATGGATATTTGAGCAGTCACTTCTTGCCTCTGTCCATAGATTCTCTCACTAGATTTTGCTTGTTTCGGTATATGGTCATGTGATGCTTTGTTTGTTGGTTTTTTTTTTTTTTTTTATTCGTTAGGTATTTGAATTGAATTTGAAATGAAATGAAACTTTTAAATTTCAGTTGGTTAATGTTTTAAAAATTAGTTATAAATTTTATTGATTTTTTAGAAAAAAAAATAAAAATTGAGATGAGTTTAGTTGAAGTTAAACTTTATTATCAAATGTAACGTAAGTTTTGTATTTTTTTTTTTTTAACTTCTTTTGTAACGAGGGATTTCCAAAACGAATTCAATGATTGATTAGATGTTGCTGGTTGTTTTTTCTGTTACTATTACAACAAATAGTTAGAAGGAATAGAGATTGGTATACCTAATAATAATACGAGGATGAATGTCTTCTTACATAATATATGGTTCATGTACAGCGACAAATGTGGTGGGTGGCTCTAATTGTTTGATTTTTTTTTTTCCTTAAATATGTAACAATTAGTTAATTTATTTATAATTTATAAAAAATTATTTATAATATAATACTATTAATAACTATTGATAAAAAATAAAAAATAAAAAAGGATATCTATTGATATTCCATATCTACTTTCCCCACTTTTTTTAAAAAAAATTATCTACTAATTAAATTTTAAATATCAATTTTTTCATTACACCCATTTAATTATTCCAAAAAAGTCTCCACAAACCCACTAACTAATAAATAACCCTCTCCTTTTTTTAAACAACTCTTTTTTTGTCATATTCGTTGCTTTTTTTTTTCTTTTTTTTTTTTCCCTTCTTCTTCTTCTTTTTTCATATATCTTATTTTACTTGAAATCCTATGAAATCATAGAGAAATCCAACTAATGTTATTTCCAGATAACTTATTTTACTTGAAATCCAATAAATACATATTTTTATTTGTATCCTTTTCATGAAGTAATGTCTATATATATGTGTGTATATATATCAAGTTACTATTCATAATTTTTATTTTAATTGTTGTTGAAAGTAGTTGCTCGTGACATAGAGGATAAAAAACCCATATAAAGTTTTTAGTTTTAATTATATTTTATTAAATAAATCAAGAATTTTTTTTTTCTCATTTTTTAAGAAAAAAATTTCAAGATTTTGATTTTTTGGAAAAGAAAAACATTACATCATAAAAATATATACCTTTAAAACTATATATTTTACTAGTCTCACTAAATCGTATTTAAAGTAGAATATGTATATTAGCGAAAAAATAAAAAATAAAAACAAATGTAAAATATGTGTATCTAAAAAAATGAATTTCTAAGCAAAAAAAAAAAAAAAAAGACACAAAAAAGAAGAAGTCGATGAAGAAAAGCAACAAAATTGATAAGAAAATGAGTGTTTAAAAAAATAGAGGATTATTAATTAATTGGTGGGTGTAAATGATAAAAATTAGAACTTAATTATAGGAATTTTTTTGGAATAATTAGAGGGGGTGTGAGAAGTAAGTAGTTGACATTTAAAATTTAATTAAAGGGTAGTTTAAAAAAAATAGGTGAGAAAAGTAAACATAGAGGTGTTAATTAGACACCCTCCCAAAAAAATATCACTAAGATATTATAATAGAATCAACTAATTACAAAATATATATATATATATATATATATATAAATGCGGGTGCAGGATAAGAGAGCATATATATATATATATGTATATATTGACTGTGAAAGCTTAGATATGAAGTGAAAAATGGAAAGAAAAATGAAGGTGGAAAGATTATAGAAGAGAAAATAGGGGGAAAAAATAGTTGTTTGATAGAAGGGAGAAGAAGAATAAGGAAAATAAAAAGGAAAATATTACAAGTATAGTCTCGACCATATTTAATCACACTTGCTATGTTTGGTAAGAAGGGTTGGAAAATAAAAAGGAAGTAGAATAAAAATACTAGGTGAGAAAATTAAAAATGAACGAGAGATCTTCTTTTTCTATTTTGATTGATGGAAGAGAGAAAAAGGATTTGGGGGGGGGGAGGGAGGGGCGGGGAGAGGAAATTTCACTTAAAGGTTTGAAGACCAGCATGTAGACACCCCTGAAATTCCAACTTCTACGTTATAATTACACTACAGATTCGAATAATCATAAAAAGTTAAAAAAACAACTACGTTTCTATGACCCTTGTAAATCCTAATTGGGTTCTTGACTTTGAAACTCCGTTTGATAAAAAATAATAATAGTAATAGAAGGAAAATAAAATTATGATGGAAAGAAAATTGTAAAGGAAGAACATATTTTGATTTTCTCTTTAGCTGTTTGATATGAGAATGTGAAAAGAAAATGATTTTGCATTCGCTTGTTTAGTATTGTTTGTAAAAGCAAATGGATAGAAAAATTACATTAGAACAATTACTAATTTACTGTGACACCATCATGTTTTTGTTAAAATTTTGATGGACAAGAAGAATAATTGTGTAATTATCCTTCTTTATATTAGTGTCGAACTTTCTCCTTACAACATCCCGGGAAGATAAGTTTTGATAAGACTCAACTTCTAATAATTCCACACCCTTTTCCTTTCCATCCAAATTTCTACTCTACGAAACACCCTAATTATCAATTTTCATCCTAAAATATCTCTCTCTCTCTCTCTCTTTTTCCACTTTTCACTCATACCAAACATAACATGAGAGTAAAACTTGACTGAGAATTTGCTAAAGCCCTACATTTCGAAAACCAGCACACAAAAACTCATGAGAAGACCATACAGTCGAGAGTCAAGACCAAGAAACCAAAAAATTGTCTCATGGAAAAGAAAGCAACACAATTTAAGGAATATCTAGTGTTAAAATCCTAATTGTCAATATTATTGATAAGAACTGTTATTCCAACTGATAGATTAACGTAAAGCTAATTTAGGAGTCGTAATGAACATATTAAGCTAATATAATTGGTGTAGCTACACCATGTTTATAAGAAGACAAAGAAAAACACGCCATAGTACTAAGAAAAGAATCAGGTTTTTCAGTCAGCAAAATTAAAAGAGATGAAGAAAATGGTAACTTCAGTCATTCACACACTGAAACTTATGTCAGAGCAACAGTTTTGCTCTCCAAAGAACAATTTTCAGGAAAAATACAGGTCTTTTTTATGAGGGCCACACCCACTCCTCTCTGACAGCATTGGATATTACTGACAAAAATCAATTTATGCATTACTTGGCATGTTCTCCAAATTTGTTACCGATGATCCGTGTTGTAAATACTAAATTTAATCAAAATCATGTTACAATAATATATATTTATAAAAAACAATTAAAATATTCACAACATAAGTATGACATATTTTCTTACTCAACTGTTAGATTTATAATTTTTTTTTTTTACAATTTAATTTTTTATGTAATATTTATCTTTTATACCAAACAGTTGATAATAGTATTATGTTAAACATAATACGTATTACAATTTAATAGAAAGTTAGAACTGTCGGATTTGTCCGGTTGCCGGACACAAGACCATTCCTATTACTTTATCTTTTTTTATTTTTATAATGAATTCCTATTACTATATCTACTCCATATATTATTTGCCAGAAATGTAACTATGCAGGGTACGCTCTGAACCACTCAAATATATATATATATATATGTGTGTGTGTGTGTGTGTGTGTGTGTCTTCCTTAACCAAAGGCCGTTTTGAGATCATCTATTAATCCTTCCCACACTCTCAGACAAATCTCTCTGATGATCACATGGCCTCATCATCAGCAGTAAATCACCTCAATAGGCCCAAGATTGCTGTCGCTCTGATCTTCATCCTTTCCATCACACTATTCTTTCGTTCCAGTTCAGGTATATATATGTACATACACACATGTTTTTACATATAAGTCCATATATACTAAAATTAGAAAATAGACACATCTTCTACTTGATCATCATGAAAGATACACATTTTGTTGCTTAAAAAAAAAAAATATATATATATATATATATATTTTGTTCTAACACATTTCTTCTTCATCTTCTTCTTTTGTGCCGGTAACTAAAATTTGGAGTAGCCGAGACAGCGGTGCCAGGAGAATATCATGAGGAATTAGGAGAAATGAAAATGGGGTTGGGTTCAAAACCACCTCAGTGTGCTAACAAGTGCATGAGTTGCAGACCTTGCATGGCGGCTTTAGTGATCCCTCAACACCAAAAGAATGGCGCCAAGGCATCGTCGCCTCACGAGCACGATCAGAGCTACTATCTTCTGGCTTGGAAATGCAAGTGTAGGGATAAGTTCTTCCAACCTTGAAAAACCCTAATAATTTCTTAGCATCTTAAGTAGTGTAATTAAGGACGTACTAGTAGTTTAATTAGTACTTGTTTTTCCGAATACGAGGTTCTACTGTAGAAATTCTCTATATTCGGGGATTTCCATTTTGACTGACTCGTTTTCTCGGATAGTTTCAGTGGCATTCCGATGATATGTTATGATGATCTATAAGAGAACTATAAGTTATGCTAGGGTTCATAGTAATTATCTTTTAAAAATCTCTGTACAAAGTTTAGTGGCAAAATGAGTTGTTTTTTGTTTTGTTTTTTTTTTTTTTTCAATCGGTAAAATATATTCACCAACAAAAAATAATTATTAGTGGTCTTTGATCTTTTATTTTTGATCCAACGTTTTCTCACGAAGAAGAGAGTGACGAGACAGCAAACCGATAAGGGCAAATATCAGTGATGTCTCATGTCTTAGAGATTGACATATTGCATGCAAAGGTGGCTAATAACTCTATTAGGCATTAGTTTTTAGTTTTTTTTTTCTTTTTTTTTTCTTTTTTTTTTTTTTTTTTTTTGGGGGAGGCATTAGCCTGGTTAGTAGTGTATTACTTGTTAAGTTTTCGAGCCTTCTTCTTTAATGGTTGGTAATTCAATTGGTGGTTTTAAATCGGATAAGGATGCCATTAGTGGTGCTGGTAATGACTTGTTTCCACTAAGAATTTACTCACGTGTGTGTGTGTGTGTGTGTGTGTGTGTGTGTGTGTGTGTGTGTATAATGTAAAAGTGAATATCAAGATGACAAGATAGATGATAGATCCCCATATCATTCCACATGCAATAAAAGCTATCTTGTAACCTGCAATCCTACTCATAATATGAAAAAAGAATTATAAATAGAAAGAAAAGGAACAAAGGCTCGAGTTTGATCTCATTTTTTGTTTTGAATGTATGTACCATTCATATCTCAACCACGAAGAAAATTAAGAAACGATGAAGCCGTAAAACCTCTTTCAGCTTTTATCACGCACATGAAGTTGCATGTTCAAATTACGACAACGAGATGATCATAATATATGAACAATCCATTTCAATATAAATCCATAGAACGTTGGTATGTGTTGCCTTGCCTAGATATTGCCACACTCTACCACTAAAACCCTTTCGTCTCATTTTAAATGACACGCTTTTTTTCTTTTTTTTTTAAATGACACGCTTTTTTTTTTTTTTTTTTTTTTTTTTTTTTAAAACCCCCTAGCAGTTTCAGATCGTTTCTTTTTATTAACCGATTCCGATTGTCAAAATTTAGAGTGCAGTGTCTAGAAAAATGAGATGGATTGTAGCGCGACCGAAAAGGGGGGGAAATTAAATGAAAGGAAAGTACAAATTGGCTTTGCTTTATTAAAAGTATAAGACAGGCAAACGCACCATTGTCAATTCAGCCATATCAATGATACACTATTTACAAAGCAAGCATTCACTAATCCAACTTTGTTTGGCTCCCATATCCATTTTCAAAATAGACTTCAAAAACCGTTTGACAACATCTTTTGAACTCCTCTTCTTTTAAAAAAGAAAACTCTAACCCATTTAAAAAAAGGAAATTACTTTTTAATTTACCATTCAAGCATCATTTCACAATCATTTTACACATCCAAACACCATCTCATATTTAAAATGAAATGTCTTTCTCATTCCAAACAAGAAAACCTTCCATCTTGAAAATGAGTATGCAATTCAAACAGGCTTAGTAGTACCTTACTCTACATCACTCTTTCTCTCTCAATATATATATATTTATATACATATATATATATATATATGTATGTATGTATACTACACTCTTTCCTTTAGCAAGGAAAAAAAAAAAACCGGCAGTGTCCTGACCTTGTGCTTTGATAAGGATGCTAGCATCTACAAACATTACTATGCAAACTATCAAGTACATTTTAATTTATTTAATTTTTTTCCCCAGCACCATGTGGAATAACGGATTATTTTCCAAGGGGATTGGAGTACTACTCCTTTGTTCGATCTGCTTACCGATTTGCGTCACATCCAAGGGCAAGGATCAGCAAGTCATGGTTCTAAGCAGGCTTGAATTAGCCATACCCTCTGTCGGTTTCCAGATGATATTTTCAAGTTTAGCACAGAAGTTCTTGTAAAACTGCAAAAAAAAAGTCCCGTTATAAAGATGTTATTACACTTTCTACTTTGATATGCTTACTAGTGATCCAAAACTCTAACACTAAGCCTAAAGCAAATATTGATTTTGGTAAGTTACACTCGAGATGCATCATTCGGTATCAGCAATCGAACCATCAAACCTAAGGTGAAGGTAATTTTTTGCTACAAAATCGAGCTTTATGCTAGACTAGAGAGCAAAAGATGAAATCAACATTAGGTTGAGGGAATGAGACGGAACAGACTCATATGATGTTATTAGCGAAGAAGGCAAAACTCCGCCATCAACAGAGACTGGAGAATGAATATTTTAGAAGAACGATTAAAAGCACAAAAAAAATAGATCATGAGATGATCACCACTTTGGATTTCATAACATAGCACTGAAATTTTAGATATACAAAATTAGAGAGAAGGGTAACCTTGTGATATTCAAGAGTATCCCCAGCAGCCTTTCGAACATCTACCATGAAAAGGGATGGTGCAACTTCAAAAACCTGTATACAAAGGATGCAGATTTAGATTAGCACTTTAATCCACTTACAAGAAAACGACTTATCATGATAATTACTTCGGAGAGCAGTAATTCCGATTATCTGTGATAAAGTTACCTCCAAAACAACTGCGAATTGTCCGGTCCTGTTTGCAGATATACCTTCAAGTCTTGTCTATGAGGGGAAAAAAAATTATTATTTGAATTAGCAACTGTTAGATTACACGAGAAAAAATATATAGTATTAAGCAGGCACTTCAATCTTCAGCGTGGTGCATATCTAAGCTTAAAGAGAGGACTACATAGTATAAAAATCAGCCACTTGAGCGTGGTCTGTTGTGCATGTCTAAGCTTTTTTCCATGCAAAATAACAATAAGATATCCTAATATTGCAAGGACCAAGAAAATATACCTGTTAAAAAATTCAATCAATGTTTAAAACATAAACAGCGACAATTATATAATACAATTATTCTTTATGGCAAAAAAAAAAATTTCAATGTTCAAAAAATTAACAGCAACAATTATATAATAAAAAGGTAAGAAATATATAAATACCTTGTAACCACGTGTGTGGACTTTGAGACTCATTGATTCTGCAACAACTTCAACATTTGAAATTATAGCTTTTGCGGGTTTCCGAGAAACAAAACGAGTTTGTCGTTTTACATAATCCTGCCAGAGACAGGAATGAGGAGGAGGAAGAGGTGAGGCAATTCTAGAATTTCAGATATGGTTCTTTTTCGAATATACGAGAGAAGTAAAGAGTAACATATTAAGATTACAAATAAATAATATGCTTATACAAGGATGACATGTTTGGTTGAAGCGTTAATTGGAAATGAACGATGATCTATGGAATAGTGTAAAAATTAGAAATGTGTTAAAAATAATATGGATTTTGTTCGTTTCTCTTGTCGTTGTGAGCATATAGACACAAGAATCGTCACATTTTAACTTGAAATAAGGAAGTTGTGAACTTTTGAAGTTTGAATTTTATTAAAATTTAAGAGAGAGAGTGAGATGTAGATTTGGGAGTTATACAGTTGAATAGGCAAAATTTTGGTTGGAAATGGTACGCGAAACGGGCCCTTAATCAATAACTTTTTGCAGGGACACAGATGCTGAAAATCATACCTGCCGTCTATCAAACAGTGCAGATAGATTTAAACCTTGTGATAGGGTAATCATTTCAAAAGCATTCATTATCAAAGGACCGCCCTCATTACTCTCTGACTGCTCAGCTACATATTGTTCCTGTAAGATACCATCCTCAATAAGTAAACTCTTTAAAAGACATCAAAAGGCATAGGTTATTCCAAGAAAATAGGTCTCCGCGAATTATTTTTAGAATCTACCATATTATGAAAGGAAAAAAAGAGAGAGAGAGAGAGAGAGAGAGAGAGAATCTTTTCAATTCAATTTGATATAGTATTGCTTGCAGACGAAGAAATAAACAATGGGAACAAGAATTCTGTCAATAGCACAAAAGAACGAAGATTGACCTCAATGTCATCAAAGACTGCGCAAACGTCATCTAAATTTATTTCTTCATCCTCCCTATGCTCAACTGGTGCATAATTCTTTCGAAACCATGGATCTTTTCTGATACCTTCAATTCGAATCCGCTGTTTCAACAGAGAAATCAGTTTAACGAAAAACAAACAAACAAACACCTACCTAAGATCCTTTTTCTTGTGACATGTATTATTGTTTTTATCCTTCAGATAATTGGAAATAATGTGTCGAGTATCAAACTTATACTTATAACTGCAGAGGGCAGAGTTAAATACTAACAGTTTTTGGATTGGGATCAAGTATCTTATGTATCAATGACTTCGCTCCATGAGAAACCAAACTGGACAAGAAAACTTAGCCGCGTTTATCTACAAGTATGCAGAAGGACTGTTAGCAGCTCAAGAGTCCAAATGTTCATCCATTCAGATTTAATCCAATTAGAAACAAACAAACAAACAAACTTCTCAAGTCTAAACTCAATAATGTCAAATTCAATATTGTCCAAGCATGTCCGAGAAAATCCCAGACAAGAAAATTAACAACCCATGGCAGAGAAAAAAAAAAAAGTGTGCCCTGGAACACGCTTGTGAACGTACATGCCTCAATAAAGGAACTGACCATATTAGCATCACTGTTCAAAAAGAATCGAATCAAAGCCTTTTACAAATTCCAAAGTGTACGTAATACCAATAAGATTTCTAAATAGAACAACAGCAGCAGACCTTTCCATATAGAGTGGAAGATCCGTCTCATCAAATGGGAGATACCCAGCCATTATAACGAAAAGGATGACACCACATGACCACACATCAGCAGCTGCACCATCATAGCCCTGGTTGCCAAGGACCTGTTTGGCAGTAGTTTAGTGCTAGAGATTCAAATGCATAAACAAACAGCAAGGTCATGATTTATTTTCTTATGTTTTCTTTCTACAATAATAAAGAATAGGCAAAAAATTATGTTTTTCAGATTCATCAAATGATTCAGTGCAACTTTTGAAGTTGTGAAAGATAAGGACGCATCTGATGTGTTCGTAACTTGATTTTTAATAAGTTTATCAGACAATTAGAAAACCAACATATGTAAACCAGTTATGAAAGATCAGGAGATACGGTATCAGAGAATCAGTCAATGAATTATCTCCATTGAAAACCCTTCCAAAACTAAATTTGGCAAGATATAAGACACTTCTCTGCATCCATTATATTCTTTCTCACCCTATACCGTACTCGCACAGTAGTGTAGTGGCACTGTATTTTCCCCTGTTACACTCAAATTCTGCTTAGACTACATACCAAATTTCATTTTATTTTTCTTTCAATGGCTATAGGATTTTTCCATCCATGGCTCGTTTCTTAATTTGAGGAATGAGTAAATTGGAATTAATAGTACCAAGATTGGACCTTTTTAGAGAAAGAAATCAAGAGAATCTGATCTCCAAATTTGAGCAAATTATCCAAAATGACCTAACAGTAACTATTCTAAAGTACTGCATCTTGGCAATCAAAAATTCTATAGAATTCCAAATGGTGTGAAGCACATACGTAAGTTGAAAATGTACCTCCGGTGCAACATAGTTTGGGGTTCCACATGTTGTGTGAAGAAGACCAACCCCCTGCCGAAGAATATAATAAGACAAAAAAGCGAGAAAGTCAATAATGTATAATTTCAACGCAGAAAAAACAAACAAAAAGTAAACAATACTAAGTTAGAAACAGATAAGCCAATATCACCTGCCGGGCAATGCACTTAAACCAAAATCAGAAACTTTCAAATTTCCATAAGAATCAAGGAGGAGATTTTCAGGCTACATGTTACAAGGAAAACAACCAGAGATTAATTGGGATAAAATAAAATCGCAGTGAAATCACTTTTTTCACATCAAATTTGTAGTGCAGAATATTGAAAAATTATGCGTACCTTCAAGTCTCTGTGGTACACACCCTTACTATGACAATGAGAAACTGCATCAATAAGCTGTTGAAAGTATCGCCTTGATTCGTGTTCAGAAAGCTTTCCTTGGTGAACCTGGAATCCAATTCTCAGATGATGTTTTCCAGTATGAAATCCATAGATAGAGAGAGTAATATGTTGATATCTAATTGCTTTATCTAAAAAAAGGTCTCCGTTAAAGATTCTCTAAGCAAGCAAAGAAACACGTAAATTTATCACTCCCTATGTAGATAAAGATGGAGAACCTTACAATTTTGTCAAATAATTCTCCTCCAGTTACAAACTCGAGAATTATGTATATCTTCGTCCGGCTGGACAAAACCTGTAACTCAGAAGTAGAACGAAAAGGATTCAGAGACAGAGAGGCAAAAAATAACAGTACCAAGAACAGTAGCATTAAAAAAAAAATTTGACACTAAAGGAAGATCACATAATGATCTGTAGGCTGAAAAGCAATACAATACCTCATGCAACCTGACTATATTAGGATGCCTGACGATCTTCATTATGGATATTTCTCTTTTAATCTGGAGTCCAAAATCCAAGAAGAAATCCAAAAGTCAATATTGAAACTGATTGACATCCTTAGACGAAAATTTAGTTGCATCAGTCTGAAAAATTTCAAGTGGGTTTTAAGTTTTAAGAAAGGAGAAACGAAGCAAATACCTGTTCTAATCTACCATTCTGTGCTTGAGAATGGTGCTTTTGGCCAAAACTTTCATGGCCACGCTCTCGCCCGTCTCTGTTTTCCTGGCAAACTTAACCTTGGCGAATGTCCCTTCGCCAATGGTTCTGCCGACCTCATACTTCCCCACCTTTTTGTTACCTTCTTCATAATCACTCCACACTCATTTCACGATTAATTTACTTAATCCGTATCACGCGATTCACGCCACACCAAATTAAACCTTATAACAACCTGATGAAGAAATAAAAAGAACATGAATATAAGATACAAAAGCCGAAAATTAACTAATTCATCGCATTCCCTGTTACTTCCTCGCATTTTCAGCTTAAGAACTATAATTCTCGTTCTTTCAATAATTCACACTCTCTCCACGCTGATTCCCCAATAAATTAACTAATTCGTACCGAAAATCAAACTTTACAACGACCTAATCAGAAAAAATAAATCAATAAAATAAAAATAAAATTACATGGATATTCAAATTTTCCCAAAATTAAACAAAATGAAGGTTTAAAAAGTCCATTACTTCATAGAATTTTCAGCTTAAGAACCCTAATTCTCGGTTTTTCTCATCTCGCCGTCATTTTCTTTTGCATTTTCTTCCGAAAATTCCGATAAAAGATTGTACGGCATGCAAAAAGATGACCAAACACAAACAAAATTCTTTCGGAACCAAAACCGCGAATCTTCTCCGTCAGTTTTGCGGCTATTCTCAGCAATCGAAAACCAACAAAGATCGCGAAATCGGGAACCAAATTGCACGTGAAGATTCCAAGTTAAACACAATCTAAAAATCCCACACAAAAAAAAGAAGAAAAAGAAATAAAAATAATTAAAAACGTAAGAAATTGAAGCGAAAATTCCTTACCGGAAAAGCGAGAGTACTCTCCAGGAAGACTCGCCGGAGCTCCGGCGACGGAAATTGAGCTGGTTGTTGATCAAAACCAGCGGGAAAGAAACAGGAGAGAGAGAGAGAGAGAGAGAGAGAGAGAGAAAGAGTTAGAAGTACGACAAAGATTAACTGATAAACATACGGGACGTCTTGCTGTTAAGTTATTATCAGATATATAGTGAGAGAAAGTACACGTGAGTAAATTTTTTTTTATTATTTTTATTTTTTTAAGGATACCATTTTATAAACGAGGAAATGTGGTAGAGCTCTTATACGGAATATTACTCCAACGGTTAAAATTTATAATGTGAGTAAATGAACGATTATGAGCATCTAATATTAATATAGTCTCATATACACATAATCTTTTATTTTATTTCATTTTTTTCTTCCTCAATCTGTCATGAAGTCGCCGCCCCCCTGCGTGACCTCCGGCGAAGCCCCCCTCGCGCCCCCCCCCGCCCCCCGGTGGGGGGTTCAGCGTTGGGGGTGGGGGGTTCCCCAAGCTCAGGGGGGTTCCGCCCCCCCCACCCCAGCGTCGGGGGGGGGGGGGGGGGGGGGCTCAAGTGCAGGCGTCGGGGGGGCTCAAGAACGGGGGGTTCGGCGTTGAGGGTAGGGGGCCCGAGCGCTGGCCTCAAGGGTGGGGTGAGGGGGCCCGAGCTCGGGGGGGGTTCGATGTTGGGGGTGGGGGCGGCTCAAGTGCCACGTCGGGATTGGCCTGGGGGGGGGGGGGGGGGGGGGGGGGCTCGAGTGCCTGGGGAAGTCGTCGGCCAGGGGGGGGCTAGATCTAGTCGGTCGTCGGCATCAGCAGAGAAATCGCCAGTGTCGGGGAAAAGAAAGGAAATGGTGGATTTTAAAAAAAATTATTTATTAATCTATACTAATATGAGGTAAGGTGTATGATAATTATGATACACAAACAACATCTCAACCGTTCAATTATATCTTAACGATTTAAAAATAAACTTTATCGATAAGGTATAAAAATAAGACTTTACCGCAACCTTACCATTTACCTTACCCTTTATAAATAGCAAACATGTACTTATTTTGTCTATAAACCATCACACTTTTTTGGGGACTAGCCCAGCCACACGTGGCTGTCCAAGAGGAGCTTTTGACCTAAAATTATAGCATAAGTTTAAAAGATTAGTAATAAAAACTACATTTATATTAATTATACATGAAAATACTGAAATTATCCATGCAACTCCTCCCCTCTCTCTTCTCTCTACTACGACTCTCTCTCCTCAACATCGCCGGCACTGACACCGGCATAAAAACCTATTATTATTTATCCGTATATATGTTATTTATTAGATAATTCAAGGATTTTTTCGTAAAAATATACTATAATTTATGAACTTTTTAAAATCAGGTTATAACCTTTAAAAAGTACCTATAAAAAAATACTATTTGCTATAATTTATAAATAAAAAAATAAAAAAAATAAAAAAAAAAGAAAGAAAGAAGACTTGACAACAAATTTGTCCTTGCAGATTGGAATATAATATCTCTTACTTTCAATGTTTTTGTTTCAGTATTTATCTAACCAAAAAAATAATATTTCACCAAAATATATTGTCGACAATATTAATTTACACGAAAGGCAGGTATATGTCACTATTAACATAAGAGTATAGAAATCGCAACCAATAATGATGACATAGTAATAATTAAGTCATGTTAAAAGTATTTATTTCTGTCATTTTTCAAAAATCAAGTTATGCATCATATTGTTTTTGACAAGACTATTTACTAGTTATCTCATTTGTGATTTTAATAGATTACTAGTTTTAAGCCACTTTCATAGGAAAAAAATTTTGTAGATTTACCCCTCGTCATAAGTTTTGATTACCATTCTATTATTTTTCTAGTTTACTAGTTTTTAAGCACATGCAAAGCACATACGGATTCAATGTGATGATTTTTTTAAAAAGAATACAAAAGTTAAATTTTTTATAAAAAAAAAATAGTAGATGTTAATTTTTTGAAAAAATCAATTTTTTTCTTAATTTATTTATCGTCTCATAGAAAGTTTAATACAATCAAGTAATGAAAGGGAACATAACAATTTGAAAAATTATAAAAATAAAAAATAAAAAATTTTTGAGACAAATTTGAAAAAAGTTATTTTACATAGGGATAAATTGAAAAAATCAAAAGAATATTAAATATGTAAAACTTTTGGGGAGAAAAAATAAACAAAAAAAAAAAAAAGAGTTAAACGACTTAACCAAAAAAAGAAAAAAAAAAGTGCACAAAATACAAACAGGAGAAATCAAATTTAAATGGGTGAGTCTGTGATTTAGGGTCTCTACCGGTAGAGTCCTTTTTTAAACCGTTAAAATTTAATCGAACGGTTGAAACGTTGATGGTGTATCATATTATCATACACCTTACCTCACATAATACTTCCCACCCAAAGTCTTCTCCGTCGCCGGCGATGGACGCCGGCGACCCACATCCGACCTCGACCGGCCGGCCGCCGCCGCCATTGATTTTCTCTCTCTTCTCTTCTCTTTCTCTCTCTTCCCCTTTCTCTCTCTTCTTCTCTCTCCCGCGGCGACTCACCTCCGGCCCCCCCACCACCGGCCCTAGCCCCGGCCAGCCGGCCACCGACGACCCCCCTCTTTCTCTTCCCCTTTCTCTATCTTCTCTTCTCTCTCTCTCTTCCCCTTTCTCTCTCTTCTCTCTCTCCCGCCAGCCCCCACCCCCAAGCCCCCGGCTTGCCCGGTGCCCCCCCCCACCCCAGGCCCCCTTCCCCCCGCCCCCCTGGCACCCCCCTGTCGCCCCCCTGGCCCCCTCTTTCTCTTCCCCTTTCTCTCTCTTTTCCTCTCTTCTCTCTTTCTCTTTCCCTTCTCTCTCTCTTCCCGGCCCTCGGCGCCCCCCACCCCTGGCCGCCCGGCGCCCCCCCATCCCACCCCACCCTCTCTTCGCGGGGGGTGGGGGGAGGTCGGGGGAGGGGGGCCGGGGTTGGGGGCCGCACCGGGCAAGCGGGGTGCCTGGGGCTGGCTAGGGGCCGGGGGTGGGGGGCGGCGGGAGAGAGGAGAAGAGAGAGAAATATGAAGAGAAAAGAAAAGAAAAGAGAGAGAGAGAGGGGTCGCCGGCGGCCAGCAGGCCGGGGCAAGGGCCGTGGTTGGGGGGCCGGAGGTGAGTCGCCGCAGGAGAGAGGAGAAGAGAGAGAAAAAGGAAGAGAGAGAGAAGAGAAGAGAAAGAAAAGGGAAGAGAAAGAAAATTGCCGGCGGTGGAAAGATCACCGACTACAGAGAAGACTTTGGGTGGGAAATATTATGTGAGATAAGGTGTATGATAATATAATACACTATAAACATTTCAACCGTTCGATTAAATCTCAACGGTCTAAAAAAGGACTATACCGATAAAGACCCTAACTACACATACTCACCCTTTTTAAATTGTATCGAAAAGACAACTATCATTTGAAATACAGTAATTGACATATCATAAATTATTATTTTGTTATACTAAAAGAGCATTCAAATAATCTTTTCTCTTACTTATTAAAAAAATAATATATTTTTTTCTCTCACTTTAATGGTTCCTACATATTCTCCCTCCTCTTTCTCTCTTTCCCAAAAAAAAAAAATGAAATAAAAAAACCTCTGTCTCTCTTCCTCCCTCACTCCCTCGAATAGAGAAGCAAAAAAAACAAAAACAAAACAAAAACAAAAAAAAAAACAAAAAAAAGTGTCTCTCTCTTTCTCTCTTTCTCACACTCCATCGAAAAAAGAAGGAAAAACATAAAAAAAAAAAAAAAAAAAAAAAAAAAAAAAAACAGAAACAAAAAGAGGTCTCTCTCTCTCTCTCTCTCTCTCTCTTTCTCACGCACTCCCTCGAAAAGAGAAGCAAAACAAAAACAACAAAGGGCCCCATGCACATTCCCCATCTACCCTTTTTTCTTTCTCAATGCATCCCTCCCTCCCTCTCTCTCTCTCTCTCTCTCTCTCTCTCTCTCTCTCTCTCTCTCTCACCCTCCTCCCATGCATCCCTCACTCTCTCAGGTCTCACCCCACCTCCTGCACAAGTCGGTCACCAGAAAGAAAAAAAAAAAAAAAAAAAAAAAAAAAAGAAGAAGATAAAACTCACGTTTCAATCAATAACGTACATTCGGAACGAAAACAGTAAGGGCCTGTTTGGTGGAATAGTTTGAGTTGAGATTTTTAAGTTTTAATAGTAAATTTTTTTGAATTTTCAGAAAAGACAAAAACCTTTTTGGGAAAAGACAAAAATTTTTAGGAAAAAAACAAAAAAAAGTTTGAGTTGAATGGTTTGAGTGGTTGAGGCAAACAGAATTTTTCTCTCTTTTCTATATATTTTATAGATTTTAGGTTTTGTTTGATATTTATATTTAACTCTAATTAAATTATATTTTTTCATTTTAATTTTTATCTTCTTCTGAAAAGTCAAAAAAATTTATAATTAGTTTTAAAAAATCAATAAATTATAACTTAAAAATTTTATCTACAATCGATATTTCAAACACAAGTTTAGTAATATTGAACGTTTTAGCTGGTTGTTTAAAACTACAAAAACGTTGTGTAATTATATTGTTTAATTTTTTAGTGGAAAAAAAAACTATTAAAGATATTTTAAAGCTCATAGTTCAAAAATACAAAAAGCCATTCGAAAATCACATATACATGTTTACTAATATCTAATTCCATTACTTCAACAACAGCATCCCACGATTATAGTCCAAAAGATTCCTTAAAAAAAGGTCCAAAAGACTCGAAGTTAAAACCCCCCCCCCCCCCCCCCCCGGGTAAAAAAGCAAGGAGTTTTACGATGAGACATTCCCACTTTACCCAATTAATGAGGTAAAAATTTTTTACCTTTCCATTGATTTTAAACGGTTGAGATCCAAAAGATACACCAAAATATAATAAAATCTACCGCACCTGATTTTATTTACAAACCATTTTAAAACAATTTAAAAAAAAATCTCCTTTCTATTCCGGCAGCCCCTCCTCCCATCGGCAGCCCCCTCCACGACCACCCTGCCACCTTTCCTTTCATCTGCCGACAGCGCCCACCAACCCATCGCCCACATCAGGAGCTCGTCGGCCTCTCGAGTCACCCACCAGACCATAACTCTCCACCGGAGCCCGAACCAACTCGGAGACTTTGCTGCTCTTCTCGCCGACGGGCTGCTCTTCACGCCATATCTGGCGCCCTCACCAGCATTCCGCGTCATCACCGGCGACCCCGACTGATCCGAGGCCGTTCCGTTTCTGTTCCTCCGGCTCCATTGTAGATACTCGGAGGCTGGGACGTGATAGCGACGGTGGCCGGGATGGATTCGCGACGGAGGCTGGAACGAGAATCACGACGGTTGCCTAGATGAAATCGCGACAGAGGCTTGGACGAGAATCGCGATGGTTGCCTGGACGAATTCGCGACCGGATCTGGACAACCGGCAAATCCCATTCCCTTAGCCGGATCTATGCGACCCACACAAGATGGCTTGCATCTCAAGGCGGCCACCACCTCCTTCCTTGCCTCCTTTCTCTCCCGACGACGGCTGCCATCTCACGGTGGAGATAAACTTTTTTGGTTAATAATGTTTGTAATCAGATGGGGTTGGATGCATGATAGTTTTGTGTGCGCATGATATCTATACCATTAAATAACATCCAACGGCCAAAATGCTTTTCCCTATTGATGGGATAAAAAGAGATGGTCTTGTTGTAGAATTGGCCTTAAAAAAAATATATGAAAATTTTAAGATGAGGGAAAAGAATGAACAGTGGAGGCAATTTGAAAAAAGATATGAGAAAAAAAAAAATGTGCCTGTAAAAAAATTTCAAGATGAGAGAAAGGAATGAACAGTGGTGGCAATTTGAAAAAAGATATGAGAAAAAATTGTGTTTGTAAAATA
The DNA here is from genome assembly GCA_009761775.1 of Ficus carica. NCBI lineage: Eukaryota > Viridiplantae > Streptophyta > Magnoliopsida > Rosales > Moraceae > Ficus > Ficus carica. The sequence goes on from CM019740.1 coordinate 11,958,853, forward strand.
AAAATTTTAGTCAAAATATATGCTTTGGTTGAATAGCATATATATATATATATATATATATACATGTATGTGTGTATGTATAAGTACAAAATACTTGAGAAAAAAGGATATTGGTCTCTCACAAAATCAAAAACAAACGTAATTAGGCGTATATGAGAAGGAAAAAGTTTAAACAAAAGTAAGGACAAATTACATTTTTTCCTCCCGAATTATAGGCCTTGTCACAAAATGCCTACCGAATTTTAATTTGTAACATTCTTTCCGCTTTAATTTTAGAAGAGTTTGCGAATTTTCTTTCTTAATTAATTTTTTGACGAAAAAAATACACATAGCACTCCTTTGAAATATGAGTTGCAGATATTAAATGTGAAACACTTATAATTAAGTTTTAAAAAAGTAAATATTTAAGGTTAATTGTCATTTTTTTTAATTTATCTCTTATAAATAACTTCGTTATTTCATATTTAATAAGGATAACGAGTGCCAATAATGCTACCAATGTGTGTCATTTCATAATTATATATTTAATACTCCCAATCGATGCTTCCAAAGAGTATTAAATGTATTTTTTCATAAAAAATTTCATTGAGGAGGAAAATTCGTAAACTTTTCTAATGTTTAGGGAAAAAGAATGTTACAATTTGAAGTTCGGGGGACATTTTGTGACAAGACATAAAGTTCAGGGGGGGAAATTATAATTTGTCCTAAAAGTAATTAGGGGTATATACGAGAAAGGAAAAAAGTTTAAATAGGGACATATTTGAGTAAAAGTAGTTAATAGAAAAAAAGTATTTAAAGATAACATCTAAAAAGATAATTTATTTATATATATACATATATATTTGTAGGACAAAGTTATTTATGTGAGGGCATATATTAGGGGTGAATTATTTTAATAGGGTAAATTAAAAGGAATAAAATTACTTTTTTTATTTTTGATATAATATAAAAATACTTTTAAATACAATTTATCTATAACTATATTATAAGTGTTAAGATCTCTAGAAATACTATTCAAAAACTTGGTTAAGTTATTTTGTCGTTTTGTGATGACGTCTTTCCTTTTTTTTTTTTTTTTTTACTTTTTCTTGACTTCTCTTTTTTTTTTAATAACTTTTTTAAATATCTTTTTTTTTTCTCTTAATTTTCCCTTAAAATATCATTGAAAACTTTGACATTTATGTTTATAAAATAGACATTTAACAACAAAGCATGTTGTTTTAACTAGTATATATATAAGCGCGTAGGGTGGGGGGAGGCAAAGAGAAAAATATTTTTTTAAGCAAGTGAAAGGTTAAAAAGAAAAAAAAAAAAATAGTGCAAGTCACAATATGGAAGAAGACAAAATACGTAGTATAAGGGTTCGTTTGGTAAGTGAGTTTGATTTGAGTTTTTGAAGTTGAAATAGTAAATTTTGTTGACTTTTCAGAAAAGACAAAAAAAAATTTTGGGAAAAAAACAAAGACTTTTGAGAAAAAAGACAAAATTTGAGTTTAGAAAACCAAGTTTGAGCTTGGTTTCCAAACAAGCTCTAAGAGTTTAAGGGGAAAAAAAGCAAGAGAAAAAAAAAAACAAAAACAAAAAGAAGATACTTAAAGACAAAATAGATAGAGGAAACTTCTGAACAGTATCATAAAAGAAAATTGTGATTTCTAATATAATTATAGATAAATATAGATACGAGGATGCGTAGAAAAGATTAAACGTTTTTTATTTCAACTTAAAAAAAAAAAAACAAAACAAAACAAAAGAAGAAGCATAGCTATCCCTTGGCTATGCATAAATACTTGATGAGATGGGATGGCTATCTTTTAAAGAAACTTGTTCGATAAATTAATTGATCTAGAAATGGCAATAATAATTTGTGACGACTTTAAACCATCAAAGTTGTCTTTTTTCTTTCCCCCCGAATGAAAGTTCTAGTCTTCAAAGCTTTGTCAAGCTTTTAATTATGTATTTCTAGCATGGGAAAAAAAAAATAAAACGTTTTAATAATGTATTTGCTAGCTGAAAACTTGAGGTTCACAAGGAACCTATGTGGAATAAACAATTGCGTTGACAACAATTTTTTATTGGAATACTCCATTCTAGTGTTTTCAAATGTAAAATTAAATAAAATAATGATAACAATATTTACGTATAAAATATACAAATGATAACAATATTTACCTATATTTACATTATCTAAAGGTTTGTTAAATAAGCATTGTAACAGTTGTAAAAGATAAAATCTACAATCCATTCATGTTGAGAGTCGATTCGGCACTTAAAATTAGTGTGATCCATCATTTAAAGTTGATCTAGCATGTTTTATGCATGAATAAGAAGATAAAGTGTAGAAAATAAATGAAGACATAATATTTTCATAGAGATTCACCTTTAATGCGAGAGTTAGTCCTTTATGATGGTTTCAGGAGATATCTACTATAGTAGATAAATTGTTACAATAAATGTTTTAGAAGCATGCGAATTGGAAGAGAGAAGCCGGAGAATTTGTAATACAAAGAGAAATTATAGAAAACAGAGAAAGAACAACCCAAGAATGATATTAATGCCGATGAATGCAGATCAAAATCGGAAGATTCTGGATCCTTTTGACAATATGAGTTGACACGTGTATAGTAAGAAATAAGATATGAATACTGACCTCAATACCAATAATTCATATTTCTAAATACTATATCCCATTAAAATCGAGAAATTGTAGAAAAAACTTTGTTATTTATTTTAAATATTATAAAATCTTGCTATTTATTTTAATTCTATTTATAAAAATTCTATTTAGTTTTTCCTTCCATTAAAATCACATAAAAGTATATACATATAATTTATAAATTTTTTGAAAATAAAATAAAAATTTCAAATTCCCTTACAAAATTCATTAAAAAAAAAAAAAAAACATGGACGAAACCACTTTTTAATCAAGTTAAAAGAAACATGACAAAACTCCCTTACAGAACTCTTGCCAAAAAAAAAAAAAAAAAAATCATTTAGTCCCTAAATTTTTAACCTTGTGTAATTTTGATCCCTGAACTTTTTTCATAGCTGAAATGCCCATAAACTTCTAAAATGTTGCTACAGTAGTCATTTTTGTCAATTTTTTAAACGGATTTGTTAGTAATTTGATCAAAAAGTGGTGCTAACTACAAATTCCATCAAAAAATTAACGGAAATAACTATTGTAGCAACGTTTTTAATAATTTATTATCATTTCAGCAATGAAAAAAGAATAAGGAATGTCCCTAAAATATTGAAATGTTACTATAAAAATCACTTATGTTAAGTTTTAAACGGAATCCGTTAGTAATTTGGTCAAAAAAATGATGCTAGCTAACAGATTCTGTCTAAAAATTAACATAAAGAACTATTGTAACAACATTTTAATAGTATAAGTACATTCCAATTACGAAAAAAAGTTCAAAAACTAAAGTTGTATAAAGTTAAAAATTTAAGGACCAATATAACAATTTATCATATTATTTATCATATTATTGATTAAAAAAAACAAACAAACATATCTTTAGGATACTTTAGTCCCAAGTTCAAACTTGGATAGGCACTTATAATTAGGGGTGGCAATTCGTGTCACGTGTCGTGTTCGTGTCGTGTTAGAGCCGTGTCGATTTTTTTCTTCTCCGACCCGCGACACGAACACGACACGAACCCGTCATGGGTTGACACGACACGAACCGAAATTGACCCGCGACACGAAACTGACCCGTGACACGAAATTAACCCGCGACACGAAACTGACCCGCGACACGAAATTGACCCGCGACACGAAATTGACACGAAATTGACCCGAAATTGACCCGCAACCCGAAATTGACACGCGATCCGAAAGTGACACGAAATTGACACGAAAAGTGACACGAAATTGACCCGAAATTGACACGAAATTGACACGAAAAAAACGTGTACAACCCGAACACGACCAGCGACACGAACACGACACGAAACCGTGACACGAACACGACCCGCCCCCTATTTTTCCTAACCCAAACCCGTGAAATTCGTGTCGTTTTCGAGTCGTGTCGTCGTGTCGCGACCTGTATTGCCACCCCTACTTATAATTAATAATATTGGGGTTAAGGGCACATGTGTGCCTACCAATAAAAAAAAGTACTTTTTTGAGTTTTATGATTTGCAAACCGAAAATATGTTTAAAAATAATAATAATTAGCTAGTACTATTCATTTTATATGCATATTTTTAATACTTATCCATTAATGATTATCGTTATTCAGTAATTTGATGTAAATCAGACATAGTGAATTGGTAAATGATAAAAAAGAATGATGATTTTATCAACATTAAACTTTAGAAAGCTTATTAAATATAATTTTGGTTAAGCAGCATGCTCTTAACTTTATCGAGGAAAAAATGCTTATTGTTCATGGAGCCAAAATGCACGTTTTGGTTGAAACAAGCATTTCGGTCTTTTTTTTTTTTTTTTTTTTTTTATCTATCGTGCACTAAAAAACTTTTTTATTTATTTTTTAATCCTTCAATTTCTTTTTTAATTTTAGCCCCAAATTTTTTTTTCATTTTAGCCTTTTTTTTTTAATGTATTTGTCTATTTCTAACATTTTATTCTTTTTTATCTTTTTGGTCTTTTTTTCGTGCTTCATTTTTGTTTTCAAGTACTTTGTTGATTTGTTTTGTTCTTTTGTCTTTTGTTTTTGTTTTTATTTTTTTTTTACTTACATATTTTTTCTTGTTTAGAAAAATTTTCTCAAAGAAAGCTCAAAATCATTTTTTTTTTCATTCCCCCCAATTTTTTCATTTTTGTATTTTAATCCTTTTTTATGCATTGGTCTATTTTAACATTTTAGTTTTTTTATTTTTTTGGTCTTTTTTCATGCCCCTTTTTTTTTTTAGGTATTTTGTTGATTTTTTTTTCATTATTTTTGTCTATTTTTTCACTTATATATTTTTTCTATTCAAATAAAATTTTTCCAAATATATCCAATCATGTGCACCGCATATTCTTTTAAACTAGTGTGTGTATATATATATATAATGCCTTAATATTTGATTTTTTTATTAATTTATAGTTTATTTATTCTACAATGCCCTCTAGGATTAGATATCGTAGGATTATATATCTACTACCTATATATGAACGAGATATCTCTTAACAATATATTGGAGAGCAAATGTGCTCTTTCGTCTGACCTTCAATGGTCTTCATATAACAGCTCCATTGACCACCATGTGACATTATTATTATTATTATTTTGCTTTGTTTTTTTTTTTTCTTTCTTTACTTTGCTTGTATCTCTTAATCTCTTAACAATATATTAAAGACTTTTTTATTTTTATTTTTACTTTTGTTTGTCTATTATGTACGTACAAAGCTAATGCAATGAAACTAGTTTACACAAAAGATAGTTATATATCACTATTGGCATGAGAGCATAGCTATCACAATGGTGTCATGATTATAAGGAGGTCACACAAGTTTCCATTTTTATTAGATCAAAAATTCAAGTTACATGTCGTACGTTAGGGTTGCCTTTATCTACGGGACTATGTGATTTCTTAAACGGTGATGTATTAATCTTCTTTTCAATTAAAAGAAAAAAAGACCATAGTTATCCCTTATCATATTTTAGCCTCACATAAATACTTGATGAGAAAGGATGGCTAGCTTCAAAGAAACTTGTTCAAAATATTAATTGACCAGGAAAAGGAAACAATCTGTGACGACTCCGAACCGTTAAAGTTCTAGTCGTAAAATCTTTTTGTCAAAAAAGAAAATACTTGTAAAGTAAGATACTTAAAAGAGTGATAAAATTATTATAAGTTGTCAAAATCAATGTTTAATTCTAATTACAAACCGGTTCCATATGGAAGTGTATAGGCGGATTGGACTTATGCCAAGAGATCTATGGTAAAAAGATCACTCCTAATACCGTATAGAACTAACTCTAGCAAATTGGATACACACCAATATATGAGAGTGTGGAGAGAACACCTCCATTAGTACAAAATTGAAATAAAATACAGTAACGAAATGCAACACCTATTTGGTGGAAATAACATCGCCTTTACTTTAAACAAACAACTGTCAGGAAAGAGAGAGAGAGAGAGAGACCCAACTACAAAAATAATATCTTCGGTGCCAAGTCAGCCAACACGACCAAAGAGGTCAGAACGACCCTTCAAATGACGAAGCCGTCCCCACCACCAAAGCTATCACCGTTAAGTCCAAAATAACTTCTTTAGAGCCAGGAGTCCGGTGGCCAAATAAGGGGTAGCGTAGAACTTTAGCTCCAGTGCAAATCATAGCGCACAAGAAAAAAGAGAGAAGAGTGTTTCAGATTTAGAAGTTCATTTTTAGGGATCTACGAGAGAGAGAAAAACAATCACATATTCAAAAGTTTATTTTTTAAGGATCTATAATTTAAGTTGTGTTTTTTTTTTTTTTTTTTTTTTTTTTTTTTTTTTTTTGGAACTTTATAATAGATATTTTTGATAGATTTAAAATGAAGTATAGGATACATGAAATAGCTTCTTTTATACTGATATACTGTTGTCTCTGGTTTCTTCCAACTAGTCGAGACATATTGCAAATTTTTTCTATGCAGTTTCAATTGTTTTCCTTTTCCTCTTATCTACTAGTTTCTTTCGTTTTTTTTTAATTTATTTTTAATTATAAATTACAGCTGGAGATTCAAACTTTACATTATTATTAGATTATAACCACATTAGTTTAAGGGCCTGTTTGGTGTGTAAGTTTGAGTTAAGATTTATAAGTTTAAATAGTAAATTTTGTTGACTTTTCAGAAAAGACAAAAAACTTTTTGAGAAAAAGACAAAAACTTTTGGGGAAAAAGACAAAAAAAAAGTTTAAACTAAACCTTTAGCCAAACAGGCCCATACTTTTTAGAGGAATGGAAATTCTTCCTGACTGTAATTCAAGGGCGGGAAAAATAACTTTGAGGACAAATTTGTCCCAACAAAGTAGCATAAACTGTATGGCCAATTCTTTACTTTAAATGTTTTTTGTTTCACTATATATCTAATCAAAAAAATTTCGGTCACTAAATATTTAACTAAAAAAAATATTCTTTGACCGAAATAAATTGACATTAAGGGGGTGTTTGACATTTACACTCATTTTAAACTAAATTGTACTTTTTTCATCATGTTTTTTATCTTTTCTGAAAAAAAATTTTGTCTTTTCTAAAAAAGTCAACAAAAATTACTATTCAAACTTAAAAATCTTAACTCAACTCAAACTAAACTTGTGCACCAAACAGGCACTAAAGTAATTTACACAAAAGGCAGTTATATGTCACCGTTAAGAGCATAGTTATCACAATGTCTGATACGAAGGGCATCATATACAAGTAAATCACTTCTATACGAAAAGCGGTTATATGTCACTTCTATAAGTCATATACAAAGAGCAGTTATATGTCATACGTCACTTCTATAAGTCATATACAAAGAGCAGTTATATGTCACTACTATAAGTCATCGCTTCTATTAAATCAAAGGTACGACACGTTAGAGTCTGCCTTTTACATATTTATGTAATTGTTTTACATGCCACATGTAGTTCTTCTAATAAATTTCTTTAATGGTTTTAGACGTAGATGTGAAACTTGTATAAGATAGGATGGCCAGCTGCAAAGAAACTTGTTCTATAAATTAATTGACTACGAAATATTCTACCAAAAAACCAAAAAAAAAAATTATTTAAGAAATGGCAACGATCTATGATAAATCTGAACCATAAAAGTCCCAGGTTTGAAAGCTTTTGTCAAACTTTTAATTACGTATTGTTGGCAAGAAAAAAAAGATGACGTTTAATAATGTGTTTACTAGCTGGCTGCTGAAAAGCTGAGGTCCACAAGGCCTTGTGTAATAAACAATTGCGTTGACAACATCTCTGTTAGGAATATTCCATTCTGAGAATTTTCCAAGTGTGAAATTAAATACACTAGTAATATATATATATATATATATACACACACACACATATGTGTGCATATGTTTAGAATTTTTACTTAATAATTCGGAATTTTACCCTGAAATAATTTTTTGTTTTACATTGTAAGAGGACAAAACTCCAAATCATAGAGCATTATTCTACAGAAGTGCTCTTTTTGAGGAGTTGGTCCGTCCCGTTTTTACCTGCTGGGGCAGCCCCTACTTCTCTTTTTCACGGGGCTCAGGCGACACCCTTTTACGTGGCCCAACTCGACCCAGGCCCACCGAAACCTTATAATTTGAATGGACCAGGTTGGACAACCCGTATTTACAGCTCTACTGAAGTAATGAAAATAGACCTATAAAAATTATTACACATTTTTTAGACCAAGCCAGGGTAGCTCAGTATGTGTAGATAGTAATACCACCTTCTCCCAATACGAAATGGTTTGAAAAGAAAAATAAAAAAATAAAAAAATAAAAAGAATCTTTTCAATTCTATTTGGAATAACATTGCTTGCAGAAGAAGAAAAAAACAATGAAAAAAAGAATTATGTCAATAGCATAAAAAGAACAAAGATCAACCTCAATATCATCAAAGACTACGCAAACATCATCTAAATTTACTTCTTCGTCCTCCCAATACTCAACAGGTGCATAATTCTTCCGAAACCATGGATGTTTTCCGATAACTTCAATCCGAATTCGCCGTTTCAACTGAGAAATCAGTTTTTGGGGAAAAAAAATAAAAAAAATCCCTAATCTTGTAACGGGTATCATTGTTTTTATCCTCTAGATAATAGGAAATAAATGTGACGAGCGTCAAACCAATCCTTATAATAGTGGAAGGTGGAGTTAAATACTCACAGTTTTTGGATTGGGATCAAGTATCTTGTGTATCAATGACTTCGCTCCAAGAGAAAACCAAACTGGACTAGAAAATTTAGCCGCGTTTATCTGCAAGTATGCAGAAGGACTGTTGGCAGCTCAAGAGTCCAAAATGTTCATCTATACAGATTTAATCCAACTAGAAAAGCTTCCCATTAAAAATAATGTATTTGGATTGTGAACGTACGTGCCTTAATGAAGGAACTGACCATGTTAGCATCAGTGTTCAAAAAGAACGGAATCAAAGCATTTTACAAATCCAAAGTGTATGTAATACCAAGAAGATTTCTAAGTCGAACATTGGTAGCAGACCTTTCTGTATAGAGTGGGAAGATCCGTCTCATTAAATGGGAGATACGCAGCCACATGACGCCACATGACCACACATTGGCAGCTGCACCATCATAGCCCTGGTTGCCAAGGACCTGTTTGGCAGTAGTTTAGTTCTAGAGATTCAAATGCATAAACAAACAGCAAGGTCATGATTTATTTTCTTATGTTTTCTTTCTACAATAATAGAGAATAGGCATAAAATTTCGTTTTCCAGATTCATCAAATGATTCAGTGCAACTTTTGAAGTTGTGAAAGACGAGGACGCATCTAAAATGTACTCGTGACTAGATTTTTAAGAAGTTTATGCGACAATAAAAAAAGCCAACATATGCAAACGGTCATGAAAGATCAGTTGATAGCCCCTTACAGAACTCTACAAAGCAAGATAGAATGTTATGCAGTAATTAGTGGCACTATTTATTTTCCTATTGCACTCAAATTCCGCTTAGACTACATACCAAATTTCATTTTATTTTTCAATCAATGGCTTTAGAATTTTTCCATCCACGGCTTGTTTCCTAATTTGAGGAACGAGCAAAGTGGAATTAATAGGACCAAGATCGGACCATCGTAGAGCAAGAAAGCAAGAGAATCTGGTCTCCAAATTTGAGCAAATTTTCCAAAATGACCTAACAGTAACTGTTCTATAGAACTGCATCTTGGCAGTAAAAAATTCTACAGAATTCCAAATGGCGTGAAGCACACAAATAAGTTGAAAATGTACCTCTGGTGCAACGTAGTCTGGGGCAATGCACTTAAACCAAAGTCGGAAACTTTCAAATTTCCATAAGAATCAAGGAGGAGATTTTCAGGCTACATGTTACAAGGAAAATAACAAGAGATTAATTGGGATTAAAAAAAATTGCAGTGAAATCACATTTTTCAGATCACATTTATAGTGCAGAATATTGAAAAATTATGTGCACCTTCAAATCTCTGTGGTACACACCCGTACGATGACAATGAGCAACTGCATATATAAGCTGTTGAAAGTATCGCCTTGATTTGTGCTCGGGAAGCTTTCCTTTCCTTAGTGAACCAGGAATCCAATTCTCAGATGAAGTTCCAGTATGATAGAGATTAACTTGTTGTTATCTAACTGCTTTATCTAAAAAATGGTCCCCCCTTAAAGATTCTCCAACCAAGCAAAGAAACACATAAATTTAACGCTCCTGATGTACATAAAAGACAGAGAACCTTACAATTTTGTCAAATAATTCTCCTCCAGTTACAAACTCAAGAATTATGTATATCTTGGTCCGGCTAGACAAAACCTGTAACTCGGAAAGTAGTAAAAAAAGGATTCAGAGGCATAGGTATTTTAATTTCCCCAAAATTAAACAGAAATGAAGGTATAAAAAGTCCAATACTTTATAGAATTTTCGGCTCAAGAATTTTAATTCTCTGTTTTTCTCATATCATCGTCATTTTCTTTCGCATTTTCTTCCGAAAATTCCGAGAAAAGATTGTACGGCATGCAAACGATGATGAAACACAAACAAAATTCTTTCGGAACCAAAAACAATCTTCTCCGCCAGTTTTGCTCCAATTCTCAGCAATTAAATACCGACAAAGATCGTGAAACCGGGAATCAAATTGCAAGTGAAGATTCCAAGTTAATCACAATCTAAAATCCCAAAAAAAAAAAAGTAAAAAATAAATAAAAGCATAAGAAATTGAAGAGAAAATTCCTCACCGGAAAAGCAAGAGTACTCGTCAGGAAGACAGGGCGGAGCTCCTTTTTTATGGTGTTTGATCAAAAGCTTGTCCGAAGACGAAATTCTATTGAATCAAAATCGTTCTCTTTGGCATAATAGAAATGGAGTCAAAATTTAACGAAACAACAATCATAAAAATTTCTATTTTTAAGAATTTCTTTCCCACAAATCAAGTTTGCATATTACCATCACCTAAATTTTTAAGAACAAAAACAAAATATATATATATATATATAGCAAAGTACAAAGAAACTGTTATTCAGCTAAACATGGCTTCAATTTCAACCAAAAAAAAAAAAAAAGCATCATGAAGCAGAGAACACTCTTAAACAACACAACCAGATTTGATGCCACAAGCAACCAGATTTTTACAATCTCACAGTTCCTTCACCGTCAACAAAATCACCAAACCTGGAAAGCACCTTTCGTTTAAAATATAAACAACCTAATAGCTAAATATTTAAAAAAAAAAAAAAACCCCCGCACAGTACTAATTTACCGATCAAATGTTTTATCACTTTTCCAAAAGACCAAAAACAAAGACAAGAAATTAGATGAGTTTCTTTTTACATGTTCTTAAGGATGTCTAAAAGCAATTTACCCTGTTCATTAATCAACTCTGTCTTCCTCAAGAAACACTCAACTTCGACAATCTGTAACTTTTTCCGCTTCCTGTCCAGCCCCTCCAACTCGGAACTTTCCATCAATGGCATCATCTTCGAAATTCCCTGAATACTTTCATCCATTGAGCAAAATCCCAGAGACTTATACAAGTACGGGTACTTTTCGGATAACTTTCCGGTTGCAGTTGTCTTGGTCAGGGTCTTAGGCGTGCTCGGAATCGGAGTCGGAATCGACTCCTTCTTCTTCTTATTGCTCATCCACTCATCCTTCTTGTCGGTTCCCCAAATCTTCTTGGAGAGCTGAAAGGACCGGAGCTCGTGCGGCTTCGGAAAGATGGGGTCTTCGTCGTCCTCCTCGATCTTCGAAGCGTTGTTAAGGTACTTCTTCTTCAGCCTCCGTATCTTCTCAGACAGCTTGTACTTGGTAATGTCGGGGTTCAGCTTCTCCTTGATGAAGTCGTGAAAAGCTCCCATGTCGGCGTTGGGATCGTTCCCCTTCTTGGCCTTGTAATGGGACATCCCCTTCAGGAGGGCAATCTCGTCTTCCTCACTCCACATGACCACCGCCACTCCTGACGCCTTCTTCGGATCCTCGGCGACGGCGACGGCGACTTTCCTCTTCTTCTTCTTTGAGGAGTCCTTCTCGTCGGGCTCTCTCTCGCGCTTGTTGTCGGGCTCGGCAGGGGCTTTCTTCTTGGGCTCAACCGTGAAGCTCGCAAGAGACGGCGACCGTGGTGGGCTGTTGTCGGAATCGTTGGGCCTCGAAACCGTCGGCTTCTTCTTCTTCACTGGAGATTTCACCTTCTCATCCTCCTCCATGTCTTCTTCTTCTTCTTCTACTTCTTCTGCCTCTTCTTCTTCTTCTTCTTCTTCTTCTTCTTCGTCAATGTCGTCACCGGATTTTTCAACGCCGTTTTCGCTGCCGTTTTTCTCTTCAACTTGTTCTTCTTCTTCTTCTTCTTCTTCGTTGTCGACGGCGTCGGATTCCGATAAGTCATCGTCGGAAGAGGAATCGTACGGTGCGGGCTGCTCCAGAAGTCGTTTCGCAGCCATTGAAGAAAGCTAAACAGAGTGTGTGTGAATTGAGTTAGCAAAAGAGGGGTTTCTTAGGAAGAAAGGAAGAAATTGAGTTTTTTTCTCTGGTTGTGGGTGGTGGGGTTTTGAAGGTCTGGTGTGTTTATTCAACAAGCAAGCCAAACAAACAGAGAGTGTGTGTGAGAGTCTGGGAGAGAGAGAGAGAGAGAGACTTTTTTCTTTCTTTCTTTTTTTTTTTTTTTTCTTGAAGAGAGAGAGAGTGTGACTTGAGTTAGCGAACTTGAGTTTAAATAAGGTTGTGGGAGACGTGTTATAATCGGGGTTGGAATAAGACGAGCCCCATAAATTCCGCTTGCCAGTATTTAATTTATACAAAAGAGCTATTAATAGACATCTTCTTTGTAAAAAAACATTTTTAAGACTCGTTTGGTGTTTGAGTTTGAGTTAAGATTTGTAAGTTTAAATAGTGATTTTGGTTGACTTTTTTAGAAAAGATAAAAAATTTTTAAAAAAAAAATAAAAATTGAGTTGATGGTGGTGAGTTTAAACTCACCACCCAAACAGGCCCTTAAACTTATTTGTTCGATAATTAATGTGAGATTATTAAAGAATGATATTTCTTTTTCAATTTTTTTTAATTTCCGTCTTTGATTCTGCCTATAAATATGAAAATCTCCTTAACTTAAGGAATCAAATTTTAAGAAGTTTTTAGTTATTTAAATATCAATTTCAAATTAATTCTTAAAAAAAAATCAAATTAATTACGTATTTTAAGCCATTTTTAAGGGAGGAAATTTTTTTCCCTTTTTAAGTTATGTGATAATACTGGCTCGTATGGCGTATGAGTTTAAACTCATCACCATCAACTTAATTTTTGTCTTTTTCTCCAAATTTTTTTTGTCTTTTCTGAAAAAGTCAATCAAAATCACTATTTAAATTTACAAATCTTAACTCAAATTCATACATCAAACGGACCCTACTTTTTTTTTCGTATATACGAAACTTATTGGTTTTTTTAATATTTTTTCGGTTATATTTTATAGAGGAAACTTCTTATACTATAATGGAGTATGTTATACCCTCAAAAAAAAAAAATGGAGTATGTTTTCTTTAATAGTGATTTTTTTCTTTTTTTGCTTTTGAAAATAAATAAATAAACTAAACTTGCGTTTGGTTCACCGGTTGAAGATGGAAATTTTAAGTTAGAGTGGGTTGACTTTTCAAAAACAAATTATAAATTTAATTGATTTTTTAGAACAAGATAAAATTAAAATGAAAAAATACAGTTTAATTAGAGTTTAATTAGTGTTAAACTTAAATACCAAACAAAGTCTAAGTTAAATATTCATTCCTCATTTTATCTTTTCTGATTTTTTTATTTATTGTTATTTTTCTTTTTCCTTTTTAAAAAGTACTTTGTTTGTGACTAAAAAAACTATAACACAAGCTTTCATTTTATCTTTGTAACTTCCTCACACCGAGGGCATGCCATACAAAATCTTCCATTTCGGGGAATTAAATCGCTTTACTGATGTTTTGGACTTTAAGAGTACAAGAAAAAAAAAAAAAAATTTGGTGGAATCTAGAAAACAAGAAAATATAGTAAGTTGAATATTTCCCATTGAGATCAACCTTTGCTAGATTGTTTTCTCTCTTTTTGTTCTTATTAGTTGAACATGCACGAAGCATGTATGAGTGAATAATATATTATATAAAAGATATAAGAATTTAAAAAAAATGTAAAAGATATAAGAATTTAAAGTGAAATTTAAAAAAAAAATTTACAAAACTATAAAATAAGGAAAACAAAAAACAAAAAATCGAAACTTCATAGGAAACTTAAACAACCAAAACCAAAACCTTTAACAAAATTTCAAAAAAATTTAGACAATAACCTTTTCAACCTTATTAATAAAAAAAATATAAATTATTGAATAGATTTATAAAAGATTATGTATATGTGTATATACATATATGTAATGAAAAATGAAAACGGTAATAGAAATTAAAAAAAAAGAAGAAGAAGATAAAAGCATTAAAGAAAATAAATGAGAGAAGTAAAAGAAAATGATTTAAAAAAAAAGCATGAAAGTAAAAACAAAATAAATAAAAAACAATAGGTTGACACATGACGAAAGAAGAGAAGGCATTATTGACTATTTTATATATGTTAGTTATTATAATATATATATATATATATTATGTTATATTAATATTATTATTATTATAAAATTATTGTATCACCGATTCTTTTGAACGCATTCTTTGTTTAAAAAAAATAAAATACGACAAGAGAATGGGTTTATTATAAAAATATATATATATAATTTATATAGAGTTTGAAAAACGTTCCTCATTTTTATTTTCTAAAAAAGTCTAAACATAAATTTTAAAGTTATGAAAACATCTCAACTATAAATTGTACTTTCTATGTTGATTTGTGCATATCTTTTTTAGACACTCATCCTGCTAAATTGTAATTTTTTTTAAATTATATAAAACTATGATGAATTATCTATCTAATGGAACCTTAAAGAAAAGGTTGTGAAAAAAAAAAAAAGCTATTGAGATAAATGCTATTTTTGTCATGTGACTACCACCTTATTTTGTGGCCTATCTATTAGATATTATAGAAAGGAGAATGATGTGAAAAATTTTGTCTCTTCAACCTAAAATTCAAGGGTTAAGAATTTATACTTTTTTCATTTAATTTATTTCAATGGCTTATAGTGATCCACATGCCGTATTCTTTTTATTGACATCTTACACTTTAATTTTATAGTTTCGAGAAACTTTAGAAACCCAATCAAGCCACTCCACTATCACGACCTCATTTCATTTCAGCCTTTTATCATTTTTATTTATTTATTTATTTATTTTAATTGATCTTTGTTTGTTTTTCTTTTTCTGGTTAGGAAAGCATACACTTATCTTTGATTTTTTTTTTTTTTTTTTTTTTTTTTTTTTTTTTTTTTGCTGGGGGTTTAATTCTAGGGTCTTGAGTGCAATTTGCAAAATAAACAGTAGTTTGAAATTATCTTGGTTGTTTTCTTAAAAAACATCATATTGGTAAACATAGTTTATATAAAGAAATCGTAAACAAATTTTTTTTTTAAGACAATTATGGATCGTAGTCATTCATCAAATTCCGTTAAATTATCACTTTAATGCTTTTCAAAGAAAAAATCTTATTATTAATTTTTTTTTCTATGTAGTCAAAAGTAATCTACATATACATCTTTATTAGTTTAATTACAGCTTATAAAAAGCTAAAATGTTTCTGAACCTTAAACTAAATTTAGATAATCTAAGTTTTCGGTTTTTTTTTTTTTTAAAGAAAAAATCATTAACAATTAATTAAGATTTACAAACTGAACTAGTATTCAAGAATAGTTTTTTTGCACCACTGTAAAATAGTATCCAATAAAATTCTTGAATATTTTTACAGAACGTGCTTTATGGTATCATTTTGAATCATCTTATGCATCAGAATTTATTTTATATAATAACGTAACGTATTAACTTCTTAATTAATAGGAATTTAAAATACAAATGGGCCGTAGGCATGTCACAGTACTTGTAGTCTAAAACATGGAGACACATTTGGATTCATGGAACAAAAACAAAATTCTAAAGAATCTATAACTAAATAGAAATCATTTTCATATAAAACGGTTCATTTTAAACGAAAATATTTTGTATTTACCTTTTAGTTCTTTAATTTTTTAATTATTTTGGCCCAATTTTTTGTTTTTTTTTTCAATTTAGTCCTTTTTTTTTTTTGCATTGGACGAAAATGTATTGTATTGCTTTTTAGTCCTTTGATTTTTTTTTTTGGACCCATTTTTTTTTACAATGTAATCCTTTTCTATATTGGTAATTTTTTTTCCAATTTAGTCCTTTATTTATTTATTTTTTTTCATTCCTCTAACAATATATAAAAAGTGGGCCTATTTTTTAAATTATTATTTTAAATTTTCTATATGTAGATAAAAATTTTCAAATGCATCTATTATAGCACAAAAAATGCTTTAAGACTAGTATCTAACATCATATAAAAAGTGTCAACACTTCTTACCATTCACCAACCTTCAACCAAAACGCTTGTTTTGGTCGAAACGAGCGTTTTGGTTGGATGTTTTTTAAATTTTATTTTGTGGGTTTTGCTTCTTCTTTGTTTTTGCACATTTTATTTCTTTTCCTTTTTTTTCTTTTCCTTTTTCTTTAAAATCTTATATACTTTTATTTTTAATCTGTATAACAAAATAATTTTATTATAAAATAATTTTTCTTCAAATATTGTCTTCGGTCAAAATTTTTCTAAATGTCCTATTAAATTTCTTTTGACAAGTGTGTCTTTATTTAAATACTATTTTCTTTCTCATTTATTTTAGTTAACTTTTTATATAACTATTTATTTGCTTGTCATTCAAACATTTTGTTCATTTATTTTGATCATTTACGGTTTTTTTTTTTTTTTTTTTGTTATTTTTCCTAAAACCTTACACTTTCTCCTTTCTGTTTACCCCTCTTTAAATAATTATTTTAATATATTCTCACTTTTTCCTTCTATTTTTCTCATTATAGTTTCTTCACTTTCTTTTAATTTGTTTATTATTCAACTATATCTTAACAAAGGACTTTTAATTTATAATTTATTTATATCAAATTGATTTTTTTTTTTTTCATCAAACACATCCTTATTTAAAGATCCTTTTTACCATATCCAAAAAAAAAAAAAAAACATGCATAACACACTCTAGTGTGTGTGTGTGTGTGTGTGTATATATTATTATATTTATCTCCGCAATCACATAATAAGATGTATGTAATTACCGCAAATAGGGAGACACACAGAGAGAGAGAGAGAGAGAGAGAGAGAGAGAGAGAGAGAGAGAGAGAGAGAGATGAAGAGGAGGGGGTAGGTTTTTTCTTAAATAAGTGTATGCGAATGAAAAACAGCAAAATCACAATTATAAAGTCTTTACTTTTAATTTTTTTTCTTTTATATAAATCATGAATTTCTTTTCATTTTTGCTGGAAGAAACACAAAATTTTTAGTCACAAGAAAACCTTTATCCCTTGAATATGCCCCTCGTTATTTTTTTTTTCCTAGGAGAAAAAAATGTTTTTTTTTTCCTTTCCAGTGAATTAATGCACAAATGGATCATATTTGTTTAATTTACGAAAGTTGCAAGTCAAAAAAAAAAAAAAAAAAAAAAAAAAAAAACTACGTATAGCAACTGTTGTAAAAAAGCAATGAAAAGAAAACAAAGTATGTAACCGCAAAAACAAATGCAATTGAAAGTTTGTTTTCTTGATCATATTTTCAAGAATGAAAAAACTATAATAAATGAATTTAACAACATATGAATTTTGTTTTATTAGAAGACATAATCTATTTATTACTAATTCAGTCAATGTTTAACATATAATGGACCTGAATAGACCTTTTTTTTTTTTTTTTTTTAAACAATTGGGAGTAAGAAATCTGAAGAACATGTTTTAAACCACTTTTGTCTTTAACAATAGTTTTGTTCATGAGTAATTTTGTAACAATAGAATTTATTAAAAATTAAAGATGTGATGAGTAAACAGAAGGGTGTCAATAGACACATTTTTTTAAATATGATAAAATGGATGTCTTTAAAAATTGCTTTGTAACATTTACATCAGTATTAATAATAATAATAATATCTTTTTACATAGATTAGAGAAGAAACTGAAATCAGACTATAGATTTTTCATTACATATTTATTCTACTACTACACATCAGTTATGATATCTTGCAAATATGAATTCCACAATCGTATGAAAATTTCCATATACCTCAAACAATTAAGTATCAACCATGGACCATAATGAAATGTTTACAAGAAATTTGTTAAGAAAATATAACAAAATTAAAAAAAGGAAATTAAAATTAAAAAGGAAACAAATTCTGTTTAATTATGGGATTTTGATTCCAAATATTCAATTTTCCACCTCTAGTAAAAATAATCTTTTAGCTTCCGTTTGGTAATAGGAGGAGGGTATAGGCTTTCTATGGGGTGTGCACGCGGGGTTAAACGTGTATCTCTTCAACTTTCTTTCTGAAAATCTCTCTCTCGGTCTCGGGCCACCCCCAAACTTTCCTTCCCCATGAAAATCAAACCCCACCCCCCTCTATATTCTTACTTTTAATAATAATCTCCCGTTTATTGCACTGCCGCTGATTCCTTTCTTTCACTCATTATATATATATATATCTCTCTCTCTCTCTCTCTCTCTCTCTCTCTCTCTCGTCAGTTCTACGGTTCTTAATTTCTCTTTTAGATAAGAAGTTCTACAGTTCTTTCCCGGTGGGAGCGAAGAGAATAATAATGGGACATTTTGATAACAGTGAAAGTTGGATAACAAAATCTTGCTTAAACGGGTCATTAGAGCCACCAATATTATCAGTTATTATTAAAAAATAATAATAATAATATAAGGTCCGTTTGATGAATGAGTTTGAGTTGAAAAAACGTAATTTGAGATAAAAATTTTGTTGATTTTTCAAAAAAAATAAAAAAAATTTCAAAAAAATATAAAAATTGAGATAAAAAAATACAGTTTGAACTTATTCACCAAATGAGATCACGGTATGTTATAAAAATTTATAATAGTCTTTTGGCCTTGGAGAATACAACGCTTACACTCATTTTTGTGTAATGTTGATGGATGGTAATTGATCAAATCTTGACCGTCCATTTTCTTGTGTGATTGATGGTAGTCTCAATCTTCTCACCTCCACCATCCAACGAGCCAACCAACCATTACATGTTTGATATTCCCTTCTTGTGACTCCCTCTGTTAATTTGTCCCTTTTCATCATCTCTTTCTCTTTTGATTTTTTTCACTTCACATCTTCTACAGAATTTCAGACTTTTACATACAATATAAGAATATCTTGTTTATTAAGAAAAGAAAAAGGACTACGAAATTTGTAACAAAATAAAAGTTGTAATAAAACTCAAAGACTAATTGAAATTAAAAACAAAAAAATTGATTCTTAATATTCATTGTATACTAAATTAAATAAAATCTTAAATACGTAGTTACTTGACCTGCTATATCAAGTAAACAAAAATATCACATCATCAAATGTAATCGATACCTTGTAGGTTATTTGAGCTGCTATTAACACCTTCTTGTATATTTTTCTTACACATCTTCTTAAACCAAAAGGTCCAAACGCATGCATATTCAATTATTTCCTTGATTAAATAGGTCAATGTTTAATTTATAATGGACTTGATTAGATTATTGTTATTTTTTTAACAATTGGGAGTAAGGAATGTGAAGAATATTTTTTAAATCACTTTGTCTTTAATAATAGTTTTGTTCATGAGAAATTTTGTAACAATAGATTTTATTAGAAATTTAATGTGTAATGATTAAATAAAAGGGTGTCAATAGATTTATTTTTTTTAAATATTATATAAAAAGGATGTGCTTAAAAATTGCTTTGTAACATTTACATCAAGTATAATGATGATAATAACTTTTTACATTGATTAGAGAAGAAATACGTCAAAACAACTAACTATAGACTTGCCGTAATGAAATGTTTACAAGAAATTTATTAAGATCTACATCAAATTTAATGAATTTTATAAGTTCAATTCTCATTAATTATCACAAATGTTTTTTTGTTAGTTATTCAATTAATTACACCATATGATTTACATCGAACGGCTAAAATGACGATAACTACCGCTGGATAAATATTTGAGTAATCATTAAAACCACGCACTCGCAATTTATTAATTACATGGTGAGATGGCTTTTTTAAGCATTTTTTTAAATAAATTATAAATTAAAAAAATTCATTCCTAACTTTGGAATCTTATTCCTAATTTCATTTTCATTCCTAGTTTTGGTATCTGATTCCTAATTTAATTTTCATTCCCAAACTAATTTTTCTATTTCTCCAAAACTTTTATTTTTTTCTAGTTTTTTTTTATGTCTTTATTCTTCATTGTTACTTTTTATATCCCTTGTTTTATAAATAAAAAAAAGTCCCTACAATTTATTTATTTATTTATTTTCTTTTTGCACCCACCAATCAGTATCATATTCAAGATATTTTGTATTTTTCGTTTTTATGGAATTTTTTTTTATTTTTAAAAAACATAAATAAAAAGCATAATCATATGAATAAACTGATCAATATAAAATTCATATTAAAGGACATATAATCATAACTATAATATTATTAAAGACATATTTAAAAAACTAGTGTTCTTAATTCTCCTTAATAAATTCATTTATGGGTGTGGGGTTCAAAGAATGTGAAAAAAAATGTCTAAATTCTTCATAAAAAAGCATTTATGTGTGTGGCGTTCAAAGAATGTAAAAAATAAAAATAAAAATAAAAATAAAATTTCTACGTACATTAGAACAATAAATATAGAAAGCATTTACGATTTTTGAAGAACTCTAGACATTCCAAACATAAATTATTGAAAATTAGTTTTTTACCATTTTTTTTTAATATGAAATCATCAGTAATCCTAACGAGACAACTATGACAAAGTGTTTACAATCAGATACACAAGAGATGTAAACTTAATTGAAACTGAAATAAACACTTAAATTTAAATTATTGTAGGGGATCTACGACTGCTTTTTTGTAATTCTCCCCAGTGTTAGTATTTCTTTATTTAATATTAAAATAGACCTAGAGACACAAGACTAGTCACGTGATTTAATGTAAAAACATGGTTTGATAATGTGTGCCGTCTAGACAGGGAGCAGAGTCAGACATGTAACTTGGTGGAGGAGTAGACCAATTTTTTATTTTTTTTTTTAACTTTTTTTTCCCTACAAATAGCATCATAGTACAAAAATTATGAGACTATATAAAAAATTTAATTCTGTTCGGCCAAAGTAGAAAGACATTAAATTTATTGGGGTAAAATTAACATTAGTAGGACTATGTGAAAATTAATAATTTTTAGTGGGGTTTATGTAGAATTTTTAATGGGTGTGGTTACCAAATTATAAACCA
Source organism: Ficus carica (assembly GCA_009761775.1). Classification (NCBI taxonomy): domain Eukaryota; kingdom Viridiplantae; phylum Streptophyta; class Magnoliopsida; order Rosales; family Moraceae; genus Ficus; species Ficus carica. The sequence goes on from CM019740.1 coordinate 11,980,429, forward strand.
CATGCATCTTTAATTATATATGAGAATGTGACATTTTATGTAACTTACTATTACAGATTAAACAATAACCTGCTAAATTTTTAAATATAATAAAATACATATTTTTCTTTGTATTTGTGTATAATTCTGGATTTAACCCTCTCATATTCACATTCTCATTTTGATTTTAATTCATTTTATAGTAAAAATAACAACAACAAAAAAATTACAATTCACCAAAATAAAACCCGTAATAATTTAAATTAAAATAATAATAATAATAAACAATTTCATCCGCTCCGCTCCCATGAAAACAATACTTGCCTTATATGAGCAAAAATCACGAAAGTCTTTGGGAATGATTGCCACCCAAAAGCCAAAGGTTTAAAAAAAAAAAAATGAATGATTCTTAAACACCAAAATATTACTATTTGAGGGAAAATAAAAAGATAGAAAAATTCAAGAAAATACAACTATAAGATTTAGAGTATAATCCGTGATAATGAGCTCAAAAAATTTAAAGAACCATTTATTTTGTTTTAAATAGGGGTAATTCCCTGCTTGTGGTTATGTAATTCGACAACCTCATGATTTTTTTTTTAAATTTTTTTTTGAAAAGGGAAATTTCATTCACAAAAAAACAAAATAAATAAGACACAAATGACCCAAAATATAAAGGAATTCGACCCCGAATTAAAGATTGAATCCACCAGTAAAGATCAAAATAGTCCAGAGTTAAATACAAGTATCGAGACTCAAATAGGGGAAGACCCGCTTGGCACATAAACTTTGAGCTTGACCATTACTCGTTGAACAACACCAAAACAGATGATGGACTAGCCCAGTCAACCGAGATCAATTCCCACATAACGGGGGCATTCACACCACGGCATCCGATAACAAACGGATGGGAGACACAGGCGGAGGACATCGCCTCCATTATTATCGAAGCAAAAACACCAGAGTAAAAAAAAAAAAAAAAAAACACACCAAAGGAGCAAAAACATCAACGTCCTCATTACAACAAAACAAAAGAAAGATCCAACTATCGGCCGTTGAACGTAAGCCAGATTTGAGCGAAGCCACCCCAGAAGGACAACGTACATCCAAGACATGTTAGATTCACCACAACGGATGCACCACTTTACACACAGCCACCATCGCAAGAAAACCGACGTCGAGACGAGTCCGGGGACTGAACTTCAGAGTTGGAAATCTGGCGACGCACTCGGAGGCGGCGCCAAAGCTCTGGCCAAACACTGTAACTTTTTTTCATATTCTGAAGGAGAAAGAGAAGGAGAGAATGAGAAATTTTGACAACCTCATGATTATGTACGCAAGAAATTGACAAGCATTTTTATAGACAATGGTGTTATAAGCTCATAATTATATACAAATTCGTTATACTCAATACAATTAATATCGGGTAGACCCTTTTTTTATGAAAAAAAGAAGAAGCTAATTCTCCTTACATATGAAAGTCTATTATCATGGATTTTAAAATAATTTTATTAAAGGATAAATTGCAACAATAATATATCATAGTGGATGGGTCTTTGACACTCCATTTTTGCTCTTCATACACCTCTATTTAAACCACCTATCTATCAAAAATTTTAATCTTATTATTACTTGTTACACCCCTTTTTATTCGACAAAAAAAAAAAAAAAAAAAAAAAAAAAAAACAAACCTACAATCAAATTACAATTTTTAGCCCTTTTCCTCACCCACAAAACCAATGTTGGTATATATATATATATATATATATATATATATACACATATATATATTTAAAAAAAAAAAAAAAAAAAAAAACTTCTACATCTTCTCATGTCACCAACTAAATCCTCGTTTTTTTTTGTTTTTTTTATTTTCCTTTTTTCACGTATCCATTTCAAAATTAGGAATTAAGTACCAACAAGATCTCCAATTCACCAGCATATCTTAACCGTATTGGGTCTTCGTGTTCCAAATGTTCCGTCCCACCATCAGTAGTGGTGCTTTCTTTTTCTTTTTTGCCATATTCTGTTCTCTCATTATCTAGCAATCTAACATCCATCTCATAAAATTGATACTATTCATTACATTAGAAAAAAGGAAAAAAAAAAAAATTTAGGTCAAATATAAAAACTAAAAAAGATCTAGAACGGAATAGGATAAATCAAAAAACTGATAAAAGTCAATAATAATCTTTAGTCAAATGAAGAAGCAAAGTATATACAACTTCTGATATTGTAATTGCACATTCAAGAGTAGTCAAAATTTTAAGGATAACAATTATAAAGAGTATTAAATGATGATAAATAAAATAAAGAACTTAGATTTCGTACTTGTTTGAAGTCATTGACGATTTTTTAATGAAATTTATTGATTAGGGTTGACTATTTTATAATTATATGAATTATATATAAAAGGATATAATATTTTTGAATTTTAACATGAGGGGTGCGAAGAGTATAAAGATGAACTTTTTTTTAAACATGAGATACAATAAAGATGATATATATATATAGTTTTTCATAAGTGAGAATCAACCTGTCTAAACTATATATAGATTATTAAAGCTCCAAATTCAAATAATCAATACAATGAGCAACCTTTTAAAAATTCCGGGAACCAAAAAAAAAAATTGAAAGAATCAAAAGAAAAAAAGAAAGAGTTGATTCAATCCCAAAAAAAAATATATATATATATATATATATAGATAGATAGATGATTAATTAATGCAACAGTGTGAGATGGTGTAGATTTGTGGGACTCAAGATACTTTTGAAATAGAATTTAGGAAAAAAAAGAAATCAGTAATAGAACAACGATTACTAAAAAATTGAGAATAAACAAAATCAGGAATTAAAATAAAAGAGGTGGCAATACAGACCTCCCCTTTATCTATTTTTCTCAATCACTTATATGATAAATTAACCCTTAATAAAAATTACGATTAAAGACAAATTTTTTATAAGATTACTTTTTTTATAAGGGGAGGTCTATTGTTACCCGTTTGTTTACTTTTCCCACACTCTAATTTAATAAATTTTATTATTACTAAAGTACCTTTAAATAAAATTAAATTTAAAGACAAACATGCTTATAAGGTACTTTTTACACACTAACACACCTATAATAATTTAAAAAACTAATATTACTCTTTTAAATACAATACATATATTAAAAACACTCAATCTTAGTTAGTAATGAGAAAAAAAAAAAAAAAAGACTTCTCAAAACTGTATTTTTCTGTTCATATGTTACGTTAATGTTTGTTTTTTTTTTTTGTGATGGAGGCTAAATATTTTTTTTATTTTTATTTTTATTTTTTGTATACATTATAATACGTTATTGTTAATTTAATTAAGTCTCTATTTTCAGACTTTTTATGCCACTTTGTCCCTTTAATTTTGTTACTTTTCATAGCCTTTTGGCTTTTTTTTTTTTTTTTTTTTTTTTTTTGAAGAAAGTATTCTGGTTTGGCTTCATGGTATATACCAAATCCTTTTCTTAGCAATGGAGGCTCACTTTTTATTTTATTTTTACTTTTTTATGTGAGAATAGGAATATCTCTTTAGAGCTATAAATCTTTAATATATAATTTATTTAAAAAATATTCAGAAAAAAAACTATGTTAACAACAACAAGTTATTTACCAAAAAAAAAAAAAAAGGGAAATTAACAACAAGTTACCCATCCCAATATCATTTAATGAGCTATCTAAGTTTTATGTTCATTAATTGTCATTAAAGTTTTTTAGTTAACTACTCAATTTGTTACAATTATCAGATCAACATCATATGACTAAAACAACGATAACTATAGATGTGTAAATATTAGAGTAACCATTGAAAAATCTTCCATTTGTAATTTTTAGTGAGTGCAGGATAAAAATATAAAAAATTTTGGACTCATCCACCATTGCATATAGGACATGCTCTCTGATTTTAATCAAAATAAACCTAGGGATAATGCTGTAAATATGAGCTGGGTTAGATGGATAGGCCTAACCCACATATGAACTTTTTTAGTTATTTTGAACATATAAAAATGTTAAAATATAACATAAAACTATAGGTTGTCCCTGCCCGGTCCGTAGACCACCGGGCTATACCTACCGGATCGGACCATCCTTTCCTTCATTAGGGCTAGATCGGCCATGTTTCTCTTTTGGCGGATCGGCCGGTCCATATTACAGTACCACCCTAGAGATATATACAAGATTATTATGATACAAAGTAACAATATGGTTCAAGAGTCACATAATATGTGTCTTAATTAAGGAACATGGTCTCTATTTCCCATTGAAATAGTCATAAAGATGTAAGTTTATGCATATGACCTAAAGCAACAATGTGATTCGATTATGATATAATGTGTGTCTTAGGGGACATGCTCTCTGATTTCGATTGAAATAAATTTAGGGAAATAGGACTGTGCATGTGACATGAAATAACTAACATGGTCTCTGGTTTTTTAAGGTTTTTTTTTTTTTTTTTTTAAAACCAAAATAGCACGAAGACACAAGATTAGATATGTGATTGAAATTAATAAACTGTATCGTAGGGGACAAGCTCCCCGATTTTAATCGAAATAAACCAAAAGACAGAAAAATGTCCATGCGATATAAAGAAACAATGTGGTTTAATATTGTCACATGATTATGTGCCCAAAGGGACATGATCTTTGTTGGATTGAAATAGTTATAAAGAGAAAGTCTATGTATGTGATTTAAAGCAACAATATTGTTCAACAATGATATAATATTTTTGCCCTAAGGGACATGAATCTAGAGTTTAATTTAACTTCTAAAGTTTAAAATCTTGGATTAATTGAACAGTATAGTTGTTTTACCTTTTTTTTTTTTTTTGAAGATTTTAAGTTTATAATGAGTCTTGGCAAACAGAACATGACTTAATTGTAACATTTTTTTTTCAATTATGCCGTTACAATATCAATAGCTAGTTGTCTTTGTAGTTTTCCAAAATGTTCTTCGATCAAAACAAAGTAATTTAATCCACCAACTTTAAACATTAATTAAAAAGGACAGAGAATAAAAAACCCTTTATTCCATTGTTCATTAATAATTTTTCTAGTTTTTCACAGGTGACGTAATTTAGGAATTCGAATAAAGATAACTGAGAAGCCTCGATAATGTAGAAATTGTAAAGAAACTGGACATGATTTAAGGAACTGCCCAGCAATGAAAAATGGAGGAGTGCAAAAGGAGACCAAGCTTCAGAAAAAATAAACACAATGCAAATGTGTTTTCATGTTTATCCATTTTGTTTTGTTGTTATTTTGCTTCATATAGTAGTTTGGTTTTCTACAGTTTATTGTTGTTTAGCAGTTGGTACTTGTTTATTGGAGCTTCTATTATAATTGTTTGGACATGATAATTATTATGAAGAAATGTTGAATGATGATGTTTTGTCCATTTTGTTTTATTGTTATTATGAAGAAATGTTGAATGATGATATTAGAAAAAAATGAACCAAAAAGAAAAAGAGAAATAAAAGTTTATGGCACAATCCGTAAGTTTATGGCTATAGTTTAATTTTGTTTTTGAATCATTGACGGTGATCCGGGGAGAGAGAGAGAGAGTAAGAGAGGGGAAATCCGAAGAGAAAGACGGCAGCGGTGATTCTGGCCAATGCCGGAGAAGAAGAATTTGTCGGAAGATGAGGAGAGAAATGTGATTCATTCACATTAAACAACAAGGATTGAAAAAGAAAATAATAATTTATTTTAAAAACAAAAGGAAAAATATGCTATTATTTACTAAATTCAAAAAAATATGTTATTTTCTTTCTTTAAAAAATTTTGATTCCATTCCCCATAATATGGATTCCAAGTAAGAAAAATTTTGATTCCATTCCATTCCTTAATATGCATTCTAAATATTAATTACTCATATTTATAATACAAAACAAATTATTTAATAATAGTTTAAAAGTTAGCAGGTTATTTAACTTATAATAAAAAATAACATAAAATGCCATGTTGACCATTTCACTATCATCTTGTGATGACCATTTACCCCTCTTCATCGGTTTGTTTATCACATTCTTATTCTTGTTTGAGGTACTTGTTGCTTTATGTGGTATTGACTCAGTTGGATGTTGGCCATTGGCCATTATTCTATATTCATTTCAATTAACACAACGACAAAGTCAGTAAAATAACATCAGTCACTGAAATTAATCATAAATAGATCATAATAATTGTTCAGCCGTATAACTACAATAACGATATTCTCATTATAAAAATGACCAATTTTGGTTACTAAAATCCATAAAGCAAAATAAAATATCCTCAAGGAAAAACTTTCCTACTAGATAAGAAATTGTGACAAGATTCCTAATAGGAGTAGAACTCTACCAATACTCAGAATCCTCAAGGAAAAACTTTCCTACTAGAAATAGGAAATCCGACAAAAGGCTTCTATATATATATGTAGGGTCTTCCCCTATTTGTTAAAGAAAAACGAGTGAGTTTTATCCCCCAAAAAAAAAAATGTAGAAGAAGAAGAACAACAACAACGTACTGTTAAAATCCTCCAACCAAAGGTTTAGAATCATTGCCCTAAAACGAGCTCTCTTTCCTCTCAAGTACTATCTGCAGTTTTCATAAGAATTTTTGGTTCTGGGGGGTATTTGAGAGAGAGAAAGACCTCGTTGTAGGGTAAAGATTGCAAAATCTTTGGTTCTGGTGGGTGAATTTAACCATGCGCCATGCAAGCACATGCAGTAAGCAAGCACTAACATCTTTTTCTGTTCTGGATATATATTTTTTAAAATATTTTATTCGTGTTATTCATGTAAAAATATACATGAGGATTCGCTGCGCCTTACATGATGTACCGTTGGGCCTTCCATAAGTTCCTAGTGTTCTTTATTTCTTTCTTGCTTTTTTTTTTTTTTTTTTTGGTACTACTTATTTGTTCTTCTTGTCAACGGCATGCATGTCTTGTTAATTAGTATTTTAATCATAAGAGTATAACCTTTTTTTTTTTTTGGCGATTATTTTGTCTTTTGTTTTGTTTTTGTTTTTTTTTCCTCCAAGAAAATAAGAGTGACAACATAACAATGTACTGGAACAAGTGAGTTTTATCCCAAGAAAATAAGGGTCATTGAGTGGGAGTCGGGGTGCAGGAGCTTCGCCACTTTGGCAATCTGGGATTGTTTGTTTCTATTATTATTATTTTTTATATGTATGTTTAAGAGAGAGATTTCAAGATTTTATATAAATCCATGGAACAGCTTTCACGGCGTAATCCGATTGGTGATCCATGGTAGCTTCCATGGCCATCCCCTCCATTTCCCTCTCTAATCGGTGGAACCTCCATGGCGGAATCGAGGTGATCCTCGGCTCCAACGCAAAGCGATGTCAGCCTCCTAGGCTTCTTGCTAGTGATGGAGCTCCATGGCGGCCCAAGATTTGTAGGCCACGATCTTGAAGAGCTTCATGAGGTCTTCGATGGTGGATGGGTCAAAGTTCTCGTACGAAGGGTGATTGGTTTTTTTCTTTTTCTTCAATGAGATTGATGAGAGAGCGTCTGTTTTTTTCCCCCTTAAATTTTAATTTAATGTTTTAGTTTGCCGAATTTTTGGGTATTTTTTAAAAATGTTTCTATATTAAAGAGTACTAGTTTTTTTTTTTTTAAATTAAATATTAATGACATGTCATGTTAAAATAACTGTTAAAATATTGTTAGAAGAAAGTGGACAGAGTGTTGAATTGAATGGTATTATGTATATAAAGGGGCATAGTGCATGTAGTGCATGGTTTTGAAAGGTCAAGGGCAAAATTAAAATATGGTTTATAATTCAAGGGGCATTCATGAAATTAATCTTTTTATATTATCTTTTTAGGTTTTAAGAATATATGTGTAACTTTCTTTATTTGGATTTGCATGATAATTTGATTTTTAGTGATTATATGTTTTGATTTTTTTTTTTTTGAACTTAAATGTTTATGATTATGATATATGGAAAAATTTGTCAGTTTAAACAGTTACAACAAGGCTGTGATGAATTAATTAATTAGGAATGTTATTTATGCCTTGAGGATTTTCTTTTTGTTTGATTTTAAAATTATATTGATGATGTTGGTTACGTATTTGTGTTGTTATAGATTTTATAATTGGTAATTCACTTTTGTTAATTGTAACTGGCAATTGTTTAGTTTCAAATTTTAATTATTTTGTCTTCTACATAAAAAAAATAAAAAAAAATAAAAAATAAAAAAAGTCGACAAATTTTCAGAAAATAAAAGAAATTGTAACAGGATTCCTAATAGGAGTAGAACTCTACCAATACTCAGAAATCCTCAAGGAAAAACTTTCCTACTAGAAATAGGAAATCCGACATAAGGCGTCTCTCTCTCTCTCTCTCTCTCTCTCTCTCTCTCTCTCTCTCTCTCTCTCTCTCTCTATATATATATATATATATATATATAGACGTAGGGTCTACCCTATTTGTTAAAGAAAAACGAGTGAGTTTTATTCCAAAAAAAAAATGGTAGAAGAAGAAGAAGAAGAAGAAAAACGTACTGTTGAAATCCTCCAACCAAAGGTTTAGAATCATTGCCCTAAAACGAGGTCTCTTTCCTTTCAAATCCTATCTGCAGTTTTCATAAGAATCTTTGGTTCTGGGGGGTATTTGAGAGAGAGAAAGACCTCGTTGTAGGGTAAAGATTGCAAAATCTTTGGTTCTGGTGGGTGAATTTAACCATGCGCCATGCAAGCACATACAGTAAGCAAGAACTAACTTCTTTTTCTCTTCTGGATTTTTTTTTTTTATATAAATATTTATTTTTAGTTTCCTAGTTTTCTTTCTTTCTTTCTTGCTTTTTTTTTTTTTTTTTTGGTACTACTTATTTGTTCTTCTTGTCAACCGTATGCATGTCTTGTTAATTAGTATTTTAATCGTAAGAGTATAATCTTTTTTTTTTTTTTTTTTTTGGCGATTATTTTGTCTTTTGTTTTGTTTTTCTTTTTTTTTTTTTTTTCCAGCAAGAAAATAAAAGTGACAACATGATAATGTACTGGAACGAGTGAGTTTTATCCCAAAAAAAAAAAAAAGGTGTGAAAGTGATAAGTCTGGTAGGGTAGTTTGAAATCCTCTGATCAAAGGTTTAGGATCATTGCCCTAAAACGAGCTTTCTTTCTCCCCCGAAAACTATCAGTTTTTTTAATCCGGTTTTTGAGAGAGAGAATAAAAGTTCTTTGTAGGGTAAAGATTGCAAAATCTTTGGTTCTGAGGTGAATTCAACTATATGCGCCATTCAAGCACATACAATAAGCAGGCACTAACTCCTTTTTCTGTTGCGGTTTTTTCTTTCTTTTTTTTTTTTTTTGAAAAATATTTTAATAACGTTCTTTGAGTAGAAGTATACATGAAACATATTTATTGTTAGGTATATGACTCTAATTAGTTTGTGGGTTTTGGGAAAGTTGTATTATAATGTCTTATTGAGAGCTTACAAATAGGTCTATTATGGTTAAGAGTTTTCTATGTGGTCAGAAAAATAGAAAGAGTGTGTGCCTACTTTTGAGAGAAAGTAAGAAGACATATAGGTAAAGGGTGTAAGGGCTTTTAGGTAGGGAGATGTTGAGAGATTTGATGAGTGTGTAATTCTGAAGGTGTTAGTGTATTCATTCTCCATATCTCGTAGACGTGGGCAATTTGCCAAACTACTTTAATTATTTTTTTTTTCGTATTTTCGTTTTAGTTTATTTTTATGCCGCGCTTTGTGTACAAGAATGTTTTTCCCAATAAGAGGTATCAGAGCCAGGTTGAAGATCTGAATTAAAAAAAAAATCAAGATGATGTCTGGAGTAAGATTTGATCATATTAAGCGTTTTGATGGAAAAAGTAATTTCAACATCTGACAAAATACAATAAAAGAAGAAAACAAATAAGCAAATAAAAACATAATGAGTTAAAAAAAAATAAAGAAAAAAAAAACTAATGAGATTCAAACAAAACAAATCAAACTTAAAATCTAAATTATTTCCTGACCAAATTCGAACTCAGTAAACTAAATATATATATATATATATATATATATATTAACTATGTAATCATATGTTGATCAATGCTGACAACAATTTTTTTTTCTCCCAACCTCCACTGTTTTCTTTGCAGCCGACAACAATTGAGGTGACCATCTTTGTGAGGGAGAAGCCGTCCCTTTTCTAGTGTCTTTCTGATGTCTTTCTAGCATTTTATTCGTGGATTTCTTCATCACTGTCGGCATTTTTTGTGAGAAGGAGAGTGATGAAACAATGAAAGTATCGTTTTTTTTTTTTTTTTTTTTTTTTTTTTTTTTTTTTGTTTTTTTGTGGAAGATTCAGGGATGATTAATAGGAGTTAGTTTTGGTTTTTTTATTAATTTTTTTAAATCACAAAAAATAATTATCCTATTTTTATTCGGGGATTCTGATATTTTATATTTTACTCACAATGCAAAAGGCGGTTTCTTATTTTGTTTATTCTTGCAAATAACTTTATTTTTGGACATTTTTCAAAACAATGGTCCTAATTTGGCTATCTATATAAATGATATCTGATATAGTGATTTTATCGATCTTTATTCTTAGGCATTTTGTTGGTTTTTGAGCACTTTTATTAGTGTTTTTTTTTTTTATTTTATTTTATTATGTTCATGTTGTTTTGAAGGTAAAATGCAAGAACAAGCAAAAAGGCACCAAAAGAGGAATCCAAGAAGCATGAAGCGGGCTGCAGCGTACTAAACATCCGTTGCAGCGCGCTAAAGCTCCCAGGCCAAAGAGTTAGACTTTGCAGGCTACGGCGCACATAAAGCCCTCTGCAGCCTACCCCTCCCCTATTTTAGGCGCACTGCAACGCACAAAAAGCCCACTGTAGTGCGCCTCCTGAGAAACCCTAGCCGCCAAATGCACGCTGCAGCGCCCGCACATGTGAATGACTGAATTTAAGGTGAAAATGAGCTAATTTTTGGGGCATTTAAAAGGGAATGGTGTGAAAAAGAAAGAGAGCTTGTGGAGACCCAAACCTCAAACGAAAGAAGAGAGAAAACTCCAAGTTTTTGGAGGGCTTTTCTTGGAGATTCAAGGAGATTGAAGATCTGGGAGCTTGTTCTTCAACTAGTTCTTCTTCCTTCTACATTCCTCTCTCTTTGTAGCTCTTGAACTTGCATTTACTCTTTGATTTCATGTTTGAAAATGGGTTTGATGTTTGTTTTAAATTTGGTTATGAATTTGAGAACTTTGATGTCTAGCTAAACTTTCTAAGCTAGGGGGTATGATGTAGCATGATGATGACTATGTTTTGATAAATTTAATGCTTATTGATTGAATCCCATTCGGAATTGTTTGTGTTTCTCTATGTTTTTTCCTAATATTATTTACCATTAAATTAGTGTTATTAGATGTGTGAAATTGGGCTCGTGAGAGTTGATTTCATATGTTGGGACTTGAGAAATACAACCCATAGTAATATTAAGTTTGGGAGGTTAATATGACTTATGTAATCACTGGAGTAGGATTGCGTAATGAGTGCTTAATTGGTTGAGTTAATAGGGATATTAATTTGATTATTTTTGCTTATTATTTTAGTCGGCACTCGGGAGAAGGAGTGAAATTAAAATTTGTCGCCTACGATTAATGATTTGAATGAATTCGATGAACAAGCCTTGAATTGGATAAGCATAGTTAAGTCAAGTGAAATCAAAACCCCATAATCTTACACACCATCGAGTTCCCTTCAATCCATATCTTCGATTGCTTTTATTTTGCTTAACCTTAGTTTAATTTAATTGCTTAGTTTAGTTGCTTATTTCATTTCCTTTAAATTTTGATAGCTTAGATAAAATCGAGTCATTTTAATTGTGGTACTTAACTAGTTTCTTAATTTCAATCTCTGTGAGATGATACTCGACATTTTGTTACTTTATTACTTGTAGCGATTCATTCACTTGCGAGCACACACGAAAATAGACACGCAGCAATCCCACCCTTTAAGCCGCACTCCGACGCTTAAACATTGAGCTACGCTTTTTTAACTTGAGAATAAAATTAAAATATAGAAATCCGTATTTTTTTACTCAATTCGGCTTGGGTAGCCTGGGTAGTGCGGGTTTGTCGGCCTGGTGAATAGCCCTAGTTGTGGATGGGTAGGGTTTTGAACACCGACTTCTTTATCTGACCCTGACGTTTCGTGTTTTTCTGTCTACGTGGGCTCATTATGTGGCACATTAGAGCGGGACCCACATCCACCTGTACTTAAAATTTGGCCCACATTCATTTGTTTTTGTTCTGTTTCCAAAAAAAGTGTTGGCAGTCGTAATGTTTTTCTTGATCGTGAATATTCGTGTTTGGATAGAATTTATTTATTTTTCCTCTGAAATTATAAACCCCAGAAAAATACATAGAATAGTAGGGTGTGTTTGGTGCTAAGGTTTGAATAATAAATTACAACTTAATTTTTTTATAAACTTAGCTATAACGCATGGGCTACTGAATTCCCATTGCAGGAAATGTAGCTCTTGGAGCCGGGTTCTAAAGGTAAATTCTCTCCTCATATGGAGATAAGTCTGGCACCTTCTCTGCCTGCTAGACATTCTGCAACATGAGGAGAGAATTTACCAGGAAACCTAATGAATGAAAGAACACCTTCATCATCTCGAATAGCCACTCCAATACCAACAAAATTCCAGATAATCTTGAACTGAGGCATCAACATTAACCTTCACACAGCCTGCTGGTGACCAGATGTTTTGACCTGGTCGACCGAGTTGCAGGTGATGATGTAGTCTCCAATCCAACAAGGAATTTGAAGGCTGATTCTCGAACAGCAAGAGATTACGAAAATCTCTAGATCTTCATCCGAAACACGATTGGTCATAAACGAACAAAGGTCGTGAACCACCAGCCTACCATGGAAAGAACTGATCAGAGCCTGCCAAAGCAAAATTAGAGAAAAATAGTATCAAAAATACAACTTTTCTTTATAATATAGTAACAGATTATAGTTAGATCGTGCATACATAGATTATAAAAGTTAATTTGTCAATTAAAAAATAAATGATAAAAGTAAAAGTAAAAAAAAAAAAAAAAACATCATATCATCTGAGCCACTTTTTTGAAGTTGATACAAAATATATAATGAAGCATCTATGAACAATCAATGCTCTCATCTCTTTGCATCATCAATGCACAAAAAACGTGATGAAAACATTCACGAACCCGCTAGAAGAGAGAAACGTACGAGACTTCACTTAAGAAACCTATTCGCTCTTTTTATTGTGTAACTAGATTACTAGATAACTAGATATGGTGAGAGAAAGTACAAGTGAGTAAATCATTTTTATTTTTTTTATTTTTAAGAATACTATTTTATAAATAAAATATATATAAAATTATATATGTGATTTATATTGGGAGGCTGTTTATCTTACAAAGTACATGAGTCATTTTAAATGATTGAAATGCAAATGATCGAAAAGTATGAATTTAATATGGTTGCAGACATAGCTAGCGGTAATATTACACATGATTTCACCTAAAAGTGTAGAATTCGAATCCCCCACTCCTAAGTTCAAAATAATAATAATAAAAGAAGAAAAAAATAAAAGTGAATTTAATATGATATTGAAAATGCATTTGTAGGAGAAAAATTTTAAGGAAAAAAAAAAGAAGAAAATATTATTTTTTTTACCACCAAAATGTTTGGTCGTTTCAAATTACTTCAGGATAATTTCTTTCTAATTCTATGACGGGTTTAATTTAAATCTCTTACTTATTCAAAAAAAGAAAAATTTTGTTACGTGAGTGAATTAAATAAATATCATTATTATTTAAGTCTTGAAAATCAATGCTTAATGAAGAAAAGTTATAAAATTTTGGTTTATAAAATATAATATACCATAAATAACTTTTTTTTAAGATGCAGATAGACATTTGTTTCTGGTTTCTTCCAAATATTGGAGACCTTAGATTGCAAAATTTTTCTCTTTAATTGCGAAGTTCTTTTTCCCCCTATTCCCCTAATCGGCTAATTTTCTATTTTAGAGGAATGTAATTTTTCTTCCGGCTCTAACTTAAGGGGAGAAAAAAAAGGGGAGGAAAAAAAAAAAAGAGAGAGAGAGAGAGCGAGCCAAATAATATATTGGAAACTCTTTTAAAATTGTAGTAAATAAGTTTTAAAGATTAGTAATAATTATACATGAAAATACCGAAATTATCCCTACCACTCCTTCCCTCTCTTCTCGACATCGCCAGTGGTGACACCATCATTAAAACCTAATATTATTTATCCATAAATCTATTATTTACTAAAAATTCAAGAATTTTTTCATAAAAATATACTATAATTTATCATCTTTTTAAAATCATGTTATAATCTTTAAAAGTACCTATAAAAATATTATGTGCTATAATTTAATAGTTTCTTAAAAAAAGAAAAAAAAAAAAAAAAAAAAGAAAGAAAGAAAGAAAGAAAGAAAGAAAGACTCTTTGTCCATGTAGATTGGCATATAATATCTCTTACTTTTAAAGTTTTTGTTTCACTATTCATCTAACCAAAAAAAATAACTCACCAAAATAAATTGCCGTTAAAATTAATTTACACAAAAGGCAAATGTCGCGAATGACAGAGGGAGTGGGGCAGGGGGCCATGGTTCCCTTATATTTTTAGGCTACTGCATCTGATATTTCTACTTTCGCTGTTCATTTCTTTCTCATTTCTCATTTTCAGAGAATTGATCTTTAAAATGAATTTGTTGGACTTTATATATACATACAGACATATTTAAATATGTATATATCTATATATGCGTCTCCCATTTGACAGCCATACAAGTCCAATAAATGTAACTTTTTTTTTTTTTTCCTCCGACTCTTGTAACTACTAGTTGATCTAGATGTAACGATATGAATAACATGTTAGTTTTTGGCACTTTTACTACAAGTGACAAGTATCAACGGAAAATGTCACACACAAATGAGTTAGTGCTACAAGGCACTAGTCTTGATGTTACATGCGTTGGACCATCCCCCTGCGACCCAACCCATGTGTTCGCTTACTCTATGAAGGTGAGGGTTGTGAGTAGTGTGTTTTGAGGCTGTGAGTGTTGTCGCAAGGCCGTGAGGTTGTAATGGTTAGGTATAGGTAATCATAGCCTAACCTTGTAATAACTGATTGTTAGTTGTATATAGGATCGGTTTGTTGTTTTTGAGTAGTTTAATCAATTGTTTTGTTGAATACAATTGGTCTTGGGAAACCAAGTTGGGGAGAGTAGTGGTCTCTCGATGTCCACTGAATTAGGGTTCTTGATTGGTGGCTTTAATTCTTCAATTCTTCTCAAAAAAATTCTCAAGTTTCTGTTCAATTTCTCTGTTGTTGTGCTTTGTATCTCATCAACAGCCTTTTGCCTATGGCAAATTTTTATGGCGAACATTTTGGTCCCATCATGTTGAATTCATAATAGAAACTATTTATGAAACGATTGAACATACTTTCCATGATGGAGCTGAATCGTCAGGATATGAATGTTATGTATTTTGATGCAAGGTTGTGACTATATTATCCATGTATTCTGTATTCAGAATGCAGATTTTATATAGACTTGGATATATAACGAGCTCGTATCTTATGTTTGCAGTTTCAGAAGCATATTAAACAAGGGGTCATGAAGGTGGGATAAAATCTGATTGCAGAATCCTTAGTTTTCACTCTTCCAAGTCCGGTGTAAAAATTAATGATTGATTTTGCAGGAAGCCTTGTAAGGTCAGAGTTAGGCATCTTGAAGATGGCACCAAAGTAAGAGTATCTAGAGGCTTGGGGGCATCCAGTTCCATTATTCCACGTCCTGAGATCTTGAAGATAAGGACTACGCCAAGACCAACAGTTGGTACTTATCAAAACCCCGTCCTTTCGTACGTTTTCTTATTAAAGTGGCTCTCGTTATTTTCCTCGTGGTTTTATCATATAACATAGGACGTGAAACATGGCTTCTCACTGCCTCATTTACAACTACTGTATGTTATTGATTAAAAAAAAAAGGAACAGTTTCAGAATTACTTGTTAATAGAGACGATATGCGCTGAGAGATATAGCCCTCATAGATCTTTGACAACATACATATACACATATATTTATTGCACTATACTACTTTAACCACTGTAGCTTATGGTGAGAGCCTAAATTGTTTATGTAAGTTTATCAATTCTCCCAAAAGCTTAAGCTGTTAGGAGGTGGGCCAACAATAATTTTATATTTCAACACTCCAACACTCCCCCTCACGTGCAGGCCAGACAATGGGCAAACGTGCGGACAAATATTAATTTGAAAGTCCAACACAAATTATAAGAAGCCCGAAACATATTAAAGGCCCAACATGCATTGGTAATAAAGGGGGTTAAATAGTGCAATTAAAAGGGTTTGAACTCAGGACCTCCTGTTCTGATACCATGTTAGTTTACCAATTCTCCTAAAAGCTTAAACTGTTAGGAGGTGGGTCAACAATAATTTTATATTTCAACAATTTAGATGTCTCTTGAAACACTTTGCAACCCTCTTGTTTTCTCAATCATTCAAAGTAAGGTTGTTGATTGGTGACCTTTCAAGTGTTCTTCTGAGATCCCGTATATTGTCTTTTTTCAATCTCTCTCGCTGACTATGGTACAGAACTTCATATGCAGCTGGTTCCCAGGGATACTCCAGTGGAAAAAACTTAACGATGCCAAAACAGGACTGGGAATGCCTGATCTTTGAAAGAAGTGTATTGTCAAACCGAGAGGAAGATATTCTGGAAAATACTGGGGTCGACTCTGCTGTTTAATGTTTATCGAATGACATGAAAATTTTAGAGGTTGAACTCACTAGGCAACTAGCATATTGGTTCAAGACCAACATTTCACCTGCTGATTTTTGCATTTACTTTGTTCTTGCTCTTTTTTTTTTTTTTTCAATTAATTTTTTCTTGTCTTTCCTTGAAGGTACTATGTACTTGCTTAGAATGGTCCATTAGTAATTAGAAACATTACACATTTTGGGTTTCTTATTTTAAATTTTTGGTCCAAGCAAGTTTAGTAGTGTAGAAGAGCAATTAGTCATTCTAGTGCTGGATGGATAGAGCCTTTCAACCGATTGACGTAATGCTATGTAGTCAAGGAAAGTATCTGAGAAACATTTTCGTGCTCGTCTAAATATGCAACCCCCATAGCATCATAACTGCATTCTCTATATTTGTTAATCATCATAACTACATATGCTAAGATGGCATTATTCATTATTCAGTTTTTGTTTTTCAAAACTGCAATTTTTAGGTGTTCTTGAAAAGCAAACGCAGAAGAAAACTCCAGTCAGAAAGCATCATGGCTTATCTGAAGGGAAAATCTCCTCCAGACTATCGATCTTCAATCGAGTAGCCTCGGCAATTATGCTCAAGTTGCGAACCATGAAGCCAATGCACCTGTCGCCGGGAGACCATTTGTAATCTCGTTGATCTGTAAAGTTAGGCATCGTCTTTGATAATGAGCCTACACCATTTCCTCAGCTACATGAACTGCTCGCACTTTCGTTCTTCCAACTTCATTCCGGGTTAGATAACCGTTCATTTTGTTTGGTTTATATTGACAAAGAAGAAAGAAGAACAAGTTCGATGGAAAATGGTTCTTTTTTTTTTTTTTGGATGCCCAAACTGGTGTCATATATATCATATAGGTGGCGAGCTCTTATATTTTAAAATCATAGTATACAAGTTTTAAAGATTAGTTATAAATACTATATTCATATTAATTATACATGAAAATACTGAAATTATTCCTGCAACTTCTCCCCTCTCTCTTCTCTCTGTTGCGACTCTCTCTCCTTGACATCACCGGTGCTGATGTCGTCGTAAAAACCTATTATTATTTATTCGTAAATCTGTTAATTTACTAGAAAATTCAATGATTTTTTTTGAAAAAAATACTCTATAATTTATCCTCTTTTTAGAATCATGTTATAATATTTAAAAAGTACCTATAAACAATACTATGTGTTATAATTTCTTAAATAAAAAGAAAAAGACTTGACAACAAATTTGTTCTTGCAGGTTGGCATATAATATCTCTTACTTTTGTTTCACTATTTATGTCACAAAATATATGTATATATATATATATATTTCAGCAAAATAAAATGTCAATAAAATTAATTTTCACAAAAGGCAGGCATATGTCGTTATTAGCGTAGGAGTATAGCTATCGTCACTAATAATGGTGACATGATGATAAGTAAGGGCTTGTTTGGTAAAGCTTTTTAAAAATTGTTTTTGGCTTCTTATGTTCAAAAGTAGATTCTAAAAGCATATGAATGATTTGTCAAAAAGTTTTTAGTTTTCAGAAGTGCTTTCTATCAAAGTCAGAAAATGTGACTTCTGATAAAAACTCATTTGAGTAGATTTTAAAACTTACAACAAAATTTAAAATTAGATATTATAAATTTCATTTTAATATTTTTATTACTTATTAAAAAACTTTAAAAATCATTTTGACCTCAAAATTTTCTTGACTTCAAACACTTATTGAAAAATAATATTTTTTATTTTCCTTCTTCTACTGACTATAAATAAAAGTAAAAAAATCTATCAAATAGACCCTAAATACTATTTAAAGTATTTATTTATGTCATGTTAAAAATTCAAGTTATACATCATGTTGTCTTTGACAAGACTATTTACTAGTTATCAAAACCTGTGATTTTAATCGATTAGGATACTAAATGAGGGTGTGTAGGTAAGATAAATAATTTTTTATTTCAACTTAAAAAAGAAAAAAAAAAAAAAAAAAGCATAGTTATCCCTTGGTCGCGCATAAATACTTGATGAAATGGGATGGCTATCTTCAAAGAAACTTGTTCAATAAATTAATTGACCAAGAAATGGCAACAATAATTTCTGACGAATTTGAACCTTCATAGTAGTTTTGCATTTGATTTATCGGTTAGAGATAAAAAATTTTAAATTAGAATTCACTGATTTTTTAAAAATTTAATTTAATTTTTGTATAAATTAAGATGAAAAAATATAATTTAATTGGAGTTGAGTTGAAATCAACTTTTTAAGCTTTTTTTTAGAGCTCGGGAATGGAAAAATGCCATTTTTTAAAGGGGAAAACGCCAGCTTCTCCTCTCTAATCATCAAAGAAGCAGCAAAAGCAAAGGCCTTTCTTTCCCTTTCTTCTCTCTTGCACGGGAACCTTGCCGAGACATTAGAGTGAGATAGAGAGAGATAGACTGAATTGGAATATGAGGGGTTCATTTTCCTTTGGTGTTTGCAGATTTTCTCTCTCTTTTTCTTTTTTTCTTTTTTTTTTTTCCTTAAATTAATCTCCGATTGAGGAGGTTTTGGGATTGAATATGCGGAGATTTTTTATTTCGAATGTTAGAGATAGTTTTGGAGAGAGAGAGAAAAAAGTTTTAGAGAGAGAGAGAGAGAGTCGGAGTAAGACGAAATAAAGGACGCATTTGTTTCTTAATTGTTTCCTTACTACTGCAACTGCAGTATTTTTACCTCTCCAGCAACTTTCTAATTAATATATATATATATATATATATATTTTTTTTTTTTCACAAAATGTTACTATTATATTGGACTGAATGTTGCAGGCTATGCTGCCAACAAGTCAGTATTTTCTTTAGGACACCCTCTTAGTCAGCCTCTTAACAAGAAGTGAATCATGACCTTTCGTTCTCCATCGAACAGCCAATTTCGCATTGCCGTTTTGCATCCGGCAAAATGCATTGTCGTTTACAAGAGTATTCCTATAAAGTTATAGATTAGTCCCTGTCATCACAAGTATTTATCAGCAACAAATCCATGGAAAAATTCTGCCACCGCTTGGTAGTGCAGTTACGCAGAATTTTTGTTTCTTTTTTTTATTTTTTTATTTTTAGATAAAAGATTACTCTATTTGACATTTCAAACAATTTGAACATCTCAGGTATCATACTTGAGAATCGAAATTTCAACTTCCACCAAGATAGGTTTGATCTGTTTTTGTCTAGGTTTTGGAAATCAACAAACCTGTCACTTTCACTATTATTTAAACCTATCACTTTTTATTTTTATATCACTCTGTTTCACTTTTCAAACTTTCGATGGCAGTAAAAATCTAATACCATTTTTTTTTTTTTTTAAGGACCGAGATTTTATTGAATAAAAAAAGTTCTCTTTGGCGCAATAGAAATGAAGTCAAAATTTAACGAAACAACAATCATAAAATTTCTATTTTTAAAAATTTATTTCTCACAAATCCAGTTTACATCTATGACGCCTCACCTTATAAAGACGTCATAAACGTATTCACTTAGCTTAACTTATCATAACTTGATTTACTTATATACTAAAATTTCATATATATATATATTAATATTCAGATTGAAGGTATTTATAAAAATCATTTATAGACCAACCTACAAGATTAAAAGTCATTTTACACTAGCTACTTAAATAAAATATTAACTTTCAGTTATGAGCTTAATACCAGTACCAAACTAAAACTACAATTGATCGTATTCATAAAATTGTTGAACATTATAATTTACAATTTTTACTATTATGTTCATTTTCCAAAATTTAAAATGAACATGTGCGGAAATATTTAGGTGTAGCGGTATCCCATCACCCGTCCTTCACTATCGCCACATTGTCTCGTTTGCTCACCATTCGTAGCCAATGAACGGGTTGCTTGTCCGTATTACCTACAGCATGAACAATCTTGATTGACCTTTCGCTCAACAAATACAAACAAATTTCTCACGATGCAAATATTTATGCATGGCCAATTATGAATTAAAGGATTATGCTCATTAACATTTTTCTTATGGGCCCCATGTATGCTCGTACCATGTGTGTACAACCAAATGAGAAGTCAAGGGAGCGACCCTCCTACTAAACTCATGATTTATCGTTCATGATATTCACCTCACCTATGTAGAAATTGATACGGCACTTTTTATTAATTTCTTAATTAGTCTCCTTTCTTATCTTGGTGAACATCCAATATGACATGTTTCATAAGCGTAAAAAATAAATACGCATGACTGATAGGCATAATAATGGAGGCATAATCACATCACATATGCACAATAATTTTCATGGAGACATTCATATCCTGACAAACATAATTCAGACTGTAGTGAGGTTTGTTAATACAGAAATTTGATAATAGTTGATTTTTTTGTAATTAGCCCTATTTTGCAACACACATCGGTATCGTATCCAATCAAATTTACACCCAATAGTTAAAACGGAGTCTGATTTTACTCAAGTGAATTTAAAATTTTATTTTTGTTGATTTGGACTTTAATTTTCAAGCTTATCTGCTATGATCTTATTGTGGTTCAATTCATTAATCATTATAAATTTAATGAACAATTAATTTGTTAATTTTGCTTTTTAACATTTTTGTGTTTTTAGCTTCTTTTTTTTCCTTACTTTTCACATTTGGACCTCCTAAGTCATCATTTGCGACCATGACCCATTTTCTTTTATTTAAACATTTGTGGGTGTGTCAGACTTCTTGGATCACTTAATCCATTTTATGTTTTCTCGTTCTCTTAACTTATTTTAGCATTTTTACGTATTTTTAAGGTTTTTTAATATGTAAAACTTGTTTTGTTGCTTAAGTGACGTGATCTAAATGATCATCTTCTGAGCGTCTCTTTTCACTCATCATTTTTTTTTTTTTTTTTTGCTCACAAGTGATGAGTTTCGGAAGTCAAATGATCATTTTATCCTTTTGCACTTAAAAGTCTGTTTCGTGCACATCGGTGATATTTTATATTTTAAAAACTTGTTAAATCAAAACTTTTTAGTAACCATATGTGGTCAATTTCTGTCCTAATGAAGTTTTTATATTTTTTCTAAAAACAATTTTACTTTTTTAACCAATAATCGGTGGGCTCTTTATCTTTTTGCCACCGTTTCCTAAATATATAAAAGAATGAATAAGAATTACACTGTTTATTTTAGTATTTTCCTTCCTTCCTTTCTTACAGCAAAGTTTAGTTTTTTTTTTCTCCCCCTTCCTTCCTCACAGCAACGATTAGGTTTTTTTTTTTTTTTTTTCCTCTTTCCTTCCTCACAGCAACGTTACGCAACGTTTAGGTTTTTTTTTTTTTTTTTTTTTTTTTTTTGCTTACTGTCCTTCCTCACAGCAACGCACCGTTTAAGTAATTTTTTTTATTTTTTTGATTTTTAGTTTTTTGTCCTTCCTCACAGCCACTGCAACTGACATTTACTTTTTGCCTCTTACGTGTTATGCTCTTGCAAGAATTCTGAAACTTGAACTTAAAAGAAGACCATTTAATTCAAATTACAGTTTTATCATATTATAAATACACATTTATTATTTTTTAAATGCAAAACGTCTAAAAAGAAAAAGAAAAAGAAAAGAGTAGAGTTTTTTCATAAATATATAATAGGCAAGCAATAACTTTTTTTTACAGGTACGTTGATAGGAAAGCAATTTGCAATTTTTTTTTTTTTTTTGAACTTCAACCTGCATATTGATATTCACTTTTTTTTTTTTTTTTTTTGTGCATGTATATTTATATTCAAGTTAAATGAAGCCCTTTTATATTAAAATTATATCAATCTTAAATATGAAAAATCCCAACTAATATTATTTAACTAAAAAATATATCAATTTCTCATGTTAGTTTATTTTTCTTCTTTTTTTTTAAAGTTTTTTTAATACATCATAATCTTAAATACATAGTAAATTGTAAATTTTTTTTTCCATAAGGTTTACTATTTTTTTTGTGAACTTTCTGTTTAAGATTTATTTTCTTTTGGGCTATATACACATCAGTCCCTAACTTTATTTTCAGGTAATGATCATTTGATCCATTATTAATTTTACAAATCAATCCTTAAATTATTGATTTAGTTGTAATTTTTGGTAAAACTAAAAACTTTTTGTAATCCTACATATATAAAAGAGTAGATAAAAGTTACTGTTTATTTTTTGTAGTAAAAAATGCATAGTTTTTTAGTGTTGTTTTTGTTTTTGGCTGCCGTGTAGCTGACATGGGAGGAGAAGGAAGGGGAGAGAGAGAGAGAGAGAGAGAGAGAGACTTGGGTTTTGAAACTTTTTGAGGTTTTTTTGACTGCTGTGCAGCTAACACACGGGGAAGGGAGAGAAAAAAGAGAGAGAGTGTGTGTGTGTGTGGGGGAGGAGTTGTTGGGTTTTGGGTTCTTTTTCCGGCTGACACAGTCGGAAGAGAGGGGGAGAGAGAGAAAGGTTAGTGGGATGGGGGATTTTTTTTTAATATATTTTTTTCTTTTGCTCGAGGGGAGAGAGAGAGAGAGAGAGAGAGAGAGAGAGAGAAAAAAAAAAAAGAGTACGAAGTGTAAGAGAGGAGAGGGAAAAAAAGATTTTTTTGTATTAATATTTATTTTATAAATTTTTTTAAAATATATATATAGTAATTAATTTAAATAATTTCCGGAATTTTTTGAAAGTAACAGTTTGATCTTATTTTAAAAGTGACTCTTTTAAAAATTAGTTATAATTTTTATTGAATTTTTAGAAAAAGATAAAAATTGAGATAAAAAAATATAGATTAGTTAAATTTTAGTTGAAAAGCGAAACGAATTATATATATATAAATATATAAAAATGTCAATATGTAGTACTGTTCATAAGCTTCAACCAAAACAAGCGTTTTGGTTGAAACGCTCGTTTCATTCTTTTTTTTTATTTGTTTTTTTTTTCGGCTTTTTAACCACTATTTTTAAGGACTATTGTTGCTGTTCGTTACACGTGTTGGCTAAAAGCCTTCTTGAAAAAATGCATCATTCCTTACTTTAGATGTTTTGGTGAATCCCACGTGAACATTGATAATATGTTTTCTCTCTCTCTCTCTTTCCTTTTTTTTTCCCCCTACTTTTTTTATTTCTTTTCTTAGGCGTGGAACCTGTCATTAGTGAGAGACTTTTCTTTTTCATTTTTCTTTTTGTTTTCTTACCTTCCGAAAACAAAATTTATTCCTATATTTATAAAATAGTAGATAAAATAGGAGATTAGAGATTGGAATTGCTTTATCATCAAAAGAGAGAGAGAACATTTTCTTTGTATTCCATACACATACACGGATATATATATATATATATATGTATACATATATATATATATATATATATTGCTTTAGAATATTGACTTTTCTCTTTTGCTTTAGAAAATTTCATTTAAACAACAGGAAAAAGAGTTCTTGCCTTCAGGTTTTAAAACAAAGTTAATAGAATTCTTTCATTTTGGAATTTCATTTTTGCTTTTATGTCATTTTGTCATTATTTTTGGGCATATTCATGTTAAATTTGTGTTTAGATCAAGTTTTCTTGTTTAGAAATGTCCTACTTTTGTCTATTTTTATAATGATCATCCGTCCTACTGTAGTTGTAGGAGCTCATTATGTAGGAAATATGCATATATCCAATATTGCTTATGATAATACCTACAACAACTTGTCATGTGAGAACTCAGATTTAGGAATGCATCAGCATTTCATCTATACTTATTTTTACTACAAAACTTTGAACAAGTAGGTATAAATGTTACCACTAACATATTGTTTTACAGCTATAAATATTTATAAAAATAAACTGTTTTGCTTTTTTTAAACTTTGTTTGCAGATGCATGTGTGTATGTGACTCTATATATAAATTAAAATGTGTGTAAAATATTCATATTGACTCTTTTTTTATTTACCATTTACTTAATTATCATATTTTCAAAACGTTTTTAATTTTCTTTTTCCAATCATTTTTTCCTAATTGCAATGTTTTATTTTTTTATATAGCCAACAATGGGATTAAAATCTTTTTTGAGATAACAAAATGCAACTCTATATATTTTGAAAAAAAAAAAACAAAAAATAAATGAGTTGTGTGTTATTATCTTATTTATTATAATGTTTGATTTTGTTATTATTATGTATTTTATGATTGTATCATGAAGTTTAACTTTTCAACTTTATTTATTAATTAGTATTTTTTTATAATCTCTAGAAAATATTTCTTCATATTAAATGTTATGAAAATTTTCATCACGATTCAACACGTGCAACGCACATGCCAAAACTAATTTAATAAAAAATACCTATCTTCTTAGCATTGATACCGGTATTATTTTTCCATCTTTAAAACTGTTTGCTGGCTGTTTTAGCAGCTGTAGAAAAACCCTTTTTTTTTTTTTTTTTTGTATTTTTAAGGTAATTATATTTCTACCCCAATTTCTATAACTTTTAACAGTTTACTCCTTAACTTGTTTTCATTTATCAACGCTGTAAATTTAATTTTTATTTCTGCACGAAAACTGATCTGGGACAGTTTATAATCTACCCAGTTTGCTGTTTTCTAACAATTTATAAGTTCTCATTTTGGCCCTGATCTTGAGAACATTTACGTTTTAACCTCTAACGGGATTTTCTTTATTCAAACCACTAATCCATCAGGTCTAACACCAAATCAAGCCTCATAAGATAATAATTTACAGTTTTATAAATCTGTATACAGCTTTCAGAACTTCATTTGCTGTTTGATCCCAAAAGTTTCATTTTTCGACACTTTAGTCCCTCTTAGTGTTTCTAGTCCATATGACCTCCATTTGGTACCAAAATTTCGTACAAAACTCCTCATATTATATAATGCTAAACTGGAAATTCGTGGGTCTTGATTCAACCTCTAAGTTTTCCGTCTTTATGTCCTTTTTTTTTTTTTTTTTTTTTTTGCTATTTTAAGCCAAATCTTCTTAGAGTTTTTCATGCGAAAAATCTGCATTATTTTCTGTCATTCTTAAGCAGTATCTTGTTTGTAAAGTTTGAACTTTTTCTTGAGTCCAAATCACAATGTTTTCAAAACCACTATAAACGTTACTGAAAATGACATATCACACATAAAAATTCGAACTTATTTATCTTGAGATATACTCATCATCATTTCATTTTTTTAAAGCCTAACATGCTATAAACTCATCAAACTTTCAAACTTTTCCTACCTTATCATATATCTCATAACATAACACTTTAAAAAAAAAATTATATTATTCAATGTAAATGTTTGAGCTTTTGTTAAAAAGTTCCTTGCTTTCGCATCTTTCCATTAAAAGACATGAGTTCCATACGAAAACTCACGAAAGCTACAATTTTTTTTTTTTTTTTTTTTTTTTTTGCACAAGCTTGAAATATTTCGTCATGGCTTTAATGTCAAAATAAAAAATGTTTGACACCTCTTATAAATATGAAGTTTTTTCATCAAAAGTCTCATTCTTTAAAACATTATATTGCCATATTCACCAAGCATATATCATACAAAATCACCATCTTAATTTGTTATAACAATCACCACTTGTATATGTGACTTCCAAATTCCACATACATAGCCAAGTCCAATATTTTCCTTGGAGTGTTTCATGAGGAAAATCTTTAACTTCTAAATAAAAGTAGAGATTATTGTACTTAGTTCTCACAAGATGTCTTGATCTCCTTGGCCTCCTTTAGATGTGTTCTTGAACTAAGTAGAAAATAAGGTTTTAGAACATATACAAAACTTCAAACTATTTTAACCAAAAACACTCAGGAAAACAACAAAAATCTAAACTTGTTTTTCTTGCTTTCTTGAAATTCTAGATCCACAAGGTTTCTTGAACACTTGCTTTGGATGAGATTAATGAATTGGTGGGAAGCCTACGGATTCCCTAGTGGAAAAATGAAAAGAAGTTTTATTATTATTATTTTTGTTTTTATTATTTTTATTTTTTTATTTTGGTATATGGTAAGGAGAAGCCACGGCTAGCTGAAAAAAAAAAAAAAAAAAAAAAGATTTGTTGTGTTATCGAGGAAGTGAGGTGTGTTTGGTGTAGTACTAACATAAAAACTTAAATTTAAAGCTTCTGATTTTGGCTTCTGAATTCTGATAAGATGGTGGTTCCATCGGGTTTTTTTTTTTTTTTTTTTTTTTGGACTTGTAGCAAGTCCTGTATGGACTACTGAAGTAGGAACCGGTGGTTCCTTTGTAGTCCCCCCATTTTTTGTTTTTTTTTTTTTTGTTTTTTAATGTGAAGGG
Organism: Ficus carica; assembly: GCA_009761775.1. Lineage (NCBI taxonomy): Eukaryota > Viridiplantae > Streptophyta > Magnoliopsida > Rosales > Moraceae > Ficus > Ficus carica. The sequence goes on from CM019740.1 coordinate 12,007,497, forward strand.
GAAGCCACGGCCGGAGAGGAAAAAGGAAAAAGAAAAAGAGGAAGTTATATGTTTTCTTGTGGAGGAAATAATGTGTGCTTGATGTAATTATGTTGCAGTGCATAAGACTTGTGGAAGTCTTTTTTTTGGGCTCCTGATGTCATCTTTTTTTTTTTTTGGCTAAGCAATTACCTACTGTCCTTGCCTTTTAAATATTTTCTCCAATATTTTGTAATAAAAAATTTCATAGTTCATGGTATTATTTTCATGAACAATTACAAAATAACAGGAAATGTATCTCAAATACAGAAAATTCACAGCTTGATTTCCTATTAATTTAGAAATTCATGCTGTAAATTTTTATGGTCATTACAACATCTTACCATCAACTAAATTTTGAGAACAAAAACAAAAAAAAAAAAAAAATATATATATATATATATATATATATATATAGAGCAAAATGCAAAGAAACTGTTATTCAGCCATACATGGCTTCAGTTATTAAAAAAATAAAAAAATAAAAATAAAAATAAAAACATGAAGCAGAGAACACTCTTAAGCAACGCAACCAAATTTGGCGCACGCGATAGATTCTTATGGCTCAAACGTTTAACATAATCTTTTCATTCAAGGAAAAAAATAATAAAAAAAGTTTGACATGATTTTTTTTAGGAAGAATATTATAAAAATAAAACCGACTACAATAACAATAGTTATTATTATCATTGTAATGTCCCATGTAATGCACATATCATGAAAAATGCATATTTTAACCTTAATTTCAATTTTCCGGCCTCTAAATTAATAATAATAATAAGTCTGTTGATTTTTAAAACCACCTCACACAATTTGTTGTCACCGTTTTGTTTCATGGCAGATTGGCAAACACAAGAAAAACAAATGCCCAAACTTGGGACTCCTAAATGATTACAAAGTAAATCCAATTTCAGATAGCAACAATTTAAACACCATTGTTTTGGATGAGTATATACTAATAACTCAGTTAACAAAATCACCAAAGTTGGAAAATTAAAACATAAACAACCTAATAGCTAAATATAAATAAATAAATAAATAAAAAAGCCGCACCCGGTACTAATCTGCAAATCAAAATGTTTCCACACTCTCCCAAAAAACCAAAAACAAAGACAAGAAAGATGAGTTTCTTTCTACAGGTTCTTAAGGATGTCTAGAAGCAGTTTATGTTGGGATGTGTGCCTATAAACAAATGAGATGTATTATTTTACTGATTTAATTTGAGGAATTTTTTCAATATTATTTTTGCATACATGTTTAGATGCTTTATAAATATCGAAAACCCTAGATTATTTAAATGTGACTTTAAATATTGTATATAAGTGTTATATACAGGAGGATAATATTTAAAGTAAAATAATCTAAATTTATCCGTAATTAAAAATTAAAGTTGGGATCTTTAATTTAAAATTACTAGCGCGGTTCATTACATTCTGAATGAAATGATCTTATCCGGATTGTTAATAAATGAGATTATTGGAATGAAAGCGCTTTATATAATTTGATTATATAGGACTGGAACATGATTAATTATGAATCTCTAATAATTTCCGTTGTCATACAAAGCATTCAAAATTAATCAATGATGGTCATATATGAATTGATCTTAATTCTGAGTAATTAATAAACTCATATTTATTGTATTATGTTTTTTGACATATCGAGTAATGACACAAATGAGTAGTGTCAAATTCTTGGTATATTGAAAATATAATATAATAAGTAGCCGGGAATATTAATATACAAGATGAAATCCATTCCTTCGTAAAGAAGTTATAAGTGTTGATTCGGGACTTTAATAATAAGAGCGCTCAATTTATGATTAGATCATAAATATATTATTCATTAGAGAATCAATGGTACTTAAGGAGAAAGATATAATTAAAGAGGTTAACGGAATATACCTAGCTTTAATTATGAACCGTTTATGGAGGATTGATTTATATGTAGTGACTATATCAATGGACAATTCAAATCTTTGAATATAATTAGTTTTAAAATTTTAAGAGTGCAATTCCAAATTTTTAGTGGAATAATTTGGAATTAATAATTTTGATATTTTAATTAAGGTGTTAATTAATTGTCAAAATTATTGGAGCTTAAAATTATAAAGTTCATCGTTCCTCTCAACGGCTCCATTAAATCATGTGAACATTATTTTATGTTGGGTTAATTTATTAATTTAGAATTGAAAATTCTATATTAATATTCACACAACAAATTAATTTGATTAATTTGTATTTTAAATAATATGATTATTTAAAATTAATTTAAAATAGTTTTAAATTAAATATTATACAGTGTGGTAAGGACCACACCGTAGTTGTGTACCACAGGATGGTTCACGTTATATCCACAGAGTGTATGTGGAATATTGAATTTTGAATTTTGAAACATGTGGAAGAGAAAATATCAGTTATCATATTTTGAATAGTTCAAAATAAATTTAAAAAAAAAAAAAAAAGGGATAACTGATTATATGATGGGAAAGAGATTTTCTCTCTCCCATATCCATCATACACGCCCACTCCCATAGTGGGCGTGCATGTTGTTGTTCCACAAAGGCATGAGTTAATTAATTAATTAATTTAAAATTAGAAAAAAGAGCAGTGTTAGTTATTTCTCTGTAATACCAAAAAGGAGGATACATTCGATGTATCTAGATATATGGAAGATATATTTAATTCCTTTTGACAGAGAGAAAAAGAAGATACGTAACTTTTTCTCAGAGTGTTTCTTCTCCTTTTCTCCTTCACTTTGTCTGATGAGTTGAGAACGCAAAGTGAATCAAAATTCAAGTGTGTGATCAAACCCAAATTCAGAAATGCCCACTCGTTTCCTGTTCATCGTGATCTGGAGAACGCTGAGAAAGAACCGTTGGTGTTTCGAAGGATTTGAAGTTCTCAAGAAGATTGGAGTTTCCGAAGGATTTGGAGTAATCAAGAAGGTTCTTGAAGGAATTCAAGAATTTCGACCTAATCGGACAATGGTCAATCTCTAAACTTTCTTCTTAATTTATTTTGTTAAATTAATATAAGTATTGTCGCCGGAAAAATTTTGAGAAAATTTTTATATGTGCGATTTGATCCATACCACGCTTCCGCAAAATTTTTAAAAACTGGTTTTCGAAACCAACAATTGGTATCAGAGCCGGCAATACCTTATATTAATTTAATAAGCGATTATACGATAATCTTTGTATGATTTTGGGTAGGCACTTGTGCATATTGATGTATTTTTCTATTTATGATTATGATGATGAATGTTTATGCGAATGGATTGGTCGTAAATTGTTCCGGTTTCATGGAAATTAGTTTTTATTTTTCCTTTTGATTAGATCAATTGTAAATAGGAATCATAATGTAATTTTCTTTTGATTATATCAATTGTAAATAGGATCTATGTTGTAATTTTTCCATTAATGAAGAATTGTTCTTCATATTTTTTTTAAAGAAAAGTTCTTATTTTTTATTTAAAAAAAAGGGTTGGAGACGGCGACCGTATGGACGGTCCACCGGCGACCCTACGGACGCCGCCGGCAGGCTGCACCGCAGCCATGGCCGATCGTCGGCCATGGTCGGCTGGCTGCACTCAGCCAAGCCCGCATCCAACTGCACAAAGCTAGGGTTCTGGGAACCCTAGCTGGCCCAATTTGTTGGGCCACCCAGCCACGGGCTGGGCCTGCCTGATTCTGGCTGGGCAGCAGAACAGAAGTGGGCTGGGCCTGCCTGATTTGGCTGGGCAGCAGCACAGCAGAAGCAGGCCGGGCCTGCCTCTGCTCACCGGGCTGGGCCTGCTCCCTTGCTGAGCAGGTGTAGAGGGCAGCGGGCTGGGCCTGTGCCCAGCCATGCAACCCATCCGAAGAAAAAAAAAAGTTTTTTTTTAGATTTATGAAATCTATTTTTTTGAATTTTAGAAATTCAAGGAGCACCACCACCACTCATAAAGACAAGAAGACCCGAAGTTGGAGAATTACAAGAAGACCCAATTTTTTTATATATCTTTTTTTTATTTTGGGTTGTAATTTTAGGTTTCCATGAAACCCGGCCAAGTTTTTCCATTTCGCTTATGTTTGAATGTTTTTATTATGTTGATGATAATTACATTGCCATACATATCACATGTCATCTAAGATAGAAAAGTGCCTATCAATTTTATATGTCATGCTTTTAGTGCATTTTTTTTCTAAAATTGTTTTAGCAATTAATATAATGTGTGTAGTCACAAATTTAATGAGATTAAATTTGAAATTAATTTAGCAATCGGATTTGCAAAAAATTAGTGGGTCAAATGTGAAATTTATAAAATTTAAATGTTAAATTTTAAAATATCACAATTGATTTAATTTATAATTTTAAATTGTTTAAAATTATAAAGGCTTAGTAATTTAAGGTGTTTAAATTTACTAAGGTTTATGAAACAAGAGTTGTTTTATAAATAAAATACACTTTTGCAAAATAATGAGTGGGAGTGGGTAATATGACAATATAAGCCCAAGGTCTCCACCGTTAGTATAACACCGTGAGTTTTTAATAGTGCCTAGAGACGCTTTGATTTCGTCCTCCCTACGGAAGGTGTCTATTAAATACAATACCAAGGTTGTCTTCCATGAGATAGGATTTTAAGATGTATTTTAGAATTGACCTACCCTACGGCAGCAATTTCTAAGTTAAGTCTAAAAAATCTGATACGGTGGGTTACACTCATAAAGATTAATTAAATTAGTTAATTATTTTCTTGACCAAAATTAAAGGAAATTAATAAATATTAGAAATATGAGATATTTCGGGTAATATTTATTAATTCAGAATGTCTCATTTTAATTAGCAATTATTTGACCTACCCTACGGCGGCACTTAGTTGTGGTGATTAAAATTCCTTAGGCTTTTAAAGTAAACATGTTTTTGTGTATTTTAACATGTGCATTCATGCATCATATTTACTTTGCCTTTAATTTTGTTACGATATTTATGCAATTATTTATTGAAAATTATTTCTTAATTATTTTCAGCAAATATGTCAAACCCGATTTTCTTACTTCTCGCTTCTCAAGTTTTAACTGGTGAAAACTTTGTCAAATGGAAAAGCAACATGAATATTCTCCTCATAAATGAAAACTACCATTTTGTCTTTAAGGAGGATCGTCCTCCAGTGCCTCCGGCCAATGCCTCTAAGACTGTCTTTGACAAGTACGACCGTTGGGTTGTCGCAAACAACAAGGCCCGCTGCTACCTGTTAGCGGCAATGAATGAAGTGCTTAGAACTAGGCACGAGGCCCTTGAGACTGCTAGAGAGATTATGGAATCTCTGCAAAACATGTTTGGACGCCCTTCCGATCCAGCCCGTCACGAAGCCGTGAAAGCCGTTATGAACGGCAGAATGAAGAATGGTTCTTCAGTTCGTGAGCATGTTCTCAAAATGATTCATCATTTTAACGAGGCTGAAATCAATGGTGCGAACATTGATGAAAAGACGCAAGTTGGCATGATTTTGGAGACACTATCTCCCGCTTTTCTCCAATTCAGAACGGACTATGTCATGAACCATAAGATGTGTAATTTGACAAAACTTCTGAACGAACTGCAGACCTATGAGGCCATTATTAATGATAAGGGTGGCAAGGCAAATGTTGCTGAAGCCAATGTAGCTGAGGGGAAGGGTTCTTCTTCAAAGAATCAAAAGAAGAAAAATGTGGGAAAACAAAAGGGCAAGAAGAAGATCCAAAAGAAGAAAGGGAAGGCTGCTGAGCCTAAACCTAAAGGAAAATGTTTCCATTGCGATCAAGACGGCCATTGGAAAAGGAACTGTAAGAAGTACCTTGATGAGCTGAAAAAGAAGAAGAAACAAGGTAAATCAGATTTACTAGTCATGGAAACATGCTTAGTTGAGAATGATTTCTCAAGCTGGATAATTGATTCAGGGGCATCTAACCATGTTTGTGTTTCTTTGCAGATGCTTGAGTCATCTAGGGATCTTGAAGAGGAAGTTTTCACAATAAGAGTTGGCAGTGGGGAAAGACTATCAGCGACAGCAGTAGGGACAGTGCGACTGTCATTTAATAATAATAAATATTTATTTTTAGACAATGTTTATTTCATTCCGGATTTCAAACGCAATTTGATTTCGGTTTCAAAGTTGCTTGAACAATTTATTTCAGTTTTTTTTAAAGTTGACTCTGTTTTAATTTATAAGAATGGAGTGAATATTTGTTCTGGTTATGTGGATAATGGTCTATATTTTGTTAAACCAATTTCCAATAACTTACTTCAAACCGAAATGTTTAAAGTCGCTGAATCAACTCCTAAAATAAGAAAGATTTCTAATGATAAAGATGACACATATTTGTGGCATTTAAGGCTTGGTCACATTAACATAGATAGGATAGAAAGACTAACAAAGGATGGTACTTTGAGAGAGCTAAAAGTTGGCACTCTACCAGTCTGTGAATCCTGCCTAGAAGGTAAAATGACCAAAAGACCTTTTTCGGCTAAAGGTGAAAGAGCAAAAACACCTCTAGAGATTATACATACTGATGTATGTGGTCCTTTGAATGTCAAAGCTAGATGGGGCTATGAATACTTTGTCACATTTATTGACGATTATTCAAGATACGGTTATGCATACCTGATGCAAAGAAAATCCGAGACCTTTGAAAAGTTCAAAGAATTCCGTGCTGAAGTTGAAAATCAACTTAGCAAATTAATCAAAACTCTTCGATCGGATCGAGGAGGAGAGTACTTAGATTATGAATTTAAGGACCACTTGATTGAGAATGGAATATTATCGCAGCTCACGGCACCTGGAACACCACAGCAAAATGGTGTAGCTGAAAGAAGAAATCGTACTTTGCTTGACATGATTAGATCAATGTTGAGTTATTCTTCTCTGCCTACCTCATTTTGGGGATATGCACTACAAACAGCTGTATATATTCTGAATTTAGTTCCATCTAAGCAATCTCTAAGAGTCCTCGAGAGTTGTGGAACGGTCGCAAACCTAGTTTGAGACACATCCGCATATGGGGGTGCCCAACGCACGTTCTAAAGGGAAAGACTGGGAAGTTGGAACCTCGCTCGGAGGTATGCATGTTTGTAGGCTACCCTAAAGGAACGAGAGGAAGTCTGTTTTATAGCACTCAAGATAATAAAGTATTTGTGTCGACGAATGCTACATTTCTTGAGCACAACTATATGGCAGATTTCAAACCCAAAAGTAAAGTGGTTTTGGAAGAGTTGCTGGCTGATAAGATCAGCCCCACACCAACAACAGTTGTTGAACGACAAAGAGTAGAGATCACTACTCGAGATCAAACATCGCAGCCACCACGACGTAGTAGGAGGGAAAGAAGATTGCCCATCCGCTATCGTGAAGATGGAGAAGCACAAGTTGCAGTCACCGATGGCAGTGATGATGATCCATTGACATACAAGATGACAATGGATGATGTTGATCGAGAGAAATGGCAGGAAGCCATGAAACTCGAAATGGAGTCTATGTACTCCAATTCAGTCTGGGAGCTTGTAGATCTACCAGAAGGCATTAAGCCTATTGGTTGCAAATGGATCTATAAGAGAAAGAGAGGAGCCGATGGGAAAGTAGAGACTTTCAAAGCTAGGCTAGTGGCAAAGGGTTTTACCCAAAAAGAAGGAGTAGACTATGAGGATACTTTTTCTCCAGTAGCCATGCTAAAATCCATCAGGATTCTCCTATTGCTGCTCATTATGATTATGAGATATGGCAAATGGATGTCAAGACGGTATTTTTGAACGGTCATCTTGAAGAGACCATTCATATGGTCCAACCAGAGGGTTTCGTGGTCCAGGGCCAAGAGCAGAAAGTCTGCAAACTGCAAAGGTCCATTTATGGACTTAAGCAGGCTTTTAGATCTTGGAACATCATATTTAACGAAGCCATAAAGTCTTATGGTTTTGAACAAAATATGGATGAACCTTGTGTCTATAAGCAGATAGAAGGGAATAAAGTGGTCTTCTTAGTTCTTTATGTAGATGACATTCTACTCATTGGGAATGATGTAGAATCTCTATCAAAGGTAAAGAACTGGCTAGCCAGCCAATTCCAAATGAAGGATTTGGGAGAAGCAAGCTATATTCTTGGTATCCAGATTATACGGGATCGCAAGAATAGGCTTCTGGCATTGTCCCAAGCTTCGTACATTGATAAGGTGCTTATCAGATTTGCGATGCAGAACTCCAAGAAAGGGAACTTGCCTTCTCGACATGGAGTTCATCTCTCTAAAGAGCAGTGTCCTAAAACACCGCAAGAAGAGGAGAATATGAGACGAATTCTATATGCATCGGCAGTTGGTAGTCTAATGTATGCAATGTTGTGTACCAGACCTGACATATGCTTTGCAGTGGGAGTGGTTAGTCGATACCAGTCAAACCCAGGATCAGATCACTGGGTGGCAGTCAAGCATATTCTCAAATATCTGAGAAGGACGAGAAACTATATGCTCGTATATTCTAGTAGGGATTTGATTCCTATTGGATATACAGATTCTGATTTCCAATCAGATAGAGACTCTCGGAAGTCTACCTCAGGGGCGGTATTCACTTTGGGAAGTGGAGCTATTATATGGAGGAGTATCAAGCAAACTTGTGTTGCTGATTCAACCATGGAGGCTGAATATGTAGCAGCTTGTGAAGCAGCTAAAGAGGCAGTCTGGCTTCGTAAATTCTTGAGAGATCTGGAAGTTGTTCCAGATATGCATGAGCCAATTAGACTCTATTGTGATAACAGTGGAGCAGTGACCAATGCTAAAGAACCCAGAAATCACCGTAAAGGAAAGCATATAGAGAGAAAATTTCACTTGGTGAGAGAGATTGTCAATAGAGGAGACGTTTCAGTTGAGAAGATCGCATCCGCGAATAACATAGCTGATCCGTTTATCAAGACATTACCAGCTCGGAGTTTTGAGCAACATCTTGAAGGAATGGGACTTAAAGACATGTCACATTTGCTTTAGGGCAAGTGGGAGATTGTTGGGATGTGTGCCTATAAACAAATGAGATGTATTATTTTGCTGATTTAATTTGAGGAATTTTTTCAATATTATTTTTGCATGCATGTTTAGATGCTTTATAAATATCGAAAACCCTAGATTATTTAAATGTGACTTTAAATATTGTATATAAGTGTTATATACAGGAGGATAATATTTAAAGTAAAATAATCTAAATCTATCCGTAATTAAAAATTAAAGTTGGGATCTTTAATTTAAAATTACTAGCGCGGTTCATTACATTCTGAATGAAATGATCTTATCCGGATTGTTAATAAATGAGATTATTGGAATGAAAGCGCTTTATATAATTTGATTATATAGAACTGGAACATGATTAATTATGAATTTCTAATAATTTCCGTTGTCATACAGAGCATTCAAAATTAATCAATGATGGTCATATATGAATTGATCTTAATTCTGAGTAATTAATAAACTCATATTTATTGTATTATGTTTTTGACATATCGAGTAATGACACAAATGAGTAGTGTCAAATTCTTGGTATATTGGAAATATAATATAATAAGTAGCCGGGAATATTAATATACAAGATGAAATCCATTCCTTCGTAAAGAAGTTATAAGTGTTGATTCGGGACTTGAATAATAAGAGCGCTCAATTTATGATTAGATCATAAATATATTATTCATTAGAGAATCAATGGTACTTAAGGAGAAAGATATAATTAAAGAGGTCAACGGAATATACCTAGCTTTAATTATGAACCGTTTATGGAGGATTGATTTATATGTAGTGACTATATCAATGGACAATTCAAATCTTTAAATATAATTAGTTTTATAATTTTAAGAGTGCAATTCCAAATTTTTAGTGGAATAATTTGGAATTAATAATTTTGATATTTTAATTAAGGTGTTAATTAATTGTCAAAATTATTGGAGCTTAAAATTATAAAGTCCATCGTTCCTCTCAACGGCTCCATTAAATCATGTGAACATTATTTTATGTTGGGTTAATTTATTAATTTAGAATTGAAAATTATATATTAATATTCACACAACAAATTAATTTGATTAATTTGTATTTTAAATAATATGATTATTTAAAATTAATTTAAAATAGTTTTAAATTAAATATTATACAGTGTGGTAAGGACCACACCGTAGTTGTGTACCACAGGGTGGTTCACGTTATATCCACAGAGTGTATGTGGAATATTGAATTTTGAATTTTGAAACATATGGAAGAGAAAATATCAGTTATCATATTTTGAATAGTTCCAAATAAATTAAAAAAAAAAAAGGGATAACTGATTATATGATGGGAAAGAGATTTTCTCTCTCCCATATCCATCATACACGCCCACTCCCATAGTGGGCGTGCATGTTGTTGTTCCACAAAGGCATGAGTTAATTAATTAATTAATTTAAAATTAGAAAAAAGAGCAGTATTAGTTATTTCTCTGTAATACCAAAAAGGAGGGTACATTCGATGTATCTAGATATATGGAAGATATATTTAATTCCTTTTGACAGAGAGAAAAAGAAGATACGTAACTTTTTTCTTAGAGTGTTTCTTCTCATTTTCTCCTTCACTTTGTCTGATGAGTTGAGAACGCAAAGTGAATCAAAATTCAAGTGTGTGATCAAACCCAAATTCAGAAACGCCCACTCGTTTCCTGTTCATCGTGATCTGGAGAACGTTGAGAAAGAACCGTTGGTGTTTCGAAAGATTTGGAGTTCTCAAGAAGATTGGAGTTTCCGAAGGATTTGGAGTAATCAAGAAGGTTCTTGAAGGAATTCAAGAATTTCGACCTAATCGGATAATGGTCAATCTCTAAACTTTCTTCTTAATTTATTTTGTTAAATTAATATAAGTATTGTCGCCGGAAAAATTTTGAGAAAATTTTTATATGTGTGATTTGATCCATACCACGCTTCCGCAAAATTTTTAAAAACTGGTTTTCGAAACCAACAGTTTACCCTGTTCATTAATCAACTCCGTCTTCCTCAAGAAACACTCAACTTCAACAATCTGCAACTTTTTCCACTTCCTGTCCAGTCCCTCCAACACGGAACTTTCCACCAATGGCATCATCTTCGAAATCCCCTCAGTACTTTTATCCATTGAACAAAGTACTTTTCGGAGAACTTTCCGGTTGCAGTTGTCTTGGTCATGGTCTTAGGCGTGGTCGGAATCGGAATCGGAATTGGCCGGCTCCTTCTTCTTCTTATGGCTCATCGACTCATCCTTCTTGTCGGCTCCAACACCAAATGTTTGAATCTTCTCAGATTCTTGTAGAGAGTTATGGCGAATTCTTGCTGTTGGGAGAGTTTTTTATCTTTATTTATAATTTTTTTTGACTCGGGTCAACTGTGAGAAAGTAGCCAAAATGGCCCTTTCATGGGAAAAACCAATGGAAGAAGTCTGGTACCACTGCCGGTTCCCCTTTTTTTCCACTTAAAATTTTAAAAACCGAGGTCCTATGTGGTGTGGGCCCCACTAACTTTTATGATTTACAAATGTATTATATTGTACTTTAAATATTAGATTTTTGAAATAAAAGAAAAGGCCAAAAAAAAAAAGTGTGTTGAAGAACTTTCAAACTCTCTCTCCTTGTCTTGTCTCTATTTTTCTTCTATCATCAATTGGTAGACAGGTCAGAACATAAATTTTTAGATTTATTTTTATCATTTTTCAAATAATTAAAAAATTAATTTTTTTAAAAAAATTTTAATTTTAATTTAAAAATGTTATTTCGAACCTCTGTTTCAAACACATATTATTTAACACTACAAATTTTTCTCTCCTCTGTAATAGCTTAAGAACTTTTTGTTTTTGTTTTTTTGTTTTTTTTCTCTGAACTTTTGGCAATTATTCACTATTGTTCAAGTTGATCTCCAAGTTGTGGAGAAATATATGAGTAATTAACTTAAATAGTCCCTAAACTCTTTAAAAAATGATATTCTGATTTTTTTTTTTTTTGACCATAAACTCTCAAAAAATGTGACGATTTGGTTTTTTCTGTCAAATTTCATTAAATTTCTAACAAAATTAGTCATATATATTATATGTGATCTAATTTAAGATGATATTTTGATAATTAAATAATAATAGCTATAAAAAATTAAAATTCTCTCTATGTCTCTCTCTCTCTCTAGATCGACACTGACAGAGGAGGGGGGCGATCGATGACATAGAAAAAGAGGGTGTGAGTTCGACGGCTGCGGGGTCGGGGGGAGCCAACCCAGATCGTAAATCCTTTGTGGGGGGGGGGGGGGGGGGGGGACGAAACCCAAATCGGAATGAGCGACAGTGGGGTAGTTTGGTGGGGTGGGTTTGAGTTCGGTGGGGGAGGAGAGGGCCTAAGTTTGAGTTCTCAGCCTGATCTGGGTTGTGTGGGGGGAGGGGGGCGTTCGCGTTCGTCGGCGAAGGCAAAGGCTTGGTGCCCAGCGACGGAGAAGTCGATGGTGATCTCCAGCATCCGGCGTCGAATCTGGTGGGGGGGGGGGGGGGGGGGTGGGTCCGACGTCTGATATGTTTTCGGGGGAGGGTAGGGAGGGGAAGGAAGGGCGAGAGAGAGAGATAGATGGTCTTTCGGTTTCCGGTGTCGGACCTGTGGGGGAGAGAGAGAGGGAGGGAGGGGAGGGGAGAGAGAGAGAGAGAGAAAGAGAGAGGTTCTCTCTCTATTTTTTAATTTGATATGAATAAGGGTATTTTATTTTTTTTAGGGAAATTTTCCTTCAAAAAGCACAAAATGTGCTTCTCATGGATCATTCCGTGAGTTTTTTAATGGAACTAGACGTAAATGACCAAACCGTTATCTTTTCAGAGAGTTTAGGATTAACACGATTTAAAAAAAAGAATAGGGACCAAAGTGTCACCTCTTAAAGAATTTACAGATCATTTAGATAAATTACTCAAAATTTTAAAGAAAGGTTTTTTTTTTTTTTTTCTTTGATCCCAAAAATTTGACTTGAGAGTTTCTCTTCCTCCTAGCATGTTTCTTCTTCTTCTTCTTCTTTTTTTTTTTTTTTTTTTTTTTTTTTTGTGTGGTTATTTTGGTTTGATTCGGGCGGCCATGGCTTTTTGTTGTACTGGTTTGGGGGGTTTTTTTTTTTCCTTGTGGGTTTTTGTCTCAGATTTTATAATGTGTTTAGCTTTTTTCTTTTTCATTTTCATTTTCTTTTTTTCTTTCTTCTTCTCTCTATGAATGTGTTTGGATGATTGGTAAATTTAGTAGTACTGTAAGAGGAGATGAACCGATGGCAGAGAAAACGAGATTGATATATATTGAATAAATAATAAACTGACACAAAAATTAAATGATATAAATATTAAATATGTGTTTGATTAGTTAGAGATTAAATTTTAAATTGAAGTTTGTAAATCTTTTAAAAATTAATTATAAATTTTATTAATTTAAAAAAAATTACAATTAAAATAAAAATATAAAATTTAATTAGAATCAAATTTAAATATTAAGGGTTTGTTTGGTGTATGAGTTTGAGTTGAAATTGATAAGTTTAAATAGTGATTGATGTGTACTTTTTCAGAAAAGACAAAAAACTTTTGGGGAAAAAGATAAAAATTGAGTTAAAATCTATGGGTTTGGACCTGTGGTCCAAACGCACCCTAAATAAAACCTAAATAAAAAAATATAACTTTTAATTTTTTTTATTTTAAAATTAAGTGAAAAAAAGTGGACTTACATCCAGTGACTGTGGGGCCCACACATTAGTGCTGGAGTTCTCCTATAATCGCCGTATGGGACCGGGTCAGAACCCCGTGCGATTGTATAGGATTACTGAAAAAAAATATATATGGAATTGCATCCACTGACTGTGGGGGCCGCGCATCAATGCTGGAGTTCTCCTGCAACAGCCGCATGGGATCGTAATCATATATGATTACTCCGTGAGAAATACAACTCGTGCAAGATAGCAGTCTTCTTTTCTTGTCTTGAGCATGAATATTCGTGTTTAGACATAATTTATTATTATTTTTTCCTGAAATTATAAACTCAAGAAAAATACGCAAAATAATAAGGGATATTTGGTATTAAGGTTTGAATAATAAATTATACTTAATTTTTTTTTTTCTAAAAAATCAAATCAATTTCATTATTTGTATAACTTTATAACTCAAACTTTAAAAGTCGATAACTTTATATATATAAGTCTAAATATGATATATTTTTTTTTAATTGCGTAGACTTTCGGGATGAATTAAACAAGCTTTATATTGATTTTTTTAACACATTTTAAGTTTTTATACTTTTTAACTTCAGCAAATTCAAACGCCTCATTAAACGCATAATTCAATTCAAACTCAAATTCTACAATCCAAACATTAGCACCAAATGCATGCTACCTCTGATTTTTTATCTTAATTTTTGTCTTTTTCTTAAAGTCAACAAAAATGATGAGGACATCAAGACTGTAAGGAATACCCACGAACCAATTCAAGTTCCAGTTAGTCCGGTGACGAGAGCTCGAGCTAAAAGATTCAAAAAAGAGTTGAATAACTTAGTCTGGAGAATTCTACAACAAGAAGAGAATGTGTTCACTACTGATGGTGAACAAAGATTGATTTTACTCATCAAAGTTGGTTCGTAAGAGAGCCAAGGCTGATGTGGACGTTATTTTCCAACGAAGAATCAAGTCAAGATTACGTTTTCAAGTGTTCAAGAAGTTCAAAATTCAAAACAAGATCTTATCAATATTTGATTTCTTTGTAATCTTATTGTAGTTTTAATTTTAGTTTAAAATTTGAATTTAAATCCGAATTTAAGAGTTTATGTTTAGATAAATCTGATTCCTAGGTTTTTTAGGCATGTTTATCCTTAGGGGTAGATTAGGAATTTTATAAATTGAAATTCGGCTATATAAGCCTGATTTTCAGACTATGGTAGGAGTTTTTGATGTTTATTCATATTGTGAGTTATTCTTCTTGAGTTCTTGAAAAAACTTATTCGAATTTATCAATGATTTCTTGTGGCGTTCAAATTGACTTATCAAACGGACTTTCCATACCCATTTGTGGTGTCTTCACCATATCAAGGTTTTTGCTTTGCTAAGCAACGAGTCACGGTTTCCATCAAACTTGAAAGATCTTAGGTTCGTTGTTCCCATTATTGGTATCGGGTTTCGTCAAGTTGTTGGCGTGGTTTGTAATAAAAAATTATAACTAGTTTTTAAAAAGTCAGCCAACTCCAACTAAAAATTTCATATCTAACCGGCAAACCAAACGCACCCAATATAATCTTAATTTTTCAGTATCAATTTACATGATATATATATTGTTGTTTTTATTATTATTATTATTATTATTGACTAGTTTTTAGGCATGTACTTTGCACATGTGGATTTATTGTGATATTTGGTAAAAAAAAAAAAAAAAGATACAAATATTATTATTATTATTATGTTTTATCAAAGAATTAGTATATCAAATTATTTCATATTATTAGACCAAGCCAGGGTAGCTCAGTACGTGTAGATAGTAATATCACTTTCTCCCAATGCCAAATGGTTAGAAAAGGGATGGCAAAATATCCATATCAATTAGATTCTTAGGCCATGTTTGGTACTTTTGTTTCACTCAAGTGAAACTGTACTTTTTTTTATCTTTTTCTGAAAAAGTTTTTTGTCTTTTCTGAAAAGTTAACAAAATTACAATTGAAATTAAAGGGTCTGTTTGGTGTGTAAGTTTGAGTTAAGATTTATAAGTTTAAATAGTAAATTTTGTTGACTTTTCAGAAAAGACAAAAAACTTTTTGAGAAAAAGACAAAAACTTTTGGAGAAAAAGACAAAAAAAAGTTTAAAACCAAGTTGATGACCAAACACCCCCAAAATATTTCAACTCAAACTTACACATCAAACACCCCCTTAAGTTTGTCATCTCTTAAAATGTTATTTGACATTTGACAATTAACATTACCCCCACCCACTCTTTTTTAAATATATACATATGTAAATGAGAAAAAAAAAATAAATAACAGTTTTCAAAAAAAGTAAAAAATAAACTAAACAATATATTAGTGGAGACCACTTAAGAGGCCTATGGATAGTGCCTCATCCAACGATTCATAGTTAGTGTTACTTTGAAATGGATGGATTAGATGGTAACTGCAATGTGATATGGATGTTTTCGGTTGCACCAAATTTAAGCCCATTATAAATAAACAATTGTTATTGTTGTTGGCATTTTATTTATTATTTATCATTTAAGTTGTTGTTTGAATTACTTTTTTTATTGTTTTTTTAGGAATCTTCTCTCTCACTTTCACACATCAAAGTCACTGTTTGGTTCTCGAGAAAATGAAGAAACTTCTATCAGACAGCAACAATCTCTTTTCAACTATCATTTTATATAGATTAATTTAAAAAACAGATCTTAAACCAAAAAAAAAAAAAAAAAAGTCTAAAAAAATACTAAAAAATATGATACACAAATTTATTTAATAATCACATATTTCATCAAGCAAAAGTAGTGAGCAGCAGAGTGGGAGGCCGGCGATCCCCTTGCCGTGGCCAACAAGCCGTACCAACTTGATGGAGGACATACTGTGGGTGATGACAGATGATTATAAATCGGGCCAATTGACTATAAAACAAAATAGTCAAAAGCCTAAGCCGACCCATTAAGACTGGGAAACCACAAGCCATTTTCTGCAAGTTTTTTTTTTTTTTTTTTTTTTTTTTTTGTGGCATTAGCAAAAGCCAAGAGAAGAAGGACCAAAAGAGCAACAATGGCAGACGAGGTCAAAGAGCAGCCAATTGAGGCCCCGCCGTCGCAAGGTTGCCACAAAAAGAAGAAGGCTCTCAAAAACAAAGCTCTTTCCATTACTTTCGATGAGAAAGACCTCAGGTACTAAATCGAGCCATGTCCTTCTCCTCCATCGTCTACATGCGAGGCAACAACTTTTCATTCATGAAGAGGGTCATCAACTCTTGAAACATCGCCACTTTCGTGTCCAACCACGGCATCTCTGCCGTACTGATCAAGAATTAGAACCCATTTGGTCCTCAAAAAAAAAAAGAAAAAAGAAAATTTCTTCATGAATCTGGTTTTTTATTTTTTATTTTTTTATTTTTTTTATTTTTATTTTTTGTGGTTAGCTAGATCTGGTTTTGTTTTGCTTCTTTCTTGATACAGATTTTGAAATATATAATTAGATCAGTTTTTCTTGTAAATACAGAAAGTTACTTTACCAAATAGGACCAAAAGAAAGCAATTTGTTTTTTTCCTTAAAAAAAAAAATCAAATCAAATCAAATCATTTTTGGACTAAGCAAAAAAAAACATTATTTTTTACTTTAGAGTTTCTACATGTTACAGTTCTGTGCATATATCCTTTTGTGCACTTGATCCATCATATACCATATTTCACATGTTAACGGTCCTGGACTGGGCCATATTCATAGGACCTCTCAAGAGGTCTATACCGCAGCTGCTTCCTTTTAAAATAAATAATATCAAATAACAAATATTTTTGATTCAAGGAGGTTGTGTCTTGGAAATTGCGTTTTGTGTGTTATATGCACTATACTCTTGGGCTAGTTTAGTTCGCGAGTTCAAACTCAAAATTTTCATATCAGTTTTTATCTTTTTCTGAAATTTTTTTTTGTCTTTTCTGAAATTTTTTTTGTTTTTTCTGAAAAGTTAAAAAAAATTACTATTAAAACTTAAAATTTTCAACTCAAACTCATTTATCAAACAGACCCTATAGTACTTTATGAATGATCATTAACGCTAGGGCCGTTCGGGATGTTTGGCATCTGGGTTTTCACAGGTTTTCACATGTTTTTTTTTTTAAATGTAATTTTTCTCAATTCAAAATTATTTTTTACTATTTATATTTTAAATATCTACAGTAATTTTAAATTTTAAAAATTTATAACTTTATTATTTTAAGTTCATATGAGATTTTTTTTTAAATTACATATAATATTTAAAAAAATGAAACAAAAATTAATATTGATATTTTTTTAAACACATTATAAGTTTTTGTATTTTTTTATTTCAACTAAATAAAGTTTTTTAAACATATTATAAGTTTTTAACAGTTTTTCAACTAAATAAACAATTTGAAAACTCCAATTATATCTCCAAAACTTCTCAAAATGGGCCCATAAGCTATTGTGAGTCGTACTTAAACATTACTGTAACAAACTTTTGTTTAAGAACGGCTTTTAATTGGTAGTTAATAAAAACGATTAATCAACTTATGACAATAATTAATTAAGAGAATAACAGTAGTAGCAATAATAATAATAATAGTATGTAACAAAGAGCAAAGTAAATATAAACAGAACATGACATAACCTAGTAGTAATATTAAACTTGAATCCACTTAAAAATACAGAGTTCGAATCCTCTCACCCCAAACTCAAAAATATATGTATGTATATATATAAATATATATATATATAAATAAACAGAACAAGCAATCATAATCAAATAAACTTCCAGCGGGAAATATTAAAATGGACAGTCACAATAAATACAACACTTACCATATATTACAAAATTAAAATATACGGTAAGATGAAAGCAACAAAATTGAGTGAGAATCAGTAATGTACTAAAAAAATAATTTAGAAACTATACTAAGACATTATAAGTTTTTATACTTTTTATCTCTAGCAATTCAAACGCCTCAATAAATGCACAATCAATTTAAACTCAAATTCTATAATCCAAACTTTAACATCAAACACATGCTTAGTTTACTTTTGTTCATTTTCTTTTTCTTTCCTATCATAATATGTCCTACGACTTTTCTAGAGAAATTATTGTTGTTACGGAAGAAACAAATATTCATTTCCCTTCAAGGAGACATGGAAAAGAGTTATCTTCATAGAGAAAAGGAAAAGAGTTATATTTTTTTGGTGAATGGGAAAAGAGTTATATTATCTTTGTTCTCTCATGACATATTTTTAAGAACTAAAAAAAAAAAAAAAAGCAAAAGAAAACAAACAGACATGAGGTTTGAAATAAAGAGTAAAACTGTGATAGAATATCTTTTTTGAACCGTTAAGATTTAATCGAACGGTTGATATATTGTTGTGTATCATAATTACTATACACCTTATCTTATCTTACCCCTTCCCACCCCAATCTTTTCCGTCGCCGGCGACCTTCATGCCGTCGCGGCGACCTGTGCCCCATCGCCAACGACCACAACCCCAGCCCCCCCCACCCCAAGCCTGGCTGGCCCCCCCACCTCATCACCGGCAACCCACTTCCCCCCCCCCCCCACCCCAGGCCCGGCCGGCCCCCCACCCCATCCACAGCAACCCCCCCTCCCCCCCCGGCCCCAACTCCCACCCCAAGTCCCCCCCCCCAACCCAGGCCTCCTCGGTCCCCCCTCTCTCTTCTCCTCTCTCCCGGTCCCCGGCCGCCCTGGCCCCCCGGCACCCCTTTCTCTCTTCCCCTCTCTTCCTCTCTTCTCCTCTCTCCGGGCCCCCGGCGACCCCCCCACTCCTGACGGGGACTCCCCCTCTCTTTCTCTCTCTCTCCTCTCTCTTTCTCTTCTCTCACCGGGGGGTTCGAGGGGGGGGGGGGAGGGGGTGCTGGCCGGGAAGAGTGAGAGAGGAGAAGAGAGAGAGAGAGGGGAAGAAAGAGAGAAGAGGGTGGGGGGAGGCCAGTAGAGGGGGGACCTGTGGGTAGGCCTGGCAATTCGTGTTAAATGTGGTAATCGTGTTAGCCCATTTCCGGCCCATTTATTTTCGTGTTAAACGTGTCAACCCAATTTCGACCCAATTATTAAACGTGCGGTCCAAACCCATTTATTACGTGTCGTTCTCGTGTCGTGTCATCGTGTCGTATCCGAAATTGCCGGCCTTGTTATAAAAGATCTTTAGAATAGTTTGAAAATTCTAACATAAACGTGTTAAACGTGTTAACCGTATTAGCCCATTTTCGGCCCATTTATTTTCGTGTTAAACGTGTCGACCCAATTTCGACCCAATTATTAAACGTGCGGTTCAAACCCATTTATTACGTGTCGTTCTCGTGTTGTGTCACCATGTCGTGTCCGAAATTACCGGCCCTATTTGTGGGGGGGGGAGGGGGGCGCCGAGAGGACTGGGACCCGTGGGGTAGGGGGTGTAGGGGGTGCCGGGGTTGGGTGGGGGGCGGCTGGGGCTGGGTCTGGGGCCTGGGGTAAGGGGGGCCGGGGGCGGGTCACCGACTTCAGGGCGGTCACCGGCATCGGTCGTCGGTGGCAGCGGGTAGGTCGCCGGCGACAGAGAAGACTTAGGGTGGGAAGGATAATATGAGGTAAGGTGTATGATAAGTATGATACACAAACAATATTTTAACCGTTCGATTAAATCTTAACAGTTTAAAAAAAATTTAATTGTAGTTTCTCCGATAGAGATTTTACCATAGCCTCTCTCTCTCTGAAATAAAATGACCATATTCCTGGTGTGATGATATAGGTCATTTCAACTTAAAAAAAATAAATAAATAACATAGGTTATTTTATTCACATGAAATAAAGAAAATAGAGTAGCATTTTTTCAATAGGGAAAGGACAAGAAAAAACATTCAGAGCAGCGGAGAGAGAAAATAGGTACAGAGAGAGAAACAGAGTTATTAAAAAAAAAAAAAGTGCGCCCACAGGAAATAAAAAAGATGAACATAAAATGAGTAAAGAGGTTTTTTAACCACTTGCCCGAGCTGTCAATGTTTTGGTTTGGAACACGTGTCAATCGCACACAAATATAGCTGGATTGTGAATGTATGAACTAATCCGGCCAAATAGCATGGTTATGTAAAAAATCAGCGAAAAACATTTCAAATCTTTTAAAAACAACGTGTCATAAGATTATTTACTAAAAATTATTTGAGATATTAAAAGTTAGACAGAATAATTGAGTTATTTCTTATCATGTCCTCTTAAGGGTATTTTAATTATAAGAATAATATATTGCTCTATTCCTATATTTTTTTTATTTATGCTATGGTTAATCTGCCTCATTCACGTCCCTCCAATGACTGAAATTGTCCATTTGGAAGATGAAGGAAATGTAGGGCAGGTTCAAAATTGCAAGAGTGTGTTGACATCCTCAATCATGCATGTACTAATTTGAAATGAAATTTTTATGTTAGAATTTGTTGACTTTTAAAAAATTAATT
The DNA here is from genome assembly GCA_009761775.1 of Ficus carica. Lineage (NCBI taxonomy): Eukaryota > Viridiplantae > Streptophyta > Magnoliopsida > Rosales > Moraceae > Ficus > Ficus carica. Next base: position 12,028,654 of record CM019740.1, read on the forward strand.
ATAATTTTATTGACTTTTCAATAAAAGAAAAAAACTGAGATGAAAAACTTAGGATCCAAATTAATTGACCAAACACAAGGTAATTGAATGAAATCCAACTTCGTGAGAGCTTAGTTGAATTACTATTCTTTCAGAATCTATGAATTGGAAAACATAGTAAATTAACTTTTGAGCATGTTTCTGATGTGCAGTGATATGTGAAAAATAAGATTGCTACTTTGAAATCAAGTTGATAAATACTTAGACACAACTTTCATGGATGAAAAATTAATAAAATTACTCTAATTGTTGAAATAACCAAACAAGTACATATGCGCGGAATGAAATACACAAGTAAAGTAGTTAAGCTCCAATCATTGAGGAACAACCATATCAAATATTCTTTTCACTTTTCCTCACCTAAATAATTTACTCTTTGTTATATTATATTTTCCATCTTTCCTACCAAACATAACGTTAGTCACGTCATTGTTCAAAAGGTATAATTCATGAATTCTTTTTTGTTCCAAAATTTTTGACTTAATTATTGGTTTACTCCCAATATTATTTTTGCATATCATATAAATTGAAAAAAATTGATCATATACTAAACATAGAATATTAACAATACATAAGTAATTAACTAAGTTGTCAAATAATATTGAAAAGACAGTCAATCAGACAAGAAAAATAAACCATCATGTCTAAATTCTAAAATTCATACACGGGATCCATATTGATTATGTGCTCATATGTACTATCCAAATTAAATAACAATTTAAGTCTTCAAAATATAAAATTAATCATCATTGTAATTAGAACCCCCACAGTTACTTATCAAATATGATTTTTTTTTTTTTAAAGAAATATTAAGATATACATTCCAATCAATATTGGATCTCCCATGCCATGATTATTTTTTGTAACTTGTCCACGTGAGTTCTTCAACAAAAGAAGAAGAAAGAAAAGAACATCAGGAAATTGTAATAAATAGTATTTTTACCAAAAAAATAATAATAATAAAATTGAATAACTAACAACATTTTAAAATATTTGAACTAAATAACAAAATTATTAGGTAATTAAAAAATTTACTAGGTAAACAATAAATTTAATAGATAAACAACATATATGTAAGAAGTAAATAAATTATTTATTTGATAATTTATTTTTTTCCAGCTATTTTGCTCTAAATATTTTTCAATATACTATTAAATTAAATTATCTATTACTAATATTTTGCTTATATAAGAAGAGTGAGTCAATCTTTTCGTCCTGACCTCCTGAAGTGGCATTTATTCATTATATATTTTTTATATTTTTATGCTTCACTATCAACTAATAACATTTAAAAGGACAAATGCACTGTGAATATTGCTTTCATCCTTTGTTCATTATCATCATGTGATGGGTCTCATCATCATCACGTGGTGGTTAGTCTATCATTATGTAACAGTCCAGTCACCATCATATGATTTTTTTTTTCTTTGGCTTTGCTTTATTTTGTTTGTTTATTCCGCGATACTTGCTGTCAATTAGTTATCAACTAGTTAATGTAAAAATGCTATTTACTTATTAGGGTGATTTGCAAAATTGTCATAAATTTGACACCTCCTTATAATTTTACTCTTTACAAGAGTAATGTTGATAATTTTGTCATTCCATAATATTTAATAAAATAATTAAATGAAAAATAGTAAATAGAGAAAAATACTCATATCTCTTTATTTCTTTCTTTCTTTATTTATTTAAATAATTTTCATATATCTCCGACTCCGTTTGCCGGCCGGTCGCCTGTCGCTAATAGGTCTCCCATTGCCAGCCAGTTGCTGGTCATCGAAATCTTTTTTTTTCTTTCAAATTTCAACATAGATGGCCAGATGTATCCAGCTCTAGTCATTGGGGTAGATGTCAGTCATCGGTTGCCAAAATTTTACTTTATGATAGAATGTGAAACAGATTCTATCAAAATACAAAATTGATTTTATCATAATACAAAACGGATTCCACCAGAATCCGATAAAGCCAAACGTATTATGATAGAATGCAAAACGGATTCTGATCGAATGCAAAATGGATTCAATCAGAATCGGAGAAGGCAAAACAAATTCTGATAAAATGCAAGATGAATTCTGATAGAATGCAAAACGGATTATGATAAAATAAAAAATGAACTTTAATAGAGTACAAAATGTATTATATCAGAATCCATTTTGGATTCTATTAGAGTCTGAGAAGGCAAAATATATTATGATAAAATGCAAAATGAATTCTGATAGAATACAAATAAGATTCTGATTGAATACACAATTAATACACACATACACACACATTTTAAGAATATCAAAGAACTGATAAATAACAAACTATAAAACCTAGCACATATATGTTGATAAATAATGATTGAATAAACAAAAACCAAAAGATCTAGAAATATCTTACAAAAAATAATCTGAAAGCAAAACAAGATTCAATGAACAATCTCGGTGTCCAGACTTGAAGAACTTGACAAAGAGGTTGTTAGGGCTGATCTCTGTGGATCAAGAGCCTTTGATCTCCAAGTCAACGAACCTCCCTCTTGGAGCCGGAGCCTTGTTTAAGTAATTGCTCATCGCTGGAGTCGAAATCACTAAGATCATGATGCCGCAGATCGGGACAAGATCTGTAGAGAGTCACCGAGATCAGGCGACATGCCACTCTCCTCAAGCTTGGACATCGCAGTGGCGGAGATCGTGATGTGAGAAATCGCGATCGGCCGAAGAATGAGGTGAAAAGGAGATAGAGACAAGGCATGCCGTAGAAGGATGAGAGAAAAGGAAGAGAACGGCCGGAGAGGGAGGAGAGAGAAAGAGGAAGACAGCCGGTGAGGGAGGAAAGGAAGGAGAGAGATCGGATAGAGAAGAAGAGAGAGAGTTGTAGAGAGAGAATTGAAGAAAGGGAAAAAATTTGAAAATGAAAGAGTGTAGGTTCAAATAAAGATATATACATAGGGACAAAATGAGAAATTTAAACTGTAAATTATAAAAAAATAATAATAAATTAAAAGATATAAAATGATAAAATTATCATTTTTAAAATTAGAGAGGGTAATTTTCAAAAAAAAAAAAATAAATAAAATTAGAGAGGGTAAAATTATACGCATAATAATTATTTCCCTAATTTTCTCTACTTATTAAGCAACTTCTGGGCTTGGGCTTTTTGATGGATATACACTTTATCCATATACTTTATCCTCTTAGGATCAGCAATGGGCTTGATTGAAAGCCCAACATGAGCCCAATTACAGTACACACCTTAGACTTTTACAGCTTCTTGAGCAGAAAAAAGACAAATATGACGATAAGTTTAAAGACATAAATAACATAAAAGGGCTGAAAAAAGAAGATTGAAAATGAAAGGGGTCCCATTTCAGGGATTTTTCTAATTTTGATTGGAGAATGCAAGGAAAGAAGAGAAATAGATTCTGATTTTTTGTCCTAATTGGAATAAGGCTAGGCACTTTTCTCTGTGAATTTCACAGTTGGAAAAGTTTATTATTATTATTATTATTTTCAAAGAGCTTCTTGAGTCTTAAATTAGATTGGCAAGATACATGGAATCTCCATCACACAAGTTGGCTTGGTTAAGACTCTTTCTTCACATATCTTTAAGGCTTTCTCAAATGTGCATTAGAAAACGACAAACATTTTCTCTTAAATTGTCTATTAGATATGTCTCTGTCTTTATTTCATATTTTTAACTTTAAATTGATGGAGATTTTTTTGAACCATTTTCTTCATTGGTCAATTTCATGGGGTCTGAGTTATTATATCTAACTTAGTTCATTGGATGGTGTAAATCCTAATTCAAGAGACAAATATGTGGTAGGACATTAGATATATATATATATATATATATATTGTACAAGATATAATTTTAAACCATCATATTTTTATCATATTCTGTTAAATTAATGTGCTTTAAAAAAAAAAAAAAGATGTGATACCAACGTGTTATAATAATTTGAAACTTTTTCTTATTTATAAGATATTTTCTCGTACTCTACCACATAATTCTTTATTTTTTTTAAATTTGAAATGACACATTATAGTTATTTAATTGTAATTTTATCTTCCATCTTGTTCTTTTCTTTCCTTTCAAGTTGGGGAATCAAATTATTTATCATGCCACTTAGAATGCCAAGCTAAAACCTAATTTTGGAAGATATGAGGTATTCATTTTCTACATTATCACTAAAGAATTGACCCTTTTGTCTTTCACTTTGTAACCACCTCCATAACACTCAAATAATTGATGGTGACAAAGACAAAAGAGGCCATAGAAGGAAATGGCATTGCAAAGAAATTTTTGAAAACGAACGGAGGAGAGAAAAATCTTTTTATTTGAAGCATGGAGAGGAAGTCATTTAGCCATGAAAATGGGATTCTTAAAATAAAATTTTTTTAAAAAAAAAAAAAAATCACCTTTGGATTTATTTGTTTTAAGTGATCAGTGCTTTGTCATTTTGATGAGAATGGCTCCATATGTCTCTACTTGCTTTTTTGATATCATTAGGTTTGCATATTACTAACGAAAATTTTGGGTAGAACTATTATAAATGAGGACATTTCTTTATACGTATAGTTAACAATCTTATTTTTCTAGAATTTTAATTTTTATCAGAAAAAAACAATAGAGTTTGAGAGAAGCACGATATAGTTGAAGCACTACTAAATAGATTACTATTGTCACTAAAAGACCACACCGCTACCAATATATGAATCCCAATGCTGCGTGGATAATTTTGGCCCTCAAACGTTAAAAGCATGAGTAACAATGCTCCAAAAAAATGAAAACATTTTTGTAGAAACATTATTAACGACGACATTTCCTTAGCAATGTTACTAATGAAAACCTACACGTTATCACCATTCTTGTTATCTAAAATTATAGTTAGCGTTTTTGTTGACGTCAATTTTAAATTTGGCCGTTCAAAAATAAGGTTTGTCTAACTTTTCCTTTTATAGTTCAAAATTTCATAAAACTTTTTGTCAAACTTATCTTGAATTACAATTATGAGTAATATTTTATCATTTAGGCATCGACTTTCTGACGATTTTAATCATTATAAATCCAATTATTAGTTGATAAACAAATATAAATGTAAATATAATAGACGTTAAAAAAAAAACCTTATTAAAAAAAATCTCAGGGTTTGTTTGTTCGTTAGTTTGAGTTGTGTTTTTGAAGTTGAAATAGTAAATTTTATTGACTTTTCAGAAAAGACAAAAAACTTTTTGAGAAAAAGACAAAGATTTTTGAGGAAAAAGATAAAATTTGAGTTAAAAAATTGAGTTTAAACTGGTGTTCCAAACGCACCCTCAAATTCCTCCTTTTTTTATGAATACTTTACACAGTGTAAGCATTGAGATTTTACATTTTGTCTTTTTTCTTTCTCCTTTGAGAACTTTTCGCTTTTACAATTATTAGACGAAAAAGAGAAATTAAAAAAAGGTTAAAAAATATCTAGGGGCGACTTGGTAAAATGACGATATTAGCCCCCCACCTAGCAAGTTGCTTCCACTTGTTAGTGGACGAAATGGGACCCACAAAAATACTGCAGGGTACGGCGCACCAGGATTGGCCAACCGTGGGCCCACGGTCGCAACTTGACGAGCTCAGGGCTCGGAGGGTCACCGTTGAATGGAGCCCGTGGGTCCCGCCACGTCAACTAGACGGGTCCCATTCTGAGGAAGCCCAGCCACTTATTGGTGGGATGGCAAAACAGTGAATTTGAAAAGGACAAGGGTTATTTAGGGAAATGGATTGGAAGTGAGGAAAAATCTTCGATGCAGCCTTCAGAAGAGCCTGCCTCCTGGCTGGCTTTGCCCATAGGAAAGAGGTATCACGTGGGGGAGTTAAATTTGAGCCGTATGTACTAGAGGACGAGTCCGACGGCTTAGATGGGTCCCAAGTCACGTGAGGGTGTGCTTGGATGGGACCTACATGAGTGGAATGTCAACCGTCAACTGGTTTTATGTACCGCACATATACGCAGAAGCAAATTTCTACTTTTTAAGTCATGTTTGGCTATGAAAATGTTGGCAACACATGACAAACGAATGACATGATTCTCGAGGAGTTACATGACTGGCCATGTGATGATGTATCACATAGATATGTTTTGTTTATTTATTTTATTTTTGTTTGATTTTGCAAATGGCTCTCATGCTTCACGTTGCCCATAATTTTTAATTTTTCACACCATATCACATGAACTATTATATGGTTAAAAAATTAGATAAAAATTAAACAAGCTCTTGTTGTTCAAATCACATTAGCTTTATAACGTCGTAATTAATAGTTTTTTAAGAAAAATTATACCTCAATCAGAGATATTCTAAAACAAATTGTATTTTAATTAAAGATATTTAGTGTCATTTAGCTATTTTGGATATTTAATTTTCCACTAAAAATATTTAATTAAAAGTTTAACTTTATTTAAAACTCACTTGATTTGAAAGTGTTCAATTTTCATTTAATTTTTTATAAAATACTTATACATAGGCTTGCTTGCGTAAAAAAAAAAAGTTCAAGATAGTGTAATATGTAAAATTAAAAATTAAAAACCAACGTAATATTGAAAGTATAATTTAGAGATCATTTATGAAAAAAAAAATTTCTTTTAATAAATGAAATAGACATAACTGATGAATGTTTGTTGCGAGCTCGTCTTGTGGATCAGTATTTTTTGTAAACTTTATTTTAATGGCAAAATTCCAGAATAACTTCTTGCCACTTATTCTCAATGTTGATAATACACAAAAAATTAAAAGCGTTGTTATTTTTTTTTATTTGGTTAATATGTTGATGCCATGTTTAAACTCCACTACATGGCATTAAAAAAAAAGTCATAAAATTTATGTGATGATTGAAAATCATGTACTACTAGTAGAATATTTCTTTCAAACTTTACTATAGATTTTACGTTTTAAAAAAAAAAAAAAAAGAGCGGAAGTATTTCAACTCAAAACTTCGATATCCGATGGTTTCACACCTGACTAATTATTTAAAAAAATCTCTATACTCTAGTTTTTTTTTTAATTTTTTAAAAAATCATACTTATTGTGTAAATCAAGAATAACAAAACCTTATATTTGGCCTTTTAATATCGAGAAGTTATATGGATGGTACTATTTTAACTCTAAATTAATTTTTTAACAGTCTGATCTAAGACTCTATTCTAACTGTTAGCTCAGTTTTTCAACAGTTGATCTGAGACTTATAACATTTTTGTGTCATATGCTATAAAGTTTTAACACAAACAATTATAAGGCTTGTTTACTCATATAAAAGAGAGAGAAATATGAGTAGTCGTTTCTTTTTCTTTTCAATCACGTGTTTACCTACAAAATGAGTAAGCAAATTTAATGGGGGCCACATAACATATGGGATGAAAAAAGAGATATCAATCCTTGCATCATTTTTGTTATTAAGTTTTTGTCAAAAAATATGAATGTCAAATTTACTTCTATACTATTAATAAGTTTTCATATGTCAATAATATTTGATTGTGTATAAAATTTTTTTAGTAATTACATTGATAAAATTAACATTTCTAAATTTAGTAAATACTAAAGAGGAATTGTATTGTTTTCAATTACACCATCTAATGATAGATAAAACATTAAGAAGTAAATCAGTGATCCTCTTTTATATTCATACTTTTTTTTTTAAAAGGTAAGCCCTTACTTTCTGTTCCAATCTAATTAATTTTCACATAACATTCCTTCATTGTACGTGAATGCACCCATAGGTCAAACAAGGTTTTATTATTACCACAAATACAATTTAAAGCCAAACAAGGCACTAGGTTGATACAACTCTCAATGAACAAAAAATCACGTGCGTATTGTATCACAAATTCTCAATTGTCTTCGACATCATTGTTTCACCCAAAAAAAAAAATAAAAATAAAAAATAATAATAATAATGATTAATAATGAGAATAATAATAATAATAATAATTGTCTTCTACATTAAACAAAACAAGTTCAACGGCTGAGATTTGATCATAGCTCCTTCCTCGTTACCCAGGGATCAGTATATAATGATCATCTCTCCAACCTCTCCTGTTCCCACTTCACTTCCGAATGGTCTCTCTGAAGCGATCTGCAAGACCGCCCAATTCTCTCTCTCTCTTCTCTGTCTCTCTCTCTCTCTAAACCAACTTCGGAAAAAACCAGAACCAGATCGATCGAACCGTGAAAAATGCTTCTGCGAAGCTCTTCAACGCCGGTGCTGAATTCATGGCTTCCACACTCGAAGGGACTCGTCGTCGCCGGAGCCGGAGACGCTCCACCAGATCCCCTGGAGCCGCTCTATAATCTCTCTCCTCCGTCTCCTCCTCTTCCTCCTCCATGTCGCCGAATCCGATCGACTCGACGAGGAAGAAGATGACTCGCGCCTTGTCGGAGTCCGATCTCCGGGACCTCGCGGTTCCCAAGAAGACGCCTTTGGACAGAATCGCCGACGGATTCTCGGTCGAAGAGGAGGAAGAGGAAGCGGAGGAGAGAGGATTCGGGTTCAGCTGCGCCCTGGCGACGACGTCTTTTTTGGACAGGGAGTGTGAGGTTGGGCCGAGGGAAAATGGATTGGTGAGCGTTCTGGTTGGCGGTGGAATTGGCGGCGGAGGTGGCAGGATCTGCGGCGGCGGCGGAGGCGGTGGCGGTGGATCGGACGGTGGAGACGATGGGAGCTCGGGGTTTTGGGATTCGAACAATGGGAATCACAGCACGGACTTGTTTTATCAGAAGATGATCGAGGCTAACCCCGGGAATCCTCTTCTTCTTAGCAATTACGCCAAATTCTTGAAAGATGTAAGCTTTTTTTTTTCAAATTACGCAAGTTTATATGTGTGTGTGTGTGTGTGTTTGTGTTTATATGCATCTGAAGGTGGTTTGGTGAATTTGGAATAGGTTCGAGGTGATTTTGTGAAAGCGGAGGAGTATTGTGGGAGAGCGATATTGGCGAGCCCAAATGATGGGAGTGTTCTTTCCATGTACGCAGATTTGATATGGCAGAGCCAGAAGGATGCTTCAAGAGCTGAGACTTACTTTGATCAGGCTGTTAAAGCTGCCCCAGATGATTGGTAATGCTCTTCTTCTTTTGGACATGCTTAAAAGTTTCATCCATGGTGTTATTGATGGTCTTATGAGAAAAGTATGGGATGTATATAATAATATATGTATATGTGTGTGTTTGAGTGTGTGTGCGTGTTCACATATGTATACACATATAACCACAATACCCATAATTGTAGTTTGAGAATGATTATCGTGGTGTTATCTGTATTGATGGTCTTTTGAGAAAAGTTTGGGATGTGTGTGTGTGTGTGTGTGTGTGTGTGTGTGTGTGTGTGCATATACACAAATATAACCACAATACCTAAACAAACCCCATAATGTTTGTGAAACTTGAATAAAGATACTTCTTTATCCCAAAAGGCAAGATTTTAATGTTTACAAAGGATTTTAAATCAGAAACTCTCATTATGTGTTAAAGTACCAAGGGCTTTAGAGTTATTATCAGTTATAAGGGTCTGTTTTGGTTTCAGTTGAATTAAAGGGTACTAGTGAATTGTGAATTGATTTTAGTTTTGGTTTGGATGGGTGCAGTTATGTTTGGCGTCGTATGCTCGGTTTCTTTGGGACGCGGAAGAAGAAGAAGGCGAAGATAAGGAGGAAGAGACCAACATGCTATCACCACCCAATATCTTTCATGGAACTCCTCGAACTCCGCCTCCCTTAGCTGCTGCTTCTTAAGCGATTCTCCTTTCTGCTACTCTCTCTTGTATATATAGTTTGCCCAAACCTTTCTTGTTATATATCTCCCTCCTTTTCATCAAAATTTTCCGTTCTTAGTTTAGCTGAGTTGTATAATTAAGCGGTCGTATGATTCAGTTTTTTACCTTCTTTGTAAAAGAAAGCAAGAGTGAATAAGAGATGTACAATATGTTGCTCCGTTCTGCTCTCTCTCTCTCTCTCTCTCTCTTGTTTGGGACTTAAATCCTCTTTTAGTTTTCTGTCTCTCCCTTTGGCCCTCTACTCAAGTACACTCTGCACCATGGAACCACTCTACTCTTTCATTCTTATGTCTGTACACAAGAAACGAAAACGAAATAGTGAAATCAACTTCTCGGGATTGCCTAAAAACAATATCTGAAAACTTCGAAGGATTTGGTTTGTCCTAAACCAGAAATGAAAGATATGTCAAAAGGATTTAGTTGTTTAGAGGAGCAAAGGAGAATCTTCTGTCTCACTTGCATCCATTATGTAGCGGTAGTGATAATCATCTTCCCCAGTTTCGGACAAAAATAGATATGTGAAACTTTATCAAAGGATCTGGGTGATCCTAAATGAGATACGAAAACTTTGTCCAAATATTTGGTTGTTGGGAGGGACGACGGACGACAGACGGCTCCTGTCGTTTGTTGGGGTTAGACTTCGTCTTTCCACCACGACGTTAGCTTTAACAGTATCTGACTAACGATGAATACTGATCGCTCGTATTTGGGTTGGATCCAATTTAATACTTGAGTCAATCATGAACGTAGATCGCTCGTATAATTGGGCCGGACCCGATTTACTATAGATGCAATCATTCACATTCGAGCGTCGAACATCGGACCAACAGATCGAACATGATCTTTAACACATTGACTCTAACGGGTCACGAACGATAGATCAAGGACAAAGCCTTGTGTTCTTACCCATCGTTCGTTGTCCATCCAAACAAGGCTTATAGGGTATACTCTTCATGACCGTCGAACCCAATGCCGACAATGATGTATCATGCCATTATGATAACTGACTAGTTCGTAACTAGCAAATGGAAGCACATCAATAAGCTAAGCCCATAATCTGTGGAA